>VWZE01013855.1:158636-172427 GCA_013396675.1 Eubucco bourcierii | reverse complement strand
TGAACAGGCTCAGGAACCTGCTTATTTTCGTCCCATCACGCAGGCTAATTCCAGAAAGTTTTCCCAGCCTAGCTCAATGTTACAAAGCTTCAAAGAGAGCAAAGTCCTATGAGCTATGAAAGCTGCAAGGCTGAGGCTTAGAACAACCAGGCTGGGGGAGGGGGAGACTTTAAGGCTACAGCCTTCTCCCACAGATGCTGAACTTGCCTCTTCCTTGTGCAGGGAAAGGAAGGAAAAAAAACCCCCAAACCAAAACAAACCCCAAAACCCAAACCACCAACCCCTCCCCCAAACAAACAAACAAACAAACAAACAAAAAACCCCAACACCTCCAACGCGCTATGCAAATGTATTTAAAACCGTGGGAAGATCTACAATTGTGCCTTCGCATTCTCAGGACACTCCTAGAGGACTCAGGAACTCATAAATTAAACAAATTTCATGCACAAAGAGTCCCAGATTGCTCTTTCTGAAGCACATCTGGAAAAAGGCTCCAAGGTGTCTCCCTCATCCTCAGGCACACAAAAGGGAGCTTGTTCGGAGAAAAATCCAGGCAGCACTCCCTTCCTCTTCCCCGCCGCTGCAACCGCACAGGAGGGCAGAGCTGCCTCCATTTCACCAGGAGGCAAGAAAGCTCGCTAGACCCTGTACACAGGCGGAACCTCGGCCATGCGGAACGACAAAAGCCTCCACGAACCACGACCGCGAATCAAGCTAAAGAGAGAGAGGCATTCGCAGGAGGTGTAGCAGGAGCAGCAGGGAACCTGCACCCTCCGACGCGGGGCACACCCCGCGGCTCGCCAGCCCCAGGGCTGCAGGCAGCAGCCTTGTTTGGCTACACCAGGAGAAAAGACTCACCTCTGGGGACGGGAATCGGCAGAGCGATGAGCGGAAAATGCCGCCTGCGGGGCCTGGAGATCGCGGGGCTGGGCTGCTGTGATCCCCACACGGACCGGCCGCGCCGGCCGGGAGAGGCAGCAGTAAATGAAAGGTGGGGGAGCTGCTGAGCCTAGCCGCTTCCTACCAACTCGCGAAAAAAGCCTCGCCCAGGCAAAGTTGTTTGACCATAAAAGGAGAGAGGCTGCGCGAACAGTTGAGCTCACTCGCTGGGGAATGTGGCCTGGAGATAAGGGGGGAAGGCGCTGTGCGGCCTGGGGACGGCTCTGGCTGCGAAAGAGGGATCGGGAGCCCTGGGCTGCCCTCTGCGCGCCTTTTGCGGGGAAGGGGGCTTGCTGCTCCGCCTGCCAGCGAGCACGGAGGACGCAGGTCTGTGGCCTTTCTCCCCGGCGCTTTCAGCTACCGCACCGCCCGGCCCTTCGCCGAGCCCCCACTTCCTCATCCCCACCCCGGGCGCCCGGGCCGGGGCCCGCTGCCTTCCGCCCTCGCAGAGCTCTGCTCCTCCCACCTCCCCGAACTCCAGGGCTGCCCTCACCCCGCGATTTCATTTCTAATCTCTGAGCTGGACTCGACGAATAAGCGCTGGTGAGTCAGAGCGGCCGCCGGGGGCTTCTCACGCGAACCAGATGCCGGAGCATCCTAGCCGCGCTCCTCCCTTCCGCCGGAGAGAGGCCGCGGAGGGCTCGCCTTGCGCCGGCGGCTCGGCGAGCGCCGAACTGTTTTGCATCAAACACTAGCCGTTTGAATTACTTGGTTGGATTGCCGCTGTAGCACATGGGGTTTATTTTCGTCCCGGTGCTGGCTGGAGGTTCAGCTGCGCTCTAGATCAGCGAGAGCCTGACCCAGCACCCTCGAGCTTTCCTCCTTGAGTCTCTCGGAGAGGAGCAATACCAATAAAGAAAAAAATACCTGTGCTTTGAGCAATCACTGTGCTTTGGCATTTGGCCTTAATATTGGGGTTAATGCTCTTACTGCTGCAAAGTCCCTGGGGAATGACTGGATTTGGCCATGGTCAGATCTGGGGCTTCTCTGCTTGCAAGACTGACCTATTAAGGCAGGTACCTCTCAGAGCGGATAATTTACTCACAGGTGGGTGAGTAAGCCACAAACAAACCTCAGTTAGACTCCCAGCATGTACTGCTGCAAGATGTTCCACATTACAGATCTATGCAAAGAGGTTCATTGACACTTGTGTACAGTTCTGGAGCCCCCAGCACAGGAAGGACAAGGAACTGTTGGAGTGGGTCCAGAGGAGGCCATGAAGATGCACAGAGTGCTGCAGCAGCTCTGCTATGAGGACAGGCTACGAGATTTGGGGCTCTTCAGCCTGGAGAAGAGAAGGCTTCCAGGAGACCTTAGAGTAGCTTTCTAGTATCTGAAGGGGGCTACAGAAAGGCTGGGGAGGGACTACTGACAAGGTCTTGCAATGACAGAACAAGGGGCAATGGGTTTGAACTGGCAGAGGGGAGATTTAAACTGGATGTTAGGAGGAAGTTGTTTGCAGTGAGGGTGGTGAGACACTGGAACAGGTGCCCAGGGAGGTTGTGGCTGCTCCCTCCGTAGAGGTGTTCAAGGCCAGGTTGGAGGAGGCCTTGAGTGACCTGTGCTAGTGGGAGGTGTCCCTGGCTATGGCAGGGGGTTGGAACTAGATGATCTTTGAGGTCCCTTCCAACCTTACCATTCTATGATTCTATGAGAAATCCACTGTGAACAAATCTTTACTTTTACAAGCTAGGTTTGTACATAGGTAGTATATTAGATTGGACCAGTCAAATAAATGTGGCCTTCTGTGAGGTTTCTTGTGACACGTGAAAATGTCACCTACAGCAAAGTGTAGCACAGAGCATCACTCCCTACATAGCTTTGTAAATTTCATTGTGGAATCACTAACCGAATTCTGCAGCATCATAGCAGACCTTACACAACCAGCCTGACCTCAGAGTACTCTGCCACTGTTCTCTGAACTAGCTCTGACTCCAGAGAGAACAAAGAATACCTCATACTGACAGGATCTGGAAAAAAAAAAAAAAAGAAGAAAATCTGTGCTCTCATGCTTTCTGGTCACATCCCCCAAACACAGATGCATTGTGTATTCGATGTTGCATCAATGTGGTGATGTAAAAGCTTGTGAAGGCAGATCAGACCCTCTTAGGCATTTTGTATGAAGTCCTAACTATGAGGAAACAAATGTGAACCAGAGAAGTGTTTAGCAGGTTGGATGTGTGAAAGCCAGAGCCCTCAAACTGGAAAACATCATGATACACAGAGGGAAACTGTAATCTGATTTCCTGTGCTTGCCATGGAGTGGACTTAAAATTTGTATTTTTGTAATCAGAAATGAAGACAAACCAGCTTCCCTCTGTTAGTTCTGATTCCTCTGGAAAGGAAAGAAAATAAAGGTCTCCTTATGTTAGCAACCTTCCTTGATGCAATTCTTTGTTGGAAGAGTAGATGCTTTGTTGTAAACTAAAATTAGTGCCTTGAGAACACAGAATTATTTTGGCTGCAAAAGGCCTTTAAGATTGCGTCCAACCATTCTCTAATGCTGGCAAGTGTGGTGCTTAACCATGTCCCTCAGCACCACATCTCTTTTAAACACCTCCAGGGATGCTACAGCCTGTTCTACTATTTGACAACCAAGAAGTTTCTTCTATTATCCAATCCAAACCTCCCCAGGTACAACTTGAGGGCCATTTCCCCTCGTCCTGTCACTTGTTACTGGGATGAGGAGACCAACACCCTCCTGGCTCCAACCTCCTTTCAGGGAGTTGTTGAGAGCCAGGTGGTCTCCCCACAGCCTCCCTTTCTCCAGACTAAACAACCCCAGTTCCATCAGCTGCTCCTTAAAAAAACAACTCTTCTCCACATCCATCACCAGCTTCATTGTCCTCCGGACCTGCTTCATCACCTCAACCTCCCTGTTGTAGTGAGGAGTCCAAAACTGAACACAGTACTCAGGGTAGATGCACAGAGTTGTAGTCTGTCTCATTAGCTGAAGCAAAACATTAGATCTGAACAGACATTTAGCTGTCTGGGTACAGCAGGTCTGCTCAGCTTGTTGTGCCAGCCCTTGTGATTTCTGGAATTAGCATCAGTCCTCTGCATAAATCACTTTGGCTATCCTCATGCCTTGAAAACAGCCATCTGGTGTGTTGGAGCATGTTATGGTATGAATGCACCATAGAATCTTCAAATGGTTTGGGTTGGAAGGGACTCCCAAAGGTTTTCCAGTCCAACCCCCCTGCAGTCAGCAGGGGCATCCTCCACTAGAGCAGCTTGCTCCAGTTTGGCCTTGAATATCTCCAGGGATGGGGCCTCAACCACTTACCTGGGCAACCTGTTGCAGTGTTGCAGCACCCTCATGGTGCCGAACTTTTTCCTAACATCCAATCTAAATCTGCTCTGTTCTCATTTCAAACCATTGTCCCTCATTCTGTGCCTGCAGGCCTTTGCAAACAGTCCCTCTGCAGCCTTCTTCTGTAGCCCACTTCAGGTCCTGGCAGGCTGCTCTTAGGTCTGCCTGGAGCCTTCTCTGCAGGCTAAGCAATGCCAGCTCCCTCAGCTTGTCTTTGTACCAGAGGTGCTCCAGCCCATGATCACAGCCTACTCCAAAGCAGATCTGGAAGGGAATTAGGCAGTTCTAGCTGGGCTCTTTTTTTTTTTTTTTTTTTTTTTTTTTTTTTTTTTTTGGGGGGGGGCAGGCCATTACAGGAAGCAAGTCCCAGCGCTGGCCACTAAATCAAAGCTTGTTCTTGGACTTCAAGGGACCCATCTCAGAGATACATGCAGACAGGTATAAAGTATCCTCTCTGTTAATTCAGCCATGTCATGCCATGAGTAAATACAGAATANAGGTGGTGGAGTCACTGTCCCTGGAGGTGTTCAAGGGGGGTTTGGATGTGGCACTTGGTGCCATGGTCTAGTCTTGAGGTCTGTGGTAACAGCTTGGACTTGATGAGCTTTGAGGTCTCTTCCAACCTTGGTGATACAGTGATAATGCCATACAGAAGCGGGGTGGGAAGTTCAAGCACTGAGATGAGGAGTATGCTAGCAGTGGTTAGATGCCTATAAAACAAAACCAAAAGTAGATGCAAGAGAAGAAATTTAAGATCTTAAACAAAAGCAGGAATGCTTGCAAGAATACTAACAGAAAATTAAATTTGTAGGGCGGAAAGATCTTACCTGGATTCAAAGGGGTTCAGGGAGCTGCAGATGGGAACCTTTGTATTCCCAATAGGATTGAGGTAGAAGAAAGCAATCTGGATGCTGAGCAGGACACTTTAGTTGTCTCAATAACACAAAACACCTCCATCTGCTGCAGCAGATCAATTAGTGCCATTTTATCTCAGTGGGAGCTGGTTAATAATTAGTGGTGCCATGCAGGAGCCTATGTTTTCCTAACCAATGTAAAGTTCTGACTCATATCTCTGTTGCATCTCTGACACTTCTTTAGTCATCTAACCTCTGTTTAGTCTGACCACATCCTACTGATTCATGCCAAACTGCTGCTCATAAGCTTTCCCTGATCAGTGCTCTATTAATGCTACACCTGGGCTTGCCGGACGAGCTGGGAATATATCACAGAATCATAGAATCAAACAGGTTGGAAGAGACCTCCAAGCTCACCCAGCCCAACCTATCACCCAGCCCTAGCCAATCAACCAGACCATGGCAATAAGTGCCCCATCCAGGCTTGTCCTGAACACCTCCAGGGACAGTGACTCCACCACCTCCCTGGGCAGCCCATTCCAATGCCAGTCACTCTCTGGCAACAACTTCCTCCTAACATCCAGCCTAGACCTCCCCTGGCGCAGCTTGAGGCTGTGTCCCCTCCTTCTGTTGCTGGGTGCCTGGGAGCAGAGCCCAACCCCAGCTGGCTCCAACCTCCCTTCAGGTAGCTGCAGAGAGCAATGAGGTCTGTCCTGAGCCTCCTCTTCTGCAGACTGCACACCCCCAGCTCCCTCAGCCTCTCCTCACAGGGCTGTGCTCCAGGCCCCTCACCAGCCTTGCTGCCCTTCTCTGGGCACCTCCCAGCACCTCAACATCTCTCTTGAATTGAGGGGCCCAGAACTGGACACAGCACTCAAAGTGTGGCCTGAGCAGTGCTGAGCACAGGGGCAGAATAACCTCCCTGCTCCTGCTGGCCACACTGTTCCTGATCCAGGCCAGGATGCCATTGGCTCTCCTGCCCACCTGGGCACACTACTGGCTCATGTTCAGCTCCTCTATACCAGCACCCCCGGGTCCTTCTCTGCCCAGCTGTTCTCCAGCCACTCTGTCCCCAGCCTGTAGCACTGTTTGGGGTTGTTGTGGCCAAAGTGTAGAACCCTGCACTTAGCCTTGTTAAATCTCATCCCATTGGCCTCTCCCCACCCATCCAGCTTGTCCAGCTCCCTCACAGGGCCCTCCTACCCTCCAAGAGATCCACACCTGCTCCTAACGTGGTGTCATCTGCAAACTTACTAATGATGATCCACTTCAGTCTCTAGGCCAAGAGGTGCAGAAGAGGTTCAGGCCCACACTGTGCAAGATGGGGCCAGCTGCAGCAAGCCACCTATACCCTAACAGACTGATGAATGTGATGCACTCAGGGGAGGGCTCTGCTAGCCCTAGTTGTGCTCCCACAGCACAGCCCTCTCCTGCCATGCTTCTATCATGGTTTAGCACCACCTGGTAATGAGCACCACCTGGCCGCTCCCTCACGGCCTCCCACCCCCTGCCCTGGTGGGATGGAAAGCAGAATTGGGAGAAAAGGTAAAATGCCATGAGTTGAGCTGAAGTGACTGTAATA
This sequence comes from Eubucco bourcierii, assembly GCA_013396675.1. Lineage (NCBI taxonomy): Eukaryota > Metazoa > Chordata > Aves > Piciformes > Ramphastidae > Eubucco > Eubucco bourcierii. The sequence continues at coordinate 165,739 of VWZE01013855.1, read as the reverse complement.
GAACACAACCCTAGAAGAAAAACCAGTAAAAAGAACACTGCTGATGAAATCATGTTGACAGAGCAACTGCTCACTGCCTGGAACACACCTCTGGACCTCAGTGTGCTTCCCACCCATGTAGACTGGGTTTGACATCAGCATAGCACTGAGTCACCATGCAACTCCCTGAAAGGAGGCTGTAGTGAAGATGGTGTCAATCTCTCCTCACAAGCAAAAAGCAACAGCAAAAGAGGAGACAGCCTTGAGTTGTGCCAGGGTGAGGTAGATTGAGCATTAGGAAAAATCTTCTTCCCTGCCTTGGAATGGGCTTATCAAGGAAGCGGTGGAGTCCCCATCCCTAAAAAGGTATTGGAAAGACATCTAGATGTGGTGCTGAGGGACATAGTTTAGTGGTAAGCTAGTAGTGCTGGATTAATGGCTGGGCATGATGATCACAGAATCACAGATTCATTTGGTTGTAAAAGAATCATAGACTCATAAAATGGTTAAGGTTGGAAAGGACCTCAGAGATCATCTAGTTCCAAACCCCTGCCATAGGCAGGGACACCTCCCACTAGCACAGGTCACTCTAGGCCTCTTCCAACCTGGCCTTGAACACCTCCAGGGAGGGAGCAGCCACAACCTCCCTGGGCAACCTGTGCCAGTGTCTCAACATCCTCACTGGAAAGAACTTCCTCCTAATATCCATTTAAAATCTCCTCTCTTCCAGTTTAAACCCATTGCCCCTTGTCCTGTCATTGCAAGACCTTGTAAATAGTCCCTCCCCAGCCTTCCTGTAGCTGCCTTCAGATCCTGGAAGGCTACTCTAAGGTCTCCTGGAAGCCTTCTCTTCTCCATGCTGCAGAGCCCCAACTCTTATAGCCTGTCCTCACAGCAGAGCTGCTCCAGCCCTCTGATCATCCTCTTGGCCTCCTCTGGGCCCACTCCAACACTTCCATGTCCTTCCTGTGCTGAGGGCTTCACAACTGCCACAGGACTGCAGATGGGGTCTGATGAGAGCAAAGGGGCAGAATCCCCTCCCTTGCCCTGCTGCCCACACTGCTCTTGCTGCAGCCCAGCACTCGGTTGCTGTCTGGGCTGCACTCATACTGCAGGCTCATGTTGAGCTTTTCATCACCCCAGATCCCCAGGTCCTTTTCCTCAGGGCTGCTCTCCAGCCACTAAAAAAAAGACTTCTAAGATCATCCAGTCCAAGGATTCTCTAACTCTACCAAGGCTGTTGCTAAACCTTGCCCCTCAGCACTGCATCTCTGCCTCTTTTTAGCATCTCTGGGGAAGGACTCATTGTTAGCCAGCTCTCAGTCAGCACCTCCACATCTTTCTCTGCTGAGCATCTGGAAAGCCACCAACCAAAATCCATTCCCCATCCTTATTTGGGCCTGGCCATTGAGCTGTTATTTACCCAGCAAAACACCCACTCATCCAAGCCTTGAGCAGCCAAAAAGGTTGCTGTAGGACATAGTGTCAAATGTGTTCCAGGTAAACAACATTCCCATCCACTACGTGGGTGACCATGTTGTAGAAGAAAACTCATGTTTGTCAAGCAGGACCTGGCTTCAGGAACCTACACAGACTAGGCCTGATCACCTGGTTGCCCTGCACATGCTGCATAATGGCACTCAAGATGATCTGCATCATGACCTTCCCCAGCACCAAGGTCAGACTGACAGCTCCATAGTTCCCAGGGTCCTCTGGCCCTTCTTGTAGATGGGCCCCACATTGGTCAGTCTGCAGTCTGCTGGGACCCCCTGGGATAGCCAGGACTGCTGGGAAATGATGGAAAGTGGCTTGGGGAACACTTCCAGCAGCTCCCTCAGTACCTCTTGGTGTTTGCTATCCAGTCCCATATATTTGTGTGTGTCTAAGGGGTGCAGCAGGTCACTGACCATCTCCTTTTGGACTACGGAGGCTCCATTCTGGTCCCCATCCCTAACTCCCAGCTCAGGGGGTGGGTATCCAGTTAACAACTGGTCCTGATACTAAAGACTGAGGCAAAGGAGGCATCAAGTCCTTCAGCCTTTCACTCGTCCTTGACCACTCTGTTCCCTTCCCCAACCAACAAGGTCAGAAGATCTCCTCAGTCCTCCTTCTGTTGCTGATGTCTTTGTAACAGCATTTCCTGTTCTCTGTAACACCTGAGGCCAGATAAATTTCCATCTGGTTTTTGGCCCTTCTCATTTTCTTCCTGCATAGTCTCATGACAATCTTGTAGTCCTCCTGAGTGGCCTGCTTCTTCTTCCAACAACCACTGACTCTGACTCTCCTTTTCTCCCTGAGCAGCAACCAAACCTCTCTGTTCAGTCAGGCTCCTTCTTCCCCACTGACTCAGCTTTTAGCACATGGGCACAGTCTGTTCCTGCACCATTAAGACTTCCCTCTTGAACAGAGTGCAGCCTTGCTGCACTCCTTGGTCCCTCAGGGCTGCCTCCCAAAGGACTCTGTCAACCAATCTCTGAAACAGTCCATAATTCCAAGGTGGCAGTTCTGCTGACCCCCCTTTACTTCTCCAAGAACCAAGAATTCTCATTTCATGATCACTGTGCCCAAGACAACCTCCAGACATCACATCACTCACAAGTCCTTCTCTGTTGGCCAACAGCAGGTCCAGCAGGGTGTTTTCCTTAGCTGGCTCCCTCACCAGCTGTGATCTTAAAGGTCTCTTTCAACAAAATGAATGGTTTTGTTCAGCTATCCTGGCTGTGGCCTCTCCTAGCTTATTGTGAAAATGAACCCTGTCCCAGCAGAACCCAGAACAGTTCCTCCCTCTCTCCTTCATGCAGGGTGTTACACCTGGCATAGGTTGACATGTGCCACAGCTGCTGCTCCTGCTCTTTGTGGAGGCTGTGACATGCAGAACTGTGTTGTCCCTCCCCAAAGGGTAGTTTCACTTTGCCGTCCCATTGCAGGCTGCATGTTGACAGCTGGCTGCCAAACACAGAGAGCTGCATTAGAGACAGCAGAGCCTCCAGTGCTTCTGAGCACAGTCATTCTCCTGCATCTGTGAGACTGGCACACGGTCAGGAATGCTATTTGCAAAGGTCATGAATTCTTCTGGAGGAATCACTGCATCACCCAGGACAGATAACTGGTGTCTCTCTGCTGCTTTCCTTCAAAACTGACACTGCTGTGCAAAGCACCCTTTGGAACCATCTCTCCCCATAAAGGGAGCTGGTTAGCAGCTACAGAGAGCTTCCCACCCTGAGAGTATGGTCTGGTGCACACACACATACACTCTGCAGAGGGCCACACATGTACAGTGAGATTACACCAACTGAAACACTACAACAGGCCAGAAACTGTACACCAAAATCCCCAAACCCTGCCATGCCAGCAAACACTTATGATGAGGCAAACCAGCCATACACAGATGGGAGAGAGCAAAGCACCTCTGTGGCATCACCTTTATCATGCCAGCATGTAACAGGCCACCAGAGTGGCCAGACAGTCAGAGCGTCATGAGTCTGGGTTGATGCCTATTGAGGGAGCAAGCTCCATTTCCAGCAGGATTGTCAGGTCTTTCCCAGACAAAGCCACGGCAGGGGCTCCTGGCAGGAGATGCAGTTGCCTGGTGAGTTACCTCTGCTGTCTCCTTGTCTCTGGCTGCTGAAGTTTTCTGCTGAGCTCTGCTTCTTGACCAGCCACCAAGCCCACAACCCCATGGTTTTCACTGTCAGGCTTTCTCCCCCTCACTCCACTCTCCTCCACCTCCTGCACAGTGCTGCTGGGCTCTGTGCTTGAGGCACAGGGAAGCAGGTAGGCCTTCCTGGCAGGTCTCTCTTCCCCCAGGTGGAGAATGAGCTGTTTGGCAGCTCTGGAAAACTGAGCAGTCAGCCGAGGCCTGGAGAAGGTGGTGGAATGCAGCTGAAGCAGTGTGGGTGACCAGGGCATGTCCATGTATGCAGCTGAGCATGGATGGTGGCGAGAGGCAAAAGCAGGTTCTCAACTCCCCCAGACTCAAGGTACTGAGTCTCCTCCTATGTCATATAATAGAAGTTTTGTGGCAGCTTTCCAGAGAAGCATCTGGTGTAGCTGCTCAGTACTGGAGGGACAGAGATGCTGAGCATTGGATTCCTGGCAAAACCTGGGATGCACACAGTGGAGATGATCAAGGAACTAAGGCCCTGCAGCAAACCAACAAACCAACCAATCAGATAATATAGCCAAAGAGCCCAACAGTTTGCTTGCAAACAATATTTGGCCAAATGTTATCTCCACACTGTACAGTAAGCCACGATGTGAGCAGAGCTTTAAGAAGGTGCAGCCCCTCAAGCCTTTGCTGTTCAAAAGCAAGAGATGTGCACCTATAGGAAGTTTTCTGCAGCTCCCAGGTTTAGCACACGTGGCTGTTCAGCAGGTTTGTGAGTTAATTCACTGCCAGCATGAGTAAGAGAATGAATACAGGCAAAAACCTTTGACTGTTCCATGGGGTTGTCAGGATAAACAGCAGGGTCTTTCAGTGGCACCTAGGAGTTTGTGACAAGTGACAGCTCAAAGGAGAAAGCTGGTCTGCAAGCAAAGTATGAGTTTCAGTGGGTTGAAGACGTAAGGTGTGACAGAGGTTACTGAAGGTTTGTGCTGAGCTCCTTCTGTCTCTAGTAAAGTCATCAAGTGTTGCTAGGAAAGCCCCTGGCTGTGGAGGAGAGGGTCATAGCTGTTACAGGCCACCACTGCCAGCACTTTGGATCAGTTGACTACCACCAATTTACACTGTCCAGGTTTAAGACTTTTCCTCTCTCAACTGTGGACCATCCCTGCCTGCCAGGAAAAGGTTCTTGGGCATTACTCAACTGTGGATGTGCATCTCTGGAAATGCATTTCTTTCAACCAAGACATTCTCCAGTTGCCTTGATGAAGGTCAGTGTCATGACAATGTCTCCTAGGTACTTGGCAAACCTCCTGACCCTTTGTTTTCCACAGCTCACAAAAAAAACCCAAAACCAAACTACTTAGGACCTCTAACTTTACACAAACCACTTCAGATTTTATGTAAACCACCTTAGCTATGCATTTGGCCAGTTGACACTTACAGGAAACTCATCTGTGTTCAGGCTTCATGTGTGTGGGCTAAGTGCTCAGCTTGAGAAATATAAAGATTCCACTGAGAAACAAGTACCTCTGCATACAAAGGTAATGCAGAAGTTAAGGCTTCTGCAGCCCCAGGGCTGAAATAGCATCCAGAGAGCATAGATTCTCCCTTCAGCCTCCTTTTGTCCCGACTAAACAAGCCCAGCTCCATCAGGTACATTTCCTCTCTAGACTTCTTTTTGCAGCTTCCTTGCCCTTCTCTGGACACACTCCAGTAACTCAATGTCTGTATTGTAGAGACAGACCCAAAAGAGAAGGCAGTATTCAAAACAGAGCCTCACTAGTGGGGTCAGTCACTTTTCTAGTCCTGCTGAACATGCTGTTTCTGGTCCAAGTCAGGCTGCTCTTCTGTCTGTGTTCTCCCTGACTTTGCCTTCTGCACTGCAGGAGGAAGACCACATAAAGAAATGTACTGCAACGCAGACTGAATTTCAATTGGACAGACAGGTGAGTCGGTTGGAGAGACTGATGCAGGGAGCCATAAATGGAGCCTGTTGGTGTGCACAGAGTTTTTCTTGCTCCTGAGTGGAGTCTGAAGTGCTGCTGAGTGGCAGTGATTGAACCAGGACCTGGGCTGCATTTAATTTTGCCTGACTTTGGAAACTTCCAGGCATGGTGCATCTCTCAACTTCTCTAGGTAACCTGCTCCAGTGTCACCCCATCCCCATTACAACCTATTTCCTGCTTTTGTCAAATCTACCCTCTTGATTTTAAAAGCATTGCCCCCTGTCCTGTCTCTACAGCCCACAGTAATGTCCCTCTCTCCATCTTTCTCTGCTGCAAAGCTGTAATGACATCCCCCAACAGCCTGCTTTACACAAAGTTGAAGAGCTCAAACTCTTTCGGTCTTTGTGGGAGAGCTGTTCCAGCTCTCTAGCTACTTTTGTGGCCCTCCTCTGAACCCACTCTTAAATCATTCATGCCTTCCTTGTGCTGGGAACACCTGGATGGAGTAGATGAGGTGGAGCTATAGCAGAGTGGAGTAGAAGGGGAAAATCACCTCCCCTGATCTGCTGAGCACTTTGAAGCCAGAGCTAATGATACAATCCCTTGAGTAAAACCCTCTTTCCTCCTGTCAGCTTCTTACTGATTTCTCCATGCTCATGGAACTCTGTTTCTTTAACTAGAGGTCATGCATCTGCAGCAGGAACTTGTGCATATTTGCAAAATGCAACATCTGGCAGAATCCTCCTGTGAAGTCCAGAAACTTTTCAACAAACACCTGCAGCAGAATATCAGGGAGCTGCAGGAGGACAATACAGAGTTGCAGGAGGAACTGGAAAGGTCTAAAGCTAAGGTATGGAGAAAGCTTATCTCTTGGCAGGGGCCCAGGCCTCTCCTATAGGAAACCAGTGAAGAGTACTGATACCTTCTTGGGGTGGGGATGTTTATGTAACCCTGGGCTCAGTATTCTGCCAGCTGTGATGACAGACTGGGAGGGGACAGGACTGCTGCCTTTGTTGCCTCCATGTGTGCATCACTTGCAGCAAGAGTAGAGGGCTGCACTAAAGTGGTCTTAGTGCACTAGAGCCAACTTTGCAACAAGAGCAGACTGAGTGACCTGTGAGTGACTCACCTTTGTTTTGTAAGCCTAGTGCCTGCAATTAGAAAGGTCACTAACAGTGAAGCCACTTTGTCCTTAACTGGAGAGGGGGGACAACCTGTTCCAGAGCAGTGTGACAATATTAATTCTTGGTGCACTTACCTTTGTAAGCTCCTGTAGAGTGAAGCAGATGAGGAAAAGCAGAGTGGAATAAGCACTAATAGCAGTGGTGCTTTTCTTGCCTCCTTTGTAGGTGTCTTATCTGTAGCTCCAGAATTAGCAGTGGGAGACAGAAATCCCTGAGAGTAAGGTAGAAACAGAATAATTTAGGATTCTCCTCACGCTATAGGCTCCATGGACAAAGCAGCAGTTTGAACTACTAAATGCTAAATCCATTTTTTTTTTTTTTTTACCCTTTTTCTTTAAAAGATTTAAACTACATGCTGTGAAGTGTCTGGGCTTTCAAATCTAAGCA
>VWZE01013855.1:137840-151451 GCA_013396675.1 Eubucco bourcierii | reverse complement strand
AAAAAAAAAAAAGCTTTTACTTCAACTGCTTCAGCTATGAAAGAAAAGGAGTTAAAGGGGAGCCTCTGATACATTATTGGATAGACAAATGCAGAGATCATTTTGGACTGGGTTGCAATGACCAAAAAAGGTGTGGGAGGTTGTTCTGTAAAGTGTTTCACTGTGAATTCTGTGAAAATTTCGTCCTTTCTTGTTGCACAGAAATTATGGGAAGTGTGTGAAGCCTGGCAACATGAACCTGTTTCTACCTTGTATTTGCTCTGCATCACACATGGGTGAAGGTTAACATAAAGATGATATTCAATTTGCAACATTTGAAATTAGCTTGGAGAAGAGAAGACTGAGAGATGACTTCATTAATGGTTATATATATGTGAGGGGTGAGTGTCAGGAGGATGGAGCCAGCTCTTCTCAGAGATGCCTAATGATAGGACAAGGGGGCCTGGATGCAGGCTGGAGCATAGGAAGTTCCACATGAACATAAGGAAAAACATTTTCACTGTGAGGGTGATAAAACACTGGAATGGGTGGTCCAGAGAGGTTGTGGAGTCTCCTTCTCTGAATGCATTCAAAACATGCCTGGACACATTCCTGTGTGACCTACTCTGGATGATCCTGCCCTGGCAGGGGGGTTGGACTAGATGATCTTTTGAGGTCCCTTCCAACCACTAATGTTCTATGATTCTGTAATATGAAGACAACATTCAATCTGCAACATTAGAAGCTTAATTTAACTCTTCAATGAAAATAAGCTCTGCATTTCTTGTTGCATTCCTCTGTGTAAATGCTAGTGGTGCTGCAAATAGCAATGATTTCATCTGGGGAGAGAGTTGGGGCTCTTCAGCCTGGAGAAGAGAAGGCTTCGAGGGGACCTGATAGTAGCCTTCCAGTATCTGAAGGGGGCCTATAGGAAGGCTGGGGAAGGATTATTTACAAGGTCCTGCAATGACAGGACAAGGGGCAATGGGCTTAAACTGGCAGAGGGGAGATTTAGACTGGATGTTAGGAGGAAGTTCTTTACAGTGAGGGTACAGTGAGACACTGGAACAAGTTGCCCAGGGAGGTTGTGGCTGCTCCCTCCCTGGATGTGTTCAAGGCCAGATTGGATGAGGCCTTGAGTAACCTCTACTAGTGGGAGGTGTCCCTGCCTATGGCAGGGGGTTGGAACTAGATGATCCTTGAGGTCCCTTCCAACCTTACCATTCTATGATTCTATGATCTGGGCATGATGCTTAGATGTGAAAGCTCAGACACATCACAGCATGCAGTTTAAATCTTCTAAAAAAACAAAAAAAGAAAAAAGAAAAAAGAAAGGGGTACCTGTATGGTATTCAGCATTCATTGTCATTCATTTGCTGAGAGCCACAAACAACACTCTGAACTGCTGTTTCCTCCATGGAGTCCTTTACTCTTGTGCAGGTTTTTCTCTTCAGTGCTAATGATCTAAAAACCTTTGCATCACTCAAGAAGACTGTATCACTCAGGAGGGACACAAAGGAGGAGCAAAAAAAAAAAAAGGCATTTAATGCTGCACCAAATGAAGTAATGGTTTTTGTTGGGGCCCTTTCACCCAGTGCTGCAAATGTGCACACATGCTTTATATTTCTTTCCATTCCTATAGGACTATTCTTAGCAGTATGGTGAAATGTGTTTCTGTTAAACATGTGACAGAGGAGCTTCAAAATAAATCATGTCCTGAACTGACCTGGTTCCTTTCATTGTTGTTTTCCTTTGGCTGTAACATAGCTTATGGAGTGATAAAATACAGCACTGAAGGTAATAGTCTGTTTTATTTCTCTCTGAGACAATCATGTATGTATTTTTCTATTTCTGACTTAGTTTTCATGTTTTCCTTTGATTTCACAATTCTTAAAGATGCATTCTCCGTTTTACAGGAAACAAACTGTTAAAAAATAAATATATCCCAGCTATTTTTAGCTAAATAAAATAATCTACTCTCTGGATGCTTATATGACCAGCTCACTTGCATGATTTGTTAAGTGCTTATGAATTTTCATAGGTATTTGAGGAGTTTTTAGTCAAGCAAGCTCCTTTAAATAGCAAACTCCTTTAAATCCAGTTGTTTTCGCTTTGTTCTTTTCTCTTCTTTCCAGATACTTTCTTCTCTCAGGCCATGTCTTGAGCATCCCATCTCCAGCTGCCAATACTGATTCTTGTGTTCTTGCTTGGGTTTCTTTGTTGTTTTGGTTTGGTTTGTTTTTTCCCCTTTTCCTGGCACTAACTTTAATATGCCTCCTGGGCTTTCTTTGAAGATTTCGTCTGCAACTGCAAATAAACTAGTGTATTCTAATGCTTCTATTTGGATTAAAAAGCCAAGTGACCTTGTTTTAAAGACTGAACAAAATGCTCTTGAAGACACATGGAAATGGATACTCAACACACACCTGCACTCAAACCTGGAGTACAGAAAAAGTAAACAAATTGAAATCTGGTTTTCTACCTTCATTAACAAATTACTCTGAGGCTGTTGTAATATTTAAGCTCCTTCCTGTGTTTACTGAGATAAAAAGGAGTTCTGTAAACTTTTTAATTTGAGGGGTTATGTTTCATTGCCAAACACTCCGGTTCTTGTATGTATTAAAAAAAAGTTCTGCCACATACTTGGGGAATATTTCTAATATTTTTCTTTGTTACCTCATTCTGTTCTACAGCCTTTGCTGAAGCTCTTGAGGCATGTTGAAACAACCGGAGAACACCCAAAAGGAAACCTGAAATGTCATGGTACAAACTTGCCCTCGCAGTGCCAGAAAGTTTGCAAGCAACAATATGTGCCCTGTTCTGAGGCAACCCTGTTTTAACAAAAGTGTTTCCCAAAATCATGTTGCTGTGTTCCAGCATGACCCCTTGAGAAAAATGCTTGAGTGATTCTGGAAACAGCTGAGAAAAACCAGAAAAGTTAGACAAAATGGGTGATGACCATGTGCAAATATTCTCCAGGGATAGGGAGTATTTTTTCATTATATGGCTTAGCACAGCAAAGTTGTGAGCCCTTCTGTGGGGTTTTGGGTGTTTTAGGAATGTTGGTTAAAACTCTGTTACTTAACCAACAGTTATTGTACTGCTTTGAGAATTTGGTTTGTTCCCACAGGTTTTATTTTTATCCAAGTTCTCCAACTCCACATTGGTGTTCTGTTGCTGTCACTATTGTGTCAGGATTGGGTCTCTCTGCATTCTGAACTATTCTATTTTGGGGTTCTGGGTATGGCACACACCTCTGATCACTAGATCTGCATCTAAACTAGATACCTTATTTTAACACCCCCCATCTTGTCTGTGGAGGATAAACCAATATAGCTGAGACTAGCATGAGATTCATCTAATGCTGATGCAGATGCCTGTGTTTGGTTAGATGAGTATGTCCTTCAGCTCCAGTGGGTTTACTGACTAGATCCCCCTTGGCAACTATGCTATAGATATATAAAGTCAGGAGAGGTGAGTCCCATCCTTAGAGACCTCTACCATACTGCCAGTATAACTATGATTAGAAAGCTGATGTGTAGATGTTACCTAACCTACTCACAGTTGGAGGGCTGGGTGCTGCAGGGACTGTGTCCCTGGCCTAGTGAAGTGCCCCCCGTAGGTTTTCCCTGTTCTGTGAATCTGCCATAACTAGGCCCACACAGTTGGCCACTTCTGGGACACAGCTTGAACTCCAAACAATCCTTCTCCCTTTTCCTCTCCATCACACCTTACCTCCCTGCTCTGCCCTGTCCTGCCATTCTGTTTGGTTAATTTCTGTGGCTCTTTCCAGCACTGTGCTTGTGCCCATGCTGCCTTCTGCCCAGTTTGCCCTTTTTATTTGTACTGGTTTCTAATTTTTCACGAGTGTCTTTCTAATATAGGGGCATCAGAGGCAACAGAAATTAGTTCCTTGGCTTTTGAAATAGCTTAGAACATAAGACAGGCTACACTGGGTTGGCCCCAGGGTTCATGTACCCACTGTCATGTTTCTGATAGCTGCCAATAGTAAACGCTGCAGAAGGATGCAGAATAAGGCCATAGTTGTACTTTCAGCCTGCAAAGATCTAGCTCAAAAGACTTCTATCTGAAGATAAGGGCATTATCTTTGAATCTCAGTACATGAATTTTCACAAGCTAGGCAGCAATGTTGCAGTGGGTCTGAGGTTGACAAGTCTAATCCATCCTCTACCCTCCTTGCTCTAAACTGGGCATTGCTGGCTGTGTGGCTCTCTTGTAAACATGAGTTTTAATTACAGGAACCACTTCAATTAGTTTTTCTGATTTAAAAAAAATAGTATTTACTTTTTCCTTAGCTATAAACTCCATAGAGGTTGGCTGTGGTTGGAGAGCAGAGAAGCAGTAAGTGAAAGCTTTGTCATCAGGTCGTAAGGGCCTTGCAATTTATCACTGTTAGCAGGACCGATGCATCCCAGTGTCAGTAGAGAGTCAGTGGATTTGTGACTTGTACTAAAGATTGCCTCTGATCAGCTGTGGGACACTGGGATAATCAGGCTCTGAAGACCCTCATGACTCAGGAAGACCTGTGAAAGGTGCATCCAGCCAGAAGTCTTCTTTAGTTCAGAGAGTATGCTCCTAAAATGCAAAGTACAGACTGATGCTAAGCAACAATGACACCAGTGCTGGGAAGAACAGTGACCGACTTTCAAAAATGGTACAGAATAGGCAAGACAGTGAGAAATGCTGGTGGGAAAGATGCTCTAGGGAGGGAAAAGTTGAGAGACCTGTTTAATGAAAGGGCAGGTAGGCAGACTGTGTGTGCTTACTGATGGCAAGCTCTGGTCAACAGCACTGCATCAACTAACGATCATGTAGAGAAGAGCTATCCTGATTGAGTACCCTGTTAAGGAGCATGAACTTGAATTTACATTCCACAACCTTAATTATAGCCCAAAGCCAAACCCCTCTCAAGCTAACCTAGTGGTTTGCAATCTACTTCCCTGTCTAACTCAGGCTGGCAATGACACCAAGCAGTCCTGTGGTGGAATGGCAAATAGATTCTTTTGGTATGGCTTCTTGTGCCACCTGCATTTCTAACACACTGCCCTTAACTTGTGCAGATTTATGCTGCTGCACAAGAGCACAGAAAATATGTTGCTATTTGCTTATTTATTTCTTTATGGAAACATGTTGTCTAGACATAGTCTGTGTAAAATAGAATCATAGAATCATAAAATGGTAAGGTTGGAAGTGACCTCAAAGATCATCTAGTTCCAACTCCCTGCCATAGGCAGGGACACCTCCCACTAGTACAGGTAATTGGGATGGTCCTCTCCTCACTGGTTCAAAGTAGGTTGGGGTTTCTTCAGCAGAAGAATGATTAAATAAAAAGGGAAAGTACACAATTAGCAGAGGGTAGCCAAGAGAACAGTTCCTCAGGTTTGAAGATGCTGGATTCTCTTCAAGAACCTCAACTCCAGTGTTTCTCTGCTGTATTGACCTGCAGAAAAAGGAGTTCCTGACTGGCCTTGTTCTCAAGAGAAGATGATAAGAAGGCAAATCTGGTTGAAGGTTTGGCACTTTTTACTTGGGGCAGGTTGTTTGCCATGGGGCTGAGCCAACAGAGAGATGCCAACCAGTTCTGCAGAAATACTCAGCATCCTTCTGGTGATTTGCTGGACTTGCACAAAGGCAGCATGCCTGTACTTCATAGCTCAGGTGTTCTGGGGCTAGCTCCAGTTAAGGCTGGAATATCTGAGCAGAGCTGTGCTGAGGTTGCAGTCCAGATCTAGAGAACAGTACAGCATTTTAACCAGTGACTTCATTTCTCTGCAGGGAAAATTATCTGGCCAGGCTGTTGTGCTGAGATGTTAGGCTGTTACCCAATACAGAACTATTTTGGTGAGCATTAGCTCTGTGGCCTTTGCACCAGGTTCTGCTATACAATGCAGATATGCTCTATTGCCTGTTTCTGCACCAAACAGATCCATAATATAACAGACATTATGACAAATATTAACCCAGAAGAGACTGAGTTTGTCTGTCTGGTGCAAGGTATCCGTCCTCAAATTAGGGCAGTATGGTGCAGGTCTGATGGTGCTTAATGAGTCAAGAAGATCCATGGCTGGCTGACTACATCAGCAAAGCAGATCTATAATGCAGAAAACAAACAGTTCAATAATGTTTCTACTTTTAAGATGAAAGCAAAGCCACCTGACTCAGTGGAATAGCAACTGCTCAGATAAAGTAGCACTAGAAAGGTGGTGAAACCACTGCAGTAGCTTTAAGCTATCTGGCATCAATGCTGCTGAGCAAATAGGTGGAGCAGCAAGAATTCTGCATGGGATGCAAAATGCTGCTGAGAAACCACATAAAATCATCATAATTTCATACTTCAGCTAGTGGAAACTCATACAATCCAGCAAGTGGTGTGTATGAAGCAGGTTCTTGCTCTCTAGGTGGGTTCATAGACTTTCCCAAACCACTTTCAACCTTGGATGATGTCTTTTATCTTTTCCCAATATGTTAATTAATGTTGGGTTTTTTTTTTAATCCTAATGGAGTGCGAATTCTTACCCATCAAATTAAAGCACAATGGTAAGCATCTTGCTTTTCTTGGTTGTTTATCCTGGACCCCTTAGAAATAGTTCATGGAGTCCCTGAGGACTGTAGACTGCAGGCTGAAAATCACTTAATAACTTTTTTTTCCTGGTGCCCTGCAGATTCCTGGGACACAGCATGCCTTTCAGCAGAAAAAAAAAAATAAAAGAGGATGATGAATCCACAAATGCATTCTTACCTTATTTGAGAGAGAAGGTGTGTTTTTTAGGTCAGGATAGTGGGGTAAGCAAAATTGATTAAAAAAATAAAAGTGGCTAAGTGACATTTAGTGTGTGATAATGAATTATTTTCTAAACTTCTTTCTGCACTCAAAACTTTTCTGTGGGAGAGGAGGCGAGAGCTATGTGCATTTTTGTGACAAAAGACACTGGTTAGGCTTACTCTGTTGTGGGTAATTTTATTTATTTAGTTAGTTTTCCAAGTAGATTGATTTATTTATTGCCCATGTTATAGAATCATAGACTGGTAAGGTTGGAAGGGACCTCAAGGATCATCTGGTTCCAACTCCCTGCCTATCATAGGCAGGGACACCTCCCACTAGTACAGGTCACTCAAGGCCTCCTCCAACCTGGCCTTGAACACCTCCAGGGAGGGAGCAGCCACAACCTCCCTGGGCAACCTGTGCCAGTGTCTCACCACCCTCACTGTAAAGAACTTCTTCCTAGCATCCAGTCTAAATCTTCCCTTTGCCAGTTTAAACCCATTGTCCCTTGTCCTGTCATTGCAAGACCTTGTAAATAATCCTCCCCCAGCCTTCCTGTAGCCCCCTTCAGACATTGGAAGGCTTCTCTAAGGTCTCCTGGAAGCCTTCTCTTCTCCAGGCTGCGGAGCCCCAACTCTTGTAGCCTGTCCTCGTAGGAGAGCTGCTCCAGCCCTCTGTTGACTTGGTGTTAGGAACAGGCTGTGGCTGTTACTTCTTCAATTGTATTTTTAACTTTTGGCAAAGCCTCACAGTCTTGAAGATGTTTATTTTTTTATAGATTTCAGAAAACAGAATAAATAAACCCAAACTATTTTTTTGTACCTCTGTGCTTGTGTCATTCAAAGTCATCGCTATGACTTTCACTGCTCCAAACAGAACTCCACATCTGTTTTCCAACAGCTGTGGAGAGCTTGGATAATACTCAATAGTGCTAAAAGTACAGTGTATCTCCCCAAAAGCCTCCTGTCTTTGCTTCCAGTAAAAGAAAGTTCTTATTTATGGGACAGCTGCCAAAAGATGAAATTAATAATTTTTTGGCTTTTTTTGGTTATTTTTGGTTTTGGTTTGGTTTTGTTTTGTTTTGTTTTGTTTTCCCCAAGCAAATCTGTATCTGCATTTGGCATTTTCTAAAGTTGAAATCACTGCTTCCATGTAAGGGGAATTTATCCTGAAGACACATGCATTATTGTGAATAAGTATCCTTAATCCCTCTGTCCTGCTCCTGGCCCTGGATACTATGGAATTATTCCTCTCCTACCGTGCTGAGGTGGATTAGGGAGGCAGCAGGGCTCCTTGTGCTCTGCATTCAGATGTTATTAATCCCATGGCACCTCTTCCATCACCTTCTGAAAACTCTCTAAATGTTTCTGTGGATGAAGAACTTCCCTGTGTTTCAGTGTCAGCAATGGGAAGCTGTGCTAGAGGATGTAGCCTGCTGCCCTGTGCCAGCTGTAAGCTGTGCAAGCCAGTGGTGCTGTTGGGCAGTCCTGGCAGTACAGTTTGGAAGGCAAAAGCTACTCCAGCTCTATTTGCCCCACTTTCAGCTGAACCTATAGGGCAACAAGAAATTGGATAAAGGCTGGAAGATGACAAGAGGCAACAGAATAGGACAGGGATGCTGTGTCAGGAGGGTCTGCACAGCCTCACTCAAAGTGATCAAGGCACAAGGCAGGAGAAGCATGGGCTGGTATGGGCAGAGATTTTAGGGCTCTTTTTTAACAGACTCTTAAAGAATGTCACAAGGAGAGCTTTCTAGTATTTCTGAACCTAAAAAGTCCAGTAGATATTTTAAATGAGAAAACATACCCAAACTGCCTTTATATTCTGTATCTATAGCTCCTGCTCTTATGATACACCACAGGCATTCTTGTCTAACCATAAAAAGCTGTGTCCCCTGTAAGGACATCTCTGTATTAAGGAAATTCTTGAGTTTGACATGAGCAGGAGCAGAGGATCCAGCACTAGGAGCAGGGCACAGTGACCTTTGGATGAACATCAAGTAGAAGCAGTACAAGCATGTGGGGAGCCGCAGAGCAGGACATGTTTAACAGCCACCATCATCATCCTCAAAAGGAGCTTCAAGGAGGCAGTTGTGTATGGGAGGTGGGAGAGGGAATTGGAGAGGGCACACAGTCACACACCTGTAGCATCACAGCCTCCAGCATTGGAACAAAAACAATGCCAGGTCAGGCCCAGTCCTGGTGCTAACAGCAAATCCCAGGGGCAGGCTTGCGTCTGCAGCTGGACTATACCCTGAGGAAATAGAATGTCCTGGCTACCTTCTTGCTAATTAAAATTCATTTGTTATAAATACATTATTAGCATCTCTCTTTTGAATCCCATGGAAATTTACAGTTCTCCATCTAGTTCTGCTGTCGGGTGTGGACCTTGCCTGCTGGATACACCTCATGAAAATGCAAATCACCTGCTCATGCTCATAGGCTCCCACCTGTGCACTAAGAGGTAAGCATGAGTGACAGGTTGTCAAAACCATCTGGGATCATCCTGATGACAACCTGCATAGTTCTGACTTGAGAACTTCTCCAGTGGTCCTGCTTTGAACTGCCTGAGCCACAGATGCCAGCTACAGCGTATCTATCCTCCATCCTGTCACACAATCTTGATTTGAAGACCTGCAGGGCACAGATCACATGGAAAGTTGTTTCTGAGGTTCATTATTTCCTCTGTTAGAAATGAGCAGTGTGTGGTTCTTATCCGAATGTATCAAACACCAGTTTCCAGCCACCTGATCTGATTCTGCTGCTGGAAGAAAGACTCATCTCCTATCAGAGATGCAGTCCCATTGAGACATTGCTGGGGCTGATCAAATGGCCTTTTTACCATCTCTTTAGTAAACAAAACAGAGGTTATGGATCCCTGATGGAAAATAATGAAGCCATTCTGGGTTACTCAGTACTGCTCAGCAGCTGAGCTGCAGCAATGGGTTGTACTTGCCCTCTGAGCTTTACAGAAGCAGAAAAGATACATACAAGTGTAAGCCACCATAAACTGTATTTTATTTGACAGCTGGAGCAGCCAGAAAGGTCACCACCTCTAACCCAGTCAGCAAGCAGTAGCTTGTAAAGCTGTGGCAACCCCCTTGCTTTGGATGTGTGTCTGAGCCTTGAGCTGATTTACCTCCTGTGCACATTCGGTGCCTCATCACAGAGTCACAGAATCACAGAACTTTAGAGGTTGGAAGGGACCTTCAGATATTGAGTCCAACCTCCCTGCCAAGGCAGGATCCTCTAGGGTAGTTTGCACAGAAATGCATCCAGGCAGGTTTTGAAAGTCTCCAGAGAAGGAGACTCCACAACCTCTCTGGGCAGCCTATTCCATTGCTCCTTTACTCTCACTGTAAAGAAGTTTCTCCTCGTGCTGAGTTTGTAGCCATTGCTCCTTGTCTTATTGCTGCTGACCACTAAGAAGAGGTTGACCCCAGCCACTTGATACCCACCCCTCAGATATTTGTACACATTGGTAAGATCTCTTTGTCACAAATCCCCAGGCACTGAAAGGGCCATGGAAACAGATTGCACTTCTCATTTTTAAGTAGTGTCCAAGTGAAACCACACGAAAGGCAGCGAATAGTTTCTGCACTGTTGTGTAGCCCCCATCCACAATTCTAGTTTGAAAGCAAATCAGAAGATTTGTATTATGTGGACCACTTGGACCTTTCATTTGGGGCTCAGAGAGAAAGTCCAGGTGATCCCTACATGGTGATTTTTCTCAGTCCTTCAAAAAAGGCGATTTAAAATTTGCTCTGTAATTGAATTATTATGAATAGTGGCAATTAAGGGTTCATAATAAATCTATCTCTGTCCTTTTTTTTTCTTTTTTTTTTTTGTCTGTGTGAACTTGACAATCTTGTTTTTAATTGAGTAATGTAGATCAAGAGATAAGATTCTTCTGGGAGTAGGCACCTGAAGGTTCCAAACTTCTCATGTTGAATCACCAGCCAGGGTAGTGAGGGTAAGGAATTATTCCTTCCTGCAGAGTTTATCAGGAGCATCTTGGGGTCAGGGTAGCTAATTATTCTGGTGAAATACTGATTGAGGTTTTGGAGAATCAGCTTTTATATGCATAGGAAAGCTACATATTTAAAGGACATAAAAGCATAGCATTTCTTTCAGACAGGTTGTTCACCAGTTTGAAGCAGGTTGGGGTTTGGTTTTTGGTTTTTTTTTTTTTTGGAGCCTGACCTTATCCAAAGCCTGTGGAAGTCAGTGGAAAAAGCTCCAAAGAGACTCCTGGCTTGAAGTCAAGGAATTAACTTGTATGCCTTAGTGCCATAGGATATTATTGCACTAAAGAGCTTATTAAGATTAAAAATGGGATTAGGCATTACCATGAATGAATGCAAATAGGTTACATGGTTGTGATAAAACTGCAAATCTCTAATCTGCCTTGCAGGGAAATGGTGCCAGACTGGAGGCTAGTAAAAAAAAATAAAAATTTCATAGCATTACACACAACAAAGTGCATCCTGCATATTCCAAAGTGAAGAAATCTGCCAGTAAAGGTAGGATGTGGAAGTAAAATCTCACTGTTTTTACTATGTTCAGTTCTGGGCTCCCCAGTTTAAGAGGGACAGTGATATGCTGAAGAGGGCTACGAGGGTGATTAGGGGACTGGAGCACTGCCTCACAAGGAGAGGCTGAGCCACGTGGGGCTTTTTAGTCTGGAGAAGGGAAGGCTGAGAGAGGATTTAATAAATGATTATAAATATCTGAGGGCTGGGGGTCAGCAGTGGGGGAAC
This sequence comes from Eubucco bourcierii, assembly GCA_013396675.1. Taxonomy (NCBI): domain Eukaryota; kingdom Metazoa; phylum Chordata; class Aves; order Piciformes; family Ramphastidae; genus Eubucco; species Eubucco bourcierii. Next base: position 139,929 of record VWZE01013855.1, on the reverse strand, counting down.
AGGCTCTGCTCACTTGCTCCCTGTGATAGGACAAGGAGCAATGGATGTAAGTTGCAGCACAGGAGGTTCCTCCTCAACACGAGGAGGAACTTCTTTACTGTAAGGGTCACAGAGCACTGGCACAGGCTCCCCAGAGAGGTTGTGGAATCTCCTTCTCTGGAGACTTTCAAGGCCCATCTGGATGTGTTCCTCTGTGACCTGAGCTAGATTGTATGGTCCTGTTCTGGCAGGGAGGTTGGACTTGATGATCTCTTTGGGTCCTTTCCAATGCCTAACATCCTGTTTTCCTATGATCCTGTGTTTTTCTTTCCAAGAAGCAGTTCTTGCTGAGTGAAATGAAAATGTCTCCTATACATTTATACTCTTTCATCTGAGCCTTAGATTTTTAATTTTTAAAAAATACTTATTTTTCCAAATGAACTTTTGGTTGGTCCCTGATGGTGAAATGATCCTGCAGCAGCAGCAAGAAGTCATGTGGGGCTGTCTGATGCTTGCTGAAGGTGAAGGGCAGGTACATCCATCTTTTGCAGAGGACCTGCTGGATGCTAATGGGGATGTGAGTCTGAGCCAGTGGTCCCTATTCTTCTTCCTTTTTTATGGTTTCCACAGAGAATTAATAACTCCTGACAGGTAACAGGGGGCAGGAGTGAAAGCTCAGCTCAGATGTTTGGGTTTTTTTCCCCATCAAATTAATGTTTTTCTGTCGCTTCACTTGCTTGTTTGTGTCTTGTTATCAGAAGCTTGCAGATGGCTGCTAAGCAGAACTTTCTGTATATTTAACTTTGATATTGTAATGACTGAGTGTAAATTTCATATAAAACCCAAACTTAATTTCTGTACATCACTACTGAGAGAAAGCAGCGATGGTGACGACCCAGCACAACTGCCCTGCTTCCTGCAGCAACTATGCCTGATCCATACCAGATGTTCTCTGCAGGGGATCCTTGGATGCTTTTTTACAGTCAGTCACAAATGTCCTAAGTAACAGAGCCTTCCCCCTTCCCGTGGGACAAGAGGCCAGCTTTCCCAAGGAAGCCATTTCTTAGGACTTCTTAACAACTACTTAGAATTGTGATGTCTTGGTATGTTCAGAGAGATTGTTCTTGTTTCATCCTAGCTAAATTTTGTCCTACTTTGTTATCTATACCCTACAGCTAGCTATTTCCAGATGAGAATGACAATTCCACATGGCTGTTTCAGGAAGCTGCACATGCTGGAGCAAATTCCCTGCTGCCTGTTGGGTCCTTAGTCCTCCTTTCTTCATTTTTCGATCTGTTATGTTTCTTTCCTCTCTCTCTCCCTTCTACATTAACTTGAAATTCTTGATAATTTATCAGCCTCTGTCCTCAAAATGCCTACAACTGAATACAGCTTTCTGTATGGAGATGCAACAGCCTTAAGTTCCTCTCAGGTTTCTCACAATATTGTTTCTCGTGGTGATATTTCTATATAGGCAACATTGGTCCAAAATGTCTTCATTTGCTGAACATATTTAATTCCAAATTCATTGCTGACCTGCTTTCCCCCTGCTCTTGTCTGGGACTGATGCTTGGTAGGTCTTCTCCTGGCTTAAGATTCATACTTAAAAATTCTGATCTATCCACCTGCATGTTCATCATCCCAGCTCTCCATATGTGACCTGGCTATGTACTGACCCTGTCAAGACTGCTCCATCTCCACTGTCCCCCACTTAGTGAAGTTCAATATCCACAGGCTGGAGCAGCACACTGGCTTGGAGATCAGAGTTATTACTGATTAGTTCCCAGCCAGGTACATATACAGTGTCTAGCACAGGAAGATCTTGATCCCAGTGAGGGTTTCTGGTAACACAGCAGATGCTAAAGCAACACTCCTTGTTGCTTCAACAAGGGCAAGTCTAAGGTCCTGCACCTGGGTAGGCACAATCCCAAGCACAAACACAGGCTGGGTGGTGAATGGCTGAAGAGCAACTCTGAGGAAAAGGACCTGGGGGCATGGGTTGATGAAAAGCTCAACATGAGCCTGCAGTGTGAGTGCAGCCCAGACAGCAACTGTGTGCTGGGCTGCACAAAGAGAAGTGTGGTCAGAAGGGCAAGGGAGGTGATTCTCC
>VWZE01013855.1:108883-137650 GCA_013396675.1 Eubucco bourcierii | reverse complement strand
CTACAGGAAGGCTGGGGAGGGACTATTGACAAGGTCTTGCAATGACAGAACAAGGGGCAATGGATTTGAACTGACAGAAGGGAGATTTAAACTGGATGTTAGGAGGAAGTTCTTTCCAGTGAGGGTGGTGAGGCACTGGCACAGGTTGCCCAGGGAGGTTGTGGCTGCTCCCTCCCTGGAGGTGTGCAAGGCCAGGTTGGAGGAGGCCTTGAGTGAACTGTACTAGTGGGAGATGTCCCTGCCTGTGGCAGGGGGTTGGAACTAGATGATCCTTGAGGTCCCTTCCAACCATTCTATAATTCTATGATTCTATGATTCCCATGTGGGTGGCCTGCTGTTATTTTTCATCCTTTATTTTCAGAGCTGCAGCCAGCTCCCCTGGTGCAAACAGATGCAAGCTTGCTATACCTGTGCCAGCAGCTGCCTGGATGAGAAGGTGGCTGTCTGGTGTATGGTTCTGAGATGACTTGTATCCAGTCAGACTGTGAGTCGAGCAAATGAGCTCACCTCCTTGTGCCTAGACAAACCAAAATGGGGTTTTGATGAAACAATGTGAGTTTGTGCCTCAGATCACTCGTGGAGCAGAAACCACTGTATCGCTGGGGAACTGTCCCCGTCTCCCATCTGTCTATAAGCTGCTGTGCTCCTCCTCCCCACTCTGTAAGCCTGCACAGATCAGGTTTCCAAGGAATGTGTCCTGGCAGCCTGCATTGGATGTTAACAGTCCTAAGATTTCCACCTTTTGGTCCTTCTGGTGTTCCGACTAGAGGTGAAAGGAATCCAAACACAGCTTTCTGAACCCTCCCAACAACACAGGATACTAATATTATTTCTGCTTAGTTACTCTGTCACCCATGATTACATGGCCAACATGGTGCTAGTCTGGAGCACCTTTTGCTCCCACATTTTGGTGGTTTTTTTCCAAGGTCTTCTTCTTCCTGGATGGTTGTGCTGCTTCAGCCACTGTCTCTCACACAGAGCAAGGCCCCTTGCAAGGGATCAAGTTAAGCTTGCTCAGTGGATTCTCCTTGTAGGTCCTTTGTGCCTTGTGTGGATGGTTTTCTTCAATACCATAATGGGCTTGGAGCTCCTGCAATTGCTTCTTGGCCATTTGCCATACCCTGCCTGGCACCATCTGCAGGGCAGAGCCCAGTGTACTGTTTTGGCAGGCAGTTTACAGGCTTTACTACATTTTTACTCCCTTCTCTCTATGTTCTTGAAGGAATCTTTCCTTCCTATGAACTTTTCCTGTCCCAACCAACCTCCCAGGGTATCAGAAGTCTTCTTCACTCCCAGTACTCCCCTGATTAAAGTCATACACTTCAGAAGGTAATGTAGTTCATCTACTTAGTTGTATCCCCAGTCAGCCCAGCCACTGGAACAGTGCTGCATATATGCTGTTGGTTGCTACACTCAGCGGCTACATTTACAGCTGCAGGAATGTGAGAGGCCCTCAGAAAAATGCCAGAGATAAGAGAGTGTTGAAAAACCCCTGAAGGCACCAAGCCTTCGTGGTGAAGGTATCAGTTTTCACCCAGCAGGAGCAATGAGAGCTAAAAATCTCAGCACAGTTATGCTAAACTTTAAAAAAAATAACCGTAAAAAATGAGAGCACTTGTTAAAGATAAGCTAAAAGCTGCAACTGGTAGAATGAAGTCCTGATGTGCTCCCAGCACAGGCTTCAGCCATCTCACTCCCTGCAGGAGTGTTTAGGCGAATTACAGGCAGTGTGGGGAAGCCTGGAAGCCATTAGGTGCTCCCTGCCTAGGGCAATCAGGCACAACATCTGGACGTGCAGGTGCCCAGCTTTAATGATCCTGGCAATGCAATGAGGGCTGAAAGTAAGACTTCAAATTTAAGCAGTCCAGTATGAGGAAATCCCAGGGTTAAGCACATTTCTGAGTTTGTGAAACCATCTTTAATTTTAATTACATGATACTTCTTTTCATGGGTTCATTAAGGTTGGAGAAGACTTCTGAGGTCATTGAGTTCACCTGTCAGCCTAACATTGACCTATCCACTAAACCCTGTCCCAAAATGCCATGTCTACATGGTTTTTGAATGCTTCCAGGAATGGTGACTCCACCACCTCTCTGGGTAACCTGTTCTAATGCCTGACCACTCTTTTAGTAATGTTTCCTAATATCCAATCTAAACCTCCCCCGGCACAATGTGCTGGTTTGAGGCTAATTGGAGTATTTTAATGGAGACAATTATACTATAGGCTGTGAAAAGAAAACAATGGTGATGTCTACTTCACTCATAGGCTTGCTGAGATGGATAAGAAAAGAATACAAAACAAAGATAAGACACTTGGGCTCAGACACTCTCGGGCTGTCTAGCAGCTTCTGGCCTTCTCCTCTCTGCCGAGTAACCTCACTAACCACTTTCCTTCTAACCTCCCTGGCCAATCCTCCAGACTCACCTTGCATGTAAGACAAACCTTGGGGTAAGGTATAGGGGTGGGGAGAAGGTAGGAGGGTGGTTGGAAGCCCCTCCTGGGGCCTCTGATTTCTGGGAGGGGAGTTGTGTTTCTGTATTACCTTTAACTTCTATATCTCTGTAACTATTCCTGTCTATAGTGTATATCTCTGCTTGTACATTGTGCTAATCTGTAAGTAGAGCTTCAGTCCTTAAACTTCCAGCCTGCTGAGTCCAGTCTGGGGGATTTTACAAAGTGTTGGGGTGCAGAGAACTCGCAAACCGTCACACACAACTTGAAACCATTTCCTCTCATTTCATTGCTAGTTACTTAGGAGAAGAGACCAACACCCACCTCACTACAGCCTCCTTTCATGTAGTTTTAGAGAACATTAAGGTCTCCCCTCAGCCTTCTCTTCTCCAGACTAAACAACCCCCATAATTGAATAAAAATTTATTTCAGCATGAACATGCCTTGCTGCCCAGTGGTGTGCTAACAATCCTGCTGTAAACATGAACCACTTAATGCCTGCTCTTTTTTATTTTGCTGATTGTTTTACTCCCTGCTGACTGGAATAAGCTACCCATCCTATGTAATGCTCAGCAAATCATTCCTATGAGGGATTACATAAATGCTTTCAAAATACATGCTCATTGTTTCTCAGATCTCCAAAGCTGAGGCCCTGGATCTTGCTGTCTGAGTGAGATCAGACTCAGGGAGAGTGAGATGCATTAATGAGTACTCATGTTTCTTCAGCCTGGAGAAGAGAAGGCTTCCAGGAGACCTTAGAGTAGCCTTCCAATATCTGAAGAGGGCCTACAGGAAGGCTGGGGAGGGACTATTGACAAGGTCTTGTAATGACAAGAGAAGGGGCAATGGGTTTAAACTGACAGAGGGGAGATTTAGACTGGATGTTAGGAGAAAGTTCTTTACAGTGAGGGTGGCGAGACACTGGCACAGGTTGCCCAGGGAGGTTGTGGCTGCTCCCTCCCTGGAGGTGTTCAAGGCCAGGTTGGAGGAGGCCTTGAGTGCCCTGTACTAGTGGGAAGTGTCCCTGCCTGTGGCAGGGGGTTGGAACTACATGATCCTTGAAGTTACTTCCAATCCTACCATTCTATGATTCTGTGCTTCTATGATTCTATCTGAACTACAACCAATGGCAGCTGTATTGTAAACACCAAGACACAATGTCAAGCACTCTGAAAAATCAGACGCTGGAGATCTACAGCTGATGCATACTCTTGATACTACTTTTTCCTAACTCTCCAATCCCTTTTATAAAATAGAAAAATGCCTCACAAAGCACAGTGGTGCTGTCAGAGTGCATTTGTTGGTCCTTACCATGGTGATCAATACCACAGAACAATGCAGGAGTGGCTTGATTGAGCCACTGAGTGAGGCACTGATTCGCAGGCTGTTGGGGGATGGGAGTATTGCGTCTCCTGACCTGAAGAGTCATAGAACAGATTGAGTTGAAAGAGACCTTAAGGATCATCTAGTTCCAGCACCTCTGCCATGGACAGGGACACCTTCCATTAGACCAAGTTGCTTAAATCCTCATCCAGCCTGATCTTAAACACTTCTAGGGATGAGGCAAACCACAACTTCTCTGGGCAACTTGTTCATCCAACTTACACTGAAGATTTTTTTATTATTATTTTTTATTTTCTAAATTGAGATTCTTGGGGTGATTCAGATATTTTAGGAGAGGAAAAGCAAAACAGGTGTTTCTCACTTTCCCCAAGGTTAATTCTTCTTTCTTCATGTGGTGATTTGGGTTTATTTAACTTTCTCACTAGAGACAGAAACTGAGGCCAGTGAGGATGGGGCTCATCTTTGAGAGCACTTTTGTTGTGATGCAGGATTTTCCAGGTATCAGCTAAACCTGTCTTTAAAGCTGGTGCTATTAAGCAGCAGTAAACATATGAAAGGATATTTCTCTGCCTTTCAAAGTGCTGTTGGAAAGAGATTTCTAAAAATCCACCCAAAATTGTTTCTGAGTAGCTTGTACTTGTATCTCATGGGATAGAGGGTGCTCAAAGACCAACAGACTTTCAATCAGACCCTCAGGGATGATTTGCAAGAAAAAAGCTCCAAAGATAGCATAGAAGAAAACGCTTTATAAGGCTGAGACCTGGCAACATACACTGGGAGGGAATTTACCCTGATGGACGTGAAACCCTTATGAATGTTTACAAAATTCAGCAAAAAGAAGAAAAAGGAGATTCATAGAGTTGTGGATTCATAGAACAGCAGGTTGGAAGAGACCTCAAGGATCATTTAGTCCAACCTTTCAGGTTAAGAATGTAGTTTAAATGAGTTGAGCATTCACAGATCTATCTTGCAGTCATGACAATGGAGAAGCAACTAAGCAGCATTCACTTCTCAGTCGTTTCTTGCTAGGCTAGGAACATGCTGACACACAGTTGCATAAAGAGTCCCAAAAGACATAACTGGCCAAAAGATTTGAACCCTAAGGAAATCATGTGCATTATGCCCAGGACAGTACATACACTTAGGGAAAAAAACCCTACTTCTCAGATGATATCACAGTTAGTCTTTATTGCCTGTTGCTTGGAGATAAATAGCTGGATTTCTCTCACGAGGAGTGGTGTCTTTCAGAGCTTTCCTTACCAGAGGGTTTTAGAATTAAAAGCCTTTTTTTCATGTCCTTTTCTCTTGATACATTTTGTAAGTAAGTCAGACTATGTTCCTAGGATTTTTAAAACATTTTTTATTCATTTTTGTTACTTTTGTTTTTATAGTAAAAGAACAAAGAATAACATATTGCAATGTAGACAGACTGAAGTCCTTCAACAAGCTACTTTATTTGCTTTCTTGCACAACAGCCATCTCAGTGTCTGAAAAATGGAAGTTTCAGCTCATCAGAAAAAAGACAAAGCAACTGTGAGGATGCTCTCAGGCTCGTAATTCCTCTCCAAATTCCTTACAAGTAAAGGAACAAATATAATCCCTATTAATTAATAGAAATTATTTTAAAAATAACTATCTGTGTTGTTTCAAAACATCTTCTGATACAGCTCATCAGCCAGGCGTGAGACCTGGGGTATGTGTGCATTCCTGTTAGATTCCTTTAGGAAGGAGAATGGAGTAGTTCTCTGATGGGAGATGGGGTTATGGCAATCAGAGCAGGGCCCTCCCATCTGCTGAAATGCTGCAGTCCCTGGACTCAGGAGAACTTTGCTTTTATCTTAATATTTTTTATCTGAGGATCTCACTACCTTTGGACTGCTTTCCCAAGGTCTGGTATGAAAAGGGAGCAGAAGGACTAATTCAAAGGTTCTCCTTTTGTTGTTCTCCTACTGACAAAAAAAAAAAAAAAAAAAAAAAAGGAAAACTCACTGATAATAGAGGTAGCCAGCTTGCATGATCCAGAACTGGATCCAGTGGGCCTTTTCCCAGATAGAAGAGGACAGACTAAGAGGGTGCAGTAGGGATCACATATCACAGGATGGTGTAATGTAAGCGAAAGCATAAGAGCATTGACACAGGAGCAGTCACATTTAGCCACAGGAAGGGAGAGCTAGCACATGAGCTTGGGAAAAAAAAAAACCAAACAAAAAAGTAAAAATAAATCAATCCTCTACAGTAAAAACTAAATAAATCATCATTTACATAAAGGGTACTTAGGGGAAAAAAAGAAAAGCCTTAAAGTGTGAGAAAGGCAGAAAAAAATGGGGGTAAGTGGAAAGAACAGACTGGCTCTGCTCAAGGATATAGCTGTGGGCTGCAATTAGCTAAACGGTAGAGGACTCCTGTGCTGTGACTGTGTGGCAGTCCTGAACAGCTCATAGGTTCACTGACGGTTCCAATGGCAGGAGTGCTGATTGCTAGAAGCTGTACTCTGGACTTCCAACAGGGATTTCCTTCACCTCTGGTGCTGAAGAGGTGTTTTTAAATGGATGCTGCTAGCTTTTATTTCTGGAATAACAGTAGCAGATAACTATAGCACAACCCTGGATTTATAGCAATGCTTTGTGCATGGGGATTGATTGTTTAGGCTGTGGATTTGCTTTCCTCTCCACAATCACTCCTTGCTCTCGTGAACACCTTCAGCAGAGGAAAGATAAGCTGGGAGGAGGCATTTCTTACACAGTGAGGCTCATCAAGCTGAAGGCAATGATTAAAAACGCCACCTCCCCTTACAAATGTCATGAAGCTATAATAAAGGTTGTTCACTGATTCTAAACATACAAACAAAAAACCAAAACCAAAACCAAACCCCCAAAACAACCCTTTCTTAATGCCAGGGCAAAAGGGAATCTCAGTACCTTCCCTTAGCATTTAAGTGGCTGTGAGTGCCTCACCAGCACTCAGGCTGCCAGAGACCAGGAGACACAAATCAATAGAGTTAAGTGGATTCACTGTGCTTGCCTACATATACACATTCTAACCTCCCCCTACCTCCCCACCCGCTTTGCTCTTATTACTCTCTGGGGAACCACCATTTGCCTGCTTGTCCAGACAAGCTCCAGAGCTTGAAGTGGCCAGAGGGTGAAAAGAAAAGCCTTCCTCATGATGGGGGTGTGTGTGTGAAGGGAGGCTTGCCTCATGCTAAACACAGGGAAGAAGGAGCAAGTACCATCTTCTGATAGATTGGGTGGGACTACTGGCACTGCCCAGTGACAGACTGGAATGATTCTGTGTCTTCTTAACTGGCAGCCATCATGTCCTGGGTAGAAAATACCTCCTATAAGTATGTATGGGAACGGGGACAGTGTAAGTGTCACACAGGGGTGTCCCATCAAAGGAAAGCAAACACCTTGTCATTTGGAGTTCTGCTTCTTTGGGATTGCAACTACAAAGGAAGGAATAGTAGGACTAATTCACCCAGCTACCTCTTTCAGAACTGCATCCTCATTTAAGATTATTAGAGCAGCCAGAGTCTCATGGCTCATGGCTTGAGGGCAGTAGAACAGAGTCAACATTTGCAAGTCCCTTTCCTCATTTGCTGCTGAGGTAAATCTTAGCAGCAGATTCCTTATGGTGAAGCCCTGGGGAAAGACCTCCTAAAGAAAATTTGCCTTATGTGTGAACTGGTGACTCTAGTACTGTTCTCTACAGATCCATCCTCAGCAAATAACTGGTGGCCTGGATAACATGGGGATGTACCCATCAAAATCCCCTAAAGAAAGCTGTCAGGAAGGCAAGGAAGAAAGCTGAATGGGTTTCATGTAATTAGGTCTGGGTATACAAGCACACAATATCTCAGCTAACCGTGGAATAGTTAACCAGGGGAAAATTCAAATATGGCCTTCCTGTAACTCCACATACAGTGAAAATCTACAACAGTGGGAGAAGTCAGAATGTGGTGCAGGGAGGTATTAAGACATTTTTCATTAGTTTCATCACATGGAGCATAAGGTCTGTTCAGGGTCCCATAAAACTTCTTTGCCAAATTAATTTGCAAAGGACTTTCTCATAACTAGCTGTTACAAAACCATTCGGCCCATGAGCATGTGAATGGGATGCAAGGGCCAAAAATAAGTGTCAAAGGTGATGAAGACCATGCTGGGATCTGTGGAGCCACCAGGTGACACCAAAAGAGATGCTGGTGATTTAGATGATCCCAAACTGGGCCAGCTCGTGCAGTTCCAGATGGCTGAAAGCTTCCCATGGGCAAATCACTGTGATATCTGGAAAAAAGAGAGCATGAGAAGAGATTCTGGTCACTGCACTTCTTGGATTTACTTTGTGTTACTGAAAAGGCTGCTTTACTCAGGAAACATTAAGAGATGAGACTCCAGATGAAGATTAAATGAGCAAATGATCTTTTCAAATGTGACACTACCTACTAGACTGAACCAGGTCAGTGTATTTTTACTTGTGTTGTCTTTTTCGATGAGCAAACTCTAACCAGTCCTCCTATAGTCTCTTCAGTGGCTGTGTGGTGTAAAAATCCATTCCAATTATGTGGTTTATCCTGTTCTTATAAATTACCTGTAGCCAAAATGTGATATCCTTGATGATACATGCAGTCTCAAATCAGGTGCCGAGTAATTTGGTTGACAACATTCAGGATCTGTAGCTCTTTGATAAGTACAGTTTTTATTGATGCCTAAGAAGCTCAGACTAGCTACAGCTTATCCAGTGCATGTTTCTTAGTCCCTGATGGGTGCATAAAATTCTTAAAATTAGGAATTCTGGTGATAAAACAAAATATTCAACCAGCTGGGATTTAGTTCCTATGATTTTTGGTATTAATAGTGTAGCATTTGGCATTTCTTTGAGAACCTCATTCTGCTGAAATTCTTAGCCAGGATATTAGCAGAAAACAAACACGCACTTTTGCAGCCAAATGGAAGTATTCAGAGACTGAAGTATGCCTGAACAGCCTTTCTATCTTGTAGTGTATGCAAGCACAAGCACAAATGTGACAGCTTGTGGAGGCAACAGTAGCCTTCTCTGGTGACCCCGAGAGCTGTGGAGAGGCCAGGAAGCCAGAGCCCTCTGCCCCGAGAATACTCTCCCATGCCGAAGCACTGCCCTTGTGTTGAAGCAGGGCATGGCAATGACATCCCACAGTGCTTACCTGTGCCCAGTCCCTCCATGCCTGGGATGTCATCTCCAAACCTACGGGAGAAAAGAGTAGGTCAGTGGTGAGTTTGGGCTGGCAGCACCCAGGAAGGGGAGTTGCCCTGCACCTTGGGAGCCAGGAAAGGAGAAGCATGGGTGAAAAGCCGAGGAAGAGAAGCTGCTCAAAGCAGGGAAGCTGCCAGCATCAGGACACAGGGAGAATTCTCCCAGTTCCTCCCCCAAGGGAAGATGGTACTGCAGGATGCTTAGCAGTTGGTAGCCATCTGACTAGTTTGGTTTCTTGTCATTATGAAATGCCTTTACCCTTTTACTCCTTTTTTAGGGGGCTTGCTCTTGAACTGCCTTGTCTGTCTCTGCTTGAACTTGGGAGGCCCCTTGCGTGGTGTGGTGGGCCCAGCTGCAGGAGTTTCTCCAGCATTGAGGTTGGCAGGTGGGTTCTCGCTCATCGCTGGGCTGTGTGGCAGGCACACGCCTCTCTCAGATCCCTCTGCCTGCAAGATAACAGCAAGGGCTGACAAACCACTCCACTTATCATTTCTAGATACCAGTAGTCAGTTGACAGAATTACAGCAAATACAATTATGACAGGATTAAAAGTAAAGATGTTAAACATAAAGGAAGATTGTAATGCATCCAAAGCAATCTGCATAGCCCTGCCCTTCGTCTGACATGCCAGAAGTAAGATGCCAAATGAAGGACACTTGAACTAAGAACAAAACGAAAAAAAAAAACCCCAACAACACTTAACCAAATAGTCTAATGGCTTGCAGAGTCATGGAGATTTACACCTTTTATCTCAGGCATATCTGGACAGATTGCTGGACAGGAGCAGCCTCACAGTTTGGGTAAAATAGGAAGGTTAATGCCAATGTTGTGTGTTTCCTAGTTAGCCTTGGAACAGCAACGCTGGTGTTTGTACTTACTGGTTTAGGATAAAACTGCCAGGAGCCACAAAGGCACACTTGTGGGTTAGAAAAGTATCCTATCCTTGGGAATCATCATGATATACTTCACCTGTCCTTATGTTTTGCTGAAGCACTACCCTTTGGACACTGGTGGAGGTGGGATGCTGAGCTAGGTGGGCCCTTACTCTGGGTGGAGCCGCAATTATGGCCCCACGTTTGCCAAAATCAGATTTAAGGGAAACAGCACAGGATCTCTGAAAGGTTGTAATGAAGGCTAAGGCAAAGCATTAGGGACTGACTTTCAGACAGCAGCTAACTTCTCAGGATGTAACAGAGTAAAGCCTGTGACTTTTCCCAGGATATGCCCATCTGGGCACTTCTGAGCATTATTTCACTTTCCTCTTCTGTAACACACTGCACATGAGCCAAGCTCCACTTCACAGGGGCTAAACAGCTATCCAGGAGGAATACTTCTGTAGGAGACATCTCTTCTGCTTCAGAGGGCAGAACTGCTGCACTCAGAGCCCTTTTCTTTCTTCCCAGATAGGACAGCAATAACACTTACCAGAGAGCTTCTAGCTCTTCATCACATTTTGCGCTAATTAGTATGCTAGAATGGTGTGAGCAAGTGCATATATGGGCAAAAACAGATGCCATTTTTTACTGCTCTCCTTTAAGTCACAATCTGTCCTGTGACCATTACATAACTCCTGTCTCCAGGTGTTCATCCAGCCTGCTGTGCAGCCAGGCTAAAGGACTTAACTTCAGGATTTGCTACTAAAGGCTAATCCTATTATGTCGCCATAGTGCTTTGGCCTAACCCCCAGTATCACCTGCAGTGACACTCTGGACATTTAATCTCAGAGCTAGAAATGCTATCAAAGATGTTGGTCTGTTTTGTGTTTGTTGGTTTTGTTTGGTTGTTTTTTTTCAGTCTGAAGACCATGTCTTTTGACTGTCCTGAAATAGAGTGATGGAAAGCTAATCTGAGATGTACCATCCGAGCAATCCTCTTGTGTCATTTCCACATCAGCACAAGGTGAAGAGCCCTGGCAGGCTGTGAATACTTCACCCCTGGCATCTTTCTGTCTTTGCTGGCAGTAGGATAGAGTATAGTGGTAGCACCTAAAGGCACACTAGTTCTTCTGTCTCTTGTGGTCAGGCTCTGCCTCAGCTGTAATATCCCAAGCAGGAGACTGGACAGGTTCCAACAGCCCCAAATGGAGCAGCAGATGGTTGTGTCTGCAGCTGAAGTATGCACAGATGCTATTCCCCCGCCTGTAACACGATGCTTCCTAAGCACACACTGTGCCCACAAAGACAGGGATCAGCTCAAACTGTAGAAGTTACATATTTGGCTGACATCTCTGTGGCACCTGAGTGATTCCCCAGTGTTTACAGCTTTATCCTTGCAGCATGGTGGCAGGACAGGCAAACACTTTGCAAAATCGGAATGGAGGTGCAGTCATTCTTATGACCTGGGCTGCACTGCTGGGAGGAGTGACAAAATCTCACAAAGGTCCACAGGATTTTTAGGGCTAAATTGAGAGGCAAAGGCAGTTTGGCTCAAAAAAAACTCAAAAACCCCCGAAAACCCAAAACCAAACTAAACCCAAACCACAAAACCCCAAATCAAAACAAAAAAACACCCCAAACCAAATCACCACTGCCAATAACAACAAAACAACTCCCCCCAAAAGAAAGAATTTGGTGCTAATCAGGACCAGTGAGGAACTCAGCTGGTGCTTCCATCCAAAAAACATTTTCCTTTGGGAAACTGCTGCATGGTATGTCTGCTAATGACCCAAAGTATAGTATTATGCCTCTGCTTCAGGTGCAGTTCTCATCAGCAGTGTCTGTCTCCATGCTAGATACAGGAGACACACATTCACTTCTAGGCACCATCTTATCTGACCTGTCAAGACACTTGGCACCTCTCTCAAGGGCTACTTCCAAAAGTACAACAGAAGATAAGAAATCAGATAACAGACTTCCAACCATTTGAACTGGCATACAAAACTTCAAAGATGCGTTTAAGCTCCATCTCCAGGTGAGTTCATTCCCTGTTTCACCAACCCCTGCTGTGTGCTAGCATGTTACCTTAATCACAAAAATGTCCTTGAAGGTCAACTCATCTTAGTTCCTTGACTCCATATTGGCCACTGGCCTTCACTCAATGGAGAAATAGTTAATAAGAAGACTCAGCCTTTGAAGTTTCCTTTTCGCCCAGACCGATGTAGTTGTATCCACCTAGCAGTTACTCAGTAATCCAGAACTTGGTTAAGAAAAAGGATCTGACCAAATCACACTTCATCCTCTCTCTCACCAAAATGAATTCAAGACAGTACACTCAAGGAAACCAAAAGGGGCAACTCTAACACTTCCATTACCAACATCTCTCTGTCTATTCTCTCCATGCATCACCAAAAGAAACGGCAGCTTTCATGCCAGATGACAGCCTCTGTTTTGCAGCAGGAGTCAAGCTGTGCTTCCACATCTGAGCTGATGGGATTCAGCTACCACCACATGCAGCCAAAGATGTCTCCATTCATGCTGGAGGGGGTCCTGCCCCACAGGACAGGAGCTGCACAGTTGCCACACCTCAGGAAGCAGCTGCCCTTGCACACAACCAGACAGGACCGCACAGGCATCCCAAGATCACAGACGCGAACGGAACACCCACAGCATCTTCCCGGAGCAATTTCCCAGCCTTTCGCCTCCCCATACCTGGGTATTTGGATAGTCTTTGGTGCCACACCAAGACAATGGTTTGACAAATGTTAGATGAAACCGACTCTCTTTCTCTAGATTTCTGTAGCTGTTGTGCTGCCTCCTCCTAGATCTTCCTGGGCTGCCAGAACTCTTCTGCTGCTGCCAACGCTGGGCTGCAGCTCCTGGGCAAGACGTTCTGGATGTAAAGGCTCTCGGTGAATAAGATGTTCTCCATGCACTTCCTCTGTCCCCTCCTCTGACAAGGTGTTACCTAATTGCCCCTGACAGTGTTTCTGCCCAGTCCAGGGTCTAATCCTCTGAGTAAGAGCTTTGCTTGCATGTGAATGCTAATTATATCTAAAACCTGGTAATGGGCTTATCTGGGTTGCGTCAGATATCCCACCTCTGGTTTATTGGCCAGGTTAATCATCCTGCTTTTAGTCCTCTCTGAATTTAAACAGGCTTGGATACTGCTGACAACTGATGACTCTTTAATCTGCCCTCTCCTTAATCTCCAGTTCTCTGTGGAAAATTTCTGTGACAGATAATGCAAATGCCTCACTTCTTCTTCAGACAGATTCAGTATAGGAACTCATCTTCCCCTGTCTGAAATCTTCAAAAATACAGATTACTTCATGTGCTCATGTCTTCATGGGGCCTCAGAAGGATGTCAGGCACAGAACACTCAGGAGCCCTGGCCCTCCATTCAGAGATACACTGAGAGTAGACAACAACCAGGAGGAAAGACCCTTGTTTTCAAATTCCTTTTAGTGGGGTCCATGCACGCTCAGCTTTTGACCTTGTGAGAGCCACTAGCATCATCCTTGCAGCCAGGCCTTCATCAGGGAGTATTGTATCCAGTGTAAGATGCCTGTGAGCAGTCCCACAGCTCCAGCCTCAATTGCGGTGGAAAAAATCCGTGCAGGTTCAGCTTTCTGACCCTGTGTTCACACAGGATTTCAGACCCTTTGTTCTAGCAGAAGTTTTAAGACCAAGAACAGATGAAAGAGGATGCACTATAAAAGACAGAAACTCAATTCAAGTAGATCTATGTTCCCACAAGTGTTCCCTGGATGAAGATCACTGGAAAGACTAACCCAGCTGAAAGAAGCCATTTAATGACATTGCAGGTAAAGTATCACACCATGTAAGGTCCCCACCAATGTCCCCTGCATGCATGACTGAACACCAGGGCAGAAACCACCAGCTGCCTGTTCTAACTGCTCCTCAGGAGTTACCCTGGTGCTGCTCACATCCAGGCTTAGCCAGCTGAGGACACAAGCCAAAGGGGTGCTGGGGAACCCCAACTGAGGGGCATGAGAAGTTGAACAACCCTGTGGAGGGCAGAGCTTCTCACACAGCCAAGGAGCTTTGAGACAAACCACCATTGCAGCACTTGTCCTAATGTTAGAGGAACCAGAAAACAACTGCCTAAGAACCACAACTCCCTCTGTTATCTGCTGGGTCTGTCCATGCTCTCCTAGCACAAACATCCAATTTTGTCCCCCTTGGGGTTTTATCAGGATATTTTTTTCTGCTCTCGGATTTACAATTAGTTCCCCTTTCATCCTCCTGTCACCCTCATTATTGCTTTGATGTCCTGGGAAGTACTTACAGTGCCAAGGGCTCCTCTTGCAAATCATTCAATTCCTGTCCTGCAGCCTGTGTAGGAAGAGTCTCGAGGTGTTTCTTCTCCTCCATATATACCCTGCTACCAGGTGACATCAGGGCACCAATCATGGGTAGCCTCTGCATGGTGTGTGTGGGACATACGGGAAGTGCTGTGATCCAGTCACTCCAGAGGCACAGCTCCAATGAGGTTTGACCACACACTCCCAAAGGGTGATGTGCCCTTTTCTGCAAGGAGAGATTATGACTTCTCTGGAGCTGTTGGGGGAGATCTCAGGAGAAACAAATAAGAATAAGGAAATCATTTGCCCTTTGATGCTCTTGAACACACCTGCAAAGGCAGCAATGGGTCCTAACCAGCCCAGGCCCATCCCCTGTGCTGGTGAATGCACAGAGAGGCTTCCAGAAAACTTCTTGGTGTTGTTGCAGAGATCAAGATGCACCTTACAGAGTGGTGCACATGGTCATTCTGGTGCCAAGGGGACAGAGTCTACTCAAAGGAGTTATAGGGAATGCTGTTGAGACGTTGCACAGGCCCTCAGTGGATATCAGCAGATAGGGAGGCAGGAGAAGAAGGGGGAGCCTTTGTGTAGCACATGGGTGGCCAAACAGTGGGGTGGTCTGTCAGCTCTGCCACTCGTGGTGCTGGGCTGAAGGTAACAGATAAGTCGCACTGGAGTACTGTTAGCTTTGCTGCTGAAAGAAGTTGTCTGAGAAAGGGAAGAGCTGATGCCTCAGCCCAGCCTCTAACCCTACAAAACTCCCTGTATGATAGTACTCTTTTATCAGGTGCTTTGTATTTCCAATGTGTTTTAAGATCCTGTTGACACTTTCTTTGCATCAGAGATGTGTAAAAAGTAGTTGGAGCCTCAGGGCAAAAAGAGAAGGTGCAGGGCCCTGCTAGATGATGATGAAAGTTCATCCTCAGCCTTAAATGCACCAGCACCTCACTTACGAGCTGTAGCTGTCTGGCTTGAGGCATAACAATCCCCTGGGGTCTGCTGGCTCTGGTGAAGCATTGCTCACTTATGTTTGTTGGGCATCCACCACACAACATGAGATAAGGGCTGGCAAGACCAGAAATGGTCCCAGAGAATGGAGCTGTGCTAGGAACATCAGAACAGCACAAGGATGGATAGAAATCAAGGTGTGTAATGATGGATGGGCTTCATCTTGGGGCTATTTAGCCTGGAGAAGAGGGGGCTCTGGGAAGACCTTATAGCAGTCTTCCAGCACTTGAAAGGGACCTAGGAGAAACCCTGGGGAGGGACTTTTTACAAGGGCTGGTAGGGATAGGATGAGGGACAATGGATTTAAGCTGGAAGAGGCTAGATTTAGAGTTTAGAAAGAATCCTTTGCAGTGTGACACTGAAACAGGTTGCCCAGGAAGGGTGTGGATGCTCCCTCCCTGGAGGAGCTCAAAGCTAGTTTAGATGATGTCTGGTCTAGTGGAAGGTGTTCTTGCCCATGACAGAGGATTTGGAACTAGATGATCTTAAAGGTCCCTTCCAACCTCAACCTGGTTCTATGATTCTTTGATCCTTGAGTGAGACTGGAGGAGAGGTTTTGGAGCAGCCATGCCAGCTAGTGATGTGACTGTGTGTGACAAGAAAGGACAGGCTCTCTCTGACATGGCAGACTGGCAGGGTGTGCCAGTCCAGCATGACTCTGTTGCTGAACAAGAGTCACAGCTGAGGTGTCTGGTCTGTCAGGTGGCTCAAGTCAGATGAGATAAATCCTTCAGCAAGACTCTTAGCTTACTTTTGAAAAACCCAATAAGGTCCTAGCCCTTGAGTGGGCGCAGAGAAGCTGTGAAGTAAATCCTGGAGCCATTCAAGAGGCTTTCAATCTAGCAGAGAAGGAGCAAACACACTCAGCATTCCGTGTGTTTGGGGATGATCAGACAGCTTTCAGAGGCTTGTGTGATAATTTCTGGGTGCAGGAAAGAGGACAGGGGCAGCATCGTGCTGGCATACTCCCTTCCCTGCCGCTAGAGTTGGTATACAAACACAATGAAGATTGATTGAGCTCAGCAGCTCCTGACAGCAGAAGTGATTACTGTGGGCAGGGACCTGCTTGTGTGGGTATAAAGAAGTGCAGCCTGCTGGCAGCAGACTCCACTCCCATCCCTGCTGCTCATTCCCATGCCTCCATCTGCTGCAGGCAGGTTTCCGGGGGCTCCCCCCTCCCTTTCTCTGTAGGTAGAGTTGCTGAGGAAATCAGCTGTACAACAACCCTTTACTTCTTTGAACCTTGGCAATTTAAACATTTTCAGGGTGTTTCTTTTCAAAGCACCCTCTTTGTTTTCCTGTTTCTCCAATGAAATCTCTCTCATTTCTCTTCAACAAAGGTGGACAAGTGGGAAAAAAAGTTCTGTGGTGTCACATGAAGCTATGTTTTAGCTACTGAATAACCATGGCAGAAAGTCCCTAAAGGTCCCTGTCATGTTCTTTCTTATCTCTCATGATTATTAGGCCATTCCTCCTTCTCTCTCTTCTTTTCCCTCACAAAGCAGGTGGCATTTGCTTTGCAGAGATGTAGATGGTCAGCTCCTTTGCAGAGCAACAGGTGTCAGCTTCATGGCAGTGCTTGGCTGCCACCCCAAATGGATGACAGATTCTACCCTGGAACCAAGTACCCTGTTCCTCCCTGCCCTTGCCCAGGTTCTTCCTCCCCTGGTCCCAGGAAAGACACCATCAGCCTTTTGGGCCACATCAACTGCCACCTGATCCACATCTGAGCTCCTTCAGAAACCATGGGCTCCATGCAGTAGCAGGAGTGCAGCCCCTGTGATCCCAAAGGAAAACCAATGAACTTTATTACTTCTGCCTGGATTATTCCCTATTGCAAGGAATCACTTAGAAACATCTCCAAAGTTTCTGACCCTATTTATGAGCTGGTGTAGCCATGGTAACTGTAGTTAGACTAGAAATAGCTCACTTGAATGACAAAGAAAGCACAAGTTTACAAGAGAGTGACTTTTCCAGGGAATGGGTGAGGTCATGGGACTGTGGGAGGAAATCCCAGCTGAGGCACAGGATTGGGGATGGAGCGGATGAGGGTTGTGACTGTCATGGGCCACAACAACTCTTTTGAAACAGCTCTATAAGCTTGTGCCAGGTGCTTGGGAGGCTTTGTGACTTACTGATAAGGCTTTATCACTTGCACACACACACATAACCTGACTGGAAATGAGCAAGGAATTTCCCAGGGATCTGCAGTTAACTTCAGCTTCCCTCCTGCAGATGGGTAACTTACCAAGTGCCTCTGAATTCCTGGGAAGAGAAAGACAGTGGTAGGACCTGGATTTGAAATGAGTTTGTCTATTGGTCTTGTAGAAGGTCAGTGAGGTTGGCATGTCAACAGCAATTCTGGGAAGAAACTCAGCGGACCAGGGTTCCTCCAAAAGAAGATTCACACACTGCAATCCTCTTGTCACAATGTCCACAGTGTTCCTAAGCCATCTGTCATTTGTGCTAGTGAATAAAAGAGGTGCAATAGAGAACTGGGCTTTGCCTGGCTCAGATATTTAGCTGTTCCAATAAGTTCAAATCAGTTCATCAAAGATGCAGAGAAGAAGGCATCCTGGTGGAGTTTCACCACTCTTCCTTTAGGATATATACTGATGCCAAGATTAAGTATTACTTAATCACTGTGTACAATTCTGGAGCACAGGAAGGACATGGAAGTGTTGGAGCGGGTCCAGAGGAGACCACGAAGATGCTCAGAGGGCTGCAGCAGCTCTGCTCTGAGGACAGGCTGAGAGAGTTGGGACCCTGCAACCTGGAGAAGAGAAGGCTTCCAGGAGACCTTAGAGTAGCCTTCCAGTATCTGAAGGGGGCCTACAGGAAGGCTGGGGAGGGACTATTTAAAAGGTCTTGCAATGCCAGGACAAGGGTCAATGGGTTTGAAGTGGCAGAGGGGAGATTTAGACTGGATGTTAGGAGGAAGTTCTTTACAGTGAGGGTGGTGAGACACTGGCACAGGTTGCCCAGGGAGGTTGTGGCTGCTCCCTCCATGAAGGTGTTCAAGGCCAGATTGGACGAGGCCTTGAGTGAGCTCTACTAGTGGGAGGTGTCCCTGGCTATGGCAGGGGGTTGGAACTAAATGATCCTTGAGGTCCCTTCCAACCTTACTGTTCTATGATTCCATGATTCTATGATTCTAAGTATCTTTAACAGCCTGCAGTAAACCAGACGTGCTGACTTTGGGAATCTCTGCCTGCTGCAGCAGACAACAACTTAGTGTCTCCAAGCTCAGCTTGCAAAATAATCTTGCTCTATGTTCTCATTTCCACTCATGCTCCTGGAGGCTGCTCTAGCAATGGTGCAGAGATTAAGGCAGCTGAGGTGTCTTTAGTGCCAGGACACTAAAGGGAAATTTCCATGGTTAGCATGGAGAAAAGGGTCTTTTGAAGAAACATAAATCAAACCATATGGTTGAGCTGAACTGTGAGCAACATCCCTGTGTGTGTGAGAAACTAGGAGGCACTTGGAGACATGACTAAATCCAGAAGCCAAACAGCCACCATCAAGGTTTCTTCAGGAAATATTAAGTCTCCGCTTTTCTCATTCAGTTAACGGTGTTTGATTTGTGCATGTCAGAACATCATTACAGGCCTCAGGCTTTCAGGCACCAACGTGTTAGGACATGTTGGAGCTTTTTATAGCAGATGATATAAAATCCCATGTGGTCTGTCAGACACTTCATTAGTTACCAGAGAGTTACATTTTCTTCTGAGTGGAGATTCTGGCCTTTCTTGGAGCAGACAGCCAAGTCACACCATCTAGTGCTCACAAGACTGGTATGATTTTATTACCTTGCACAAACTTTTCCTTGATTGGCATGAACAAAAAGGAAAACTAGAATGAATATCATAGAATCACAGAATGGGTTGGGTTGGAAGTGTCTTTTTAGATCATCTAGTTCCAACCCCCTGGCAAGGGCGAGGACACCTTCCATTAGCCCAGGTTGGGCAAGGCATCATTCAACCTGGCCTTGAACACCTCCAGGGAGAAGGCATCCACAACCTCCCTGGGCAACCTGTTCCAGTGTCTTGCCACCTTCACTGTAAAGAATTTATCCCTAATACCCAGTCTAAATCTCCCTTCTTCCAGCTTACATCTCTTTTCCCTCAACCTATCGCTATAAGTCCTTGTAAAAAGTCCCTCCCCACTTTCTTGTAGGCCCTCTTCAGGTACTGGTAGACCACTGCAAGGTCTTCCCAGAGTCTTCTCTTCTCCAGGTTGAACAGCCCCAACTTTGGAAGCTTGTCCCCACAGAGGAGGTACTTCAGCATTTTTTGGTGGCCCTTACTTGGACCTGCTCCAACAGTTTGATGTCCTTCTTGTGCTGGGCTCACCAGCACTTCTTAGCTTTTTTTTTTTTTCACCCACAGATTGCTAAACATAGAGCTGAATTTTTATCATGCCTATTTGTAAGCACAGCAGCTGATGGACAGAAAGATCACAGACCTGCAGATGACTCCCAGCCATTTGGCCAGATGCTGTGGGGACTGATGTGCTTGGCCATGCAACACAAAAAGCTCAGTACTTTATAACTGCTTTGTGATTCATTGTTTAAGAACAACCCCCTGCTCATTGCAGAGTTGTCTCATGAGAAAACAGTAACATTAGTGAGCATCCTTTCTGCACTGACTTTGTTTAATGCCTGCATTCAGGCTGTTAGTAGTGCTGTAATGGGATTGAGTTAGTTCAGTTGAAAAAATTCCTCTCTTCCCTATTTTCATTTTGTCCACAATTAAAATATTTCACAGAATCACAGAACCTTAGAGGTTGGAAGGGACCTCCAGAGATCATCCAGTCCAACCTCCCTGCCAAGGCAAGACCACCTAGGGCAGTTCACACAGGAAGAGGTCCAGGTGGGTTTTGAAAGTCTCCAGAGAAAGAGAATCCACAGCCTTTCTGGGGAGCCTGTTCCAGGGCTCAGTCACCCTCATTGTAAAGAAGTTTCTCCTCATGTTGAGCTGAAACCTTTTATGTTCCAGTTTGTAGCTGTTGCTCCTTGTCTTATTGCTGCTGACCACTGAAAAGAGATTGACCCCAGCCACTTGACACCCACCCCTCAGATATTGGTAGATGTTGATGAGATCCCCTCTCAGCCTTCTCTTCTCCAGACTAAACAGCCCCAGGACTCTCAGTCTCTCTTTGCAGGGGAGATGCTCAAGTCCCCCAATTGTCTTTGTGGCTCTCTGCTGGACTCTTTCCAGCAGGTCCCTGTTTCTCCTAAACTGGGGAGCCCAAAATTGGGCACAACTTGGTTTGTTTTTTCATTGATAAGATGATTTTCTTCTGAATTCTATTTATAGAATAAATTCAACATTAGTATAGAGAACCACAACCTTACCCTTTTCCTTTTTATTTTTTTTTCCCCCCTGATCAAATACAGGTAGTTAATCTTTTTATCCACATGGCTGCCAGAAGGCAGAGCATGTGGTTCCTCTTAAAAACTACACCTGAATAACAGTTTGCACTCTACCATCCCAAGGGTTTTCCTTAGGTTTTGCTTTTTCCATAATTGACTCTTTTTGTATGCATTATGTGCCACGTGGCTGTGAACAGTGATTAAATGATCTGCTAGCACCCACTAAAAGTGATCACACATGGCACTGAAACAGACAACTAAATACTGTCTTCTTGAAAAAAAAAAAAACAAAACACAAACAAACAGAACCACACACACACAGAAAAGATTGCAAGAGGATATTTTTTTAATTTAAATGGAGAACAGATAATTCCAGAGCTTTATTTGGTTTAAAATAATGAAGCAAATGATTCAATATCATCGGGCTAGGAAGAAGAAACTGTACACAAGTCAGCTCCAGATGTCTTCTTTCCTGAGAGATCCTTTTTTCCCCCGAAAGATCAATTCTTTCTCCTTGGCAACCAGCAGCCCAATAAAG
Organism: Eubucco bourcierii; assembly: GCA_013396675.1. Lineage (NCBI taxonomy): Eukaryota > Metazoa > Chordata > Aves > Piciformes > Ramphastidae > Eubucco > Eubucco bourcierii. The sequence goes on along the minus strand of VWZE01013855.1, from coordinate 116,502 downwards.
AAAGGCTCTTCAAAAACATTTTGGTAAAATCTTTCTTTCTTCTTCTTTCTTCATCTCTTACTATGGCTTTCACACCATGCTGCAGACGTACTCTTCTTTCCTCCTCCTACCAGATTAAACCACCACTGTGCAATCTCATTGACTCCAGCTCTTTGCCACCATTATTCTGATTTCCTCCCCCCGCCCCCTGCCCATGTAACAGCTGAGGCTTTCAAACAGAAATGATTGCTTCTGGGGAGCACCTCGCTCTCTCCTTGGGAACATTCAACTAATGGGCAGGGGAGGCAGTTTTTTTCTGCTCCATTATCTTGTCTCTTGGGTAGCTGTGCACCTCCCAGACACATGGATGCTAAATGCCTTAGCTGCCATGCCATAGCAGATCCCTGGTGAAAGTAACTGTGGAAGGGGAAAAGTCTGGGGATGAAAACACAGACATTTATATTATTTTTTTTCTAATTTTCTCCCTCTCTTTTTTTTTTTTTTGCCCAGGTGTATTGCTAAGTGCTAAGCCTTCTGTTCACTCCCTCTAGATCTTGCAAATGCACAGGGTTTAATGTTTAAATGTTGGTTTGCTTTTTTTTTCCATGCCCTTTCACTGGCAGTTTCTAACCTCTGTTTTAATTTAGATCCTGTACATTCTTGCTTTGCTCTGGGGGCATACACCTTCATAAAATGAATTAGAGTCTCTTACTAGGAGGCCTCTAAGGATATTTCTGTGCCAAGAACCTGGAACAGCAGGCTACTTCACCAGTCCAATCAAGCATCATAAACACATCATAGACTAAGTGGACTATTTAGTAGCTATTACTGCATACTGGGCATGCCTATGTTGCACTAAGGATGTTCTGGCAGTTTCATGTATACAAAGACTTGTTTGTGGGGGCCAGGGCTGATGGCACACTTAGAGTGTAATGGTGAAAGTTATTTCTAGAAAAAGAAATAGAAAATGGAGGAAGAGCAGAGAGAGCTAAAAAGAGGAAACTTTCCCCAGTGGCCAGCTGGGAAGGGCAGTGATGGGGTCCCACAGGAACAGCATCCTCTTAGGGCTCTCTCCAGCACAGCAGGTGATGACAGTGAAAATTATGAGGATGATGATTTCTTGCTGTGCTTTCCCTTAGCATTATATACTTTTCATCAGGACCCACTTGAACTCCCTATTGGTTATTCCTGCTTGTGATTCTGTTAGCCCTGGGAGGAAAATGCTCATCACGTGCAAATGCTTTACACCCATTGCTCATTACACTTCTGTGAATATCTGCTATCTGGATACTATTTATTGAGAATTTAAATAGCTGTTTCATTGAGCACCACGTTTCTTTTTCACTTCCATGTATGAAAGTGTACAAAACAAGAGATAAGGGAGAAAGGGGCAATTCTCACATTAGTGCTTTTCACAGGGATCCGTCACAATAAGGCTGTGGGGGTTTTGCAGAGACAGGGCTGTGAGTGCAATAACATGGGAATGGCACAAGTGCAATAAAGAAAAAATGTTGCCACAGAGACGCTGGTAATTGCTGCCTCATGGCTGCAGAGGGAGGTTATACAGCTGCAAGCAGCACGCCCGTGGCACTGCTGAGGCTAACATCAAGGCACATAGGCAACTAAGAGCTAGTGGAAGCCTGGACACAGCCTGATGGGAAACCATGAATTTCAGTATAAAATCATTAGGAGTGTGTAGCACAGGCAAGGCAGGGAGCAGTTGGCAAGGGAGATTTTCCTAAGGCCAGCAGGGGAGGAGACGATGTCATAGCTCTCCTCTTAATTTAGTTCCAGCTTCAGCTCTGGCTGTTTTGGAGGAAAGTCACAATGCAAGGAGGAGTGCTTGGATAAATACCTCCTAACACCCTGCCTGGTGATCAGCTTAAGGCTGAGATTTGATTACACTTGGTGAGATTTGACTTTACATAACCACCTGCTTTCTGAGAGGTCCTAAAATAAGTCAGTCCTCTTTCAAATCCAGTTCTGGTGTATGACTTCTCTAGGACACCATCCCCTACAACATGCTGGCTCCTGTTACAACATCTACTGAGGGATGGAGAGAAAAAGATGCCTTTCTCCATGATGGCCTCTGGAACCCCTGCTTGCCAGTGACAGAGACCTTTTCCCTGTCACTCAGCCATGTCCTCCCACTCTCCTCCTTTTGCCTGCTTAGGTCTCTTTGCTGTGCTCTCTGTCCTAGCCTGAGGAAGGCTAGCCTCTGGAGGAAACTGGTTCTGTTTTGCCTGTACTCTCATATCTGCAACCAAATCCTTTTCCTTTCTCTGTCTTTATGTTTTCCCCTTGGTCCCCTAGGGGAGTTGAGTCGTCCAGAAGCGACATGTGAAGTCTTTGTGCACCTTCAGGATGTAGATGGGGGTTGTGGGATTAGCACGATAACTGGCCTGAAAGCTTCTTAGGCAAGCATTAAATCTCCAATCTTCTCTCCATCTTTCAAGGAAATCTCTTCTGAAGGAGCTGGAGAGATGGAACACTCAGTCATGTTTTCTGGGGTCAGATCTTTTTTTCCAGCTGAAAGCCCTCAAGCCCAGTGTCTGGGTGGTTTGAGGGGTTTGGCATGGGAGTAGGAGGTAGGAAACCCTTACCAGGGGCTCTGTGCTTGCACCTCAAAGTACCTTCTTCCTCCTTGCTAAACACTGGCTCCCTTGCCTGACACTGTGTTTAGCCCCCATCCCTTCCTTCCCTTTCCACCTCATCAGCTGTACACTTCTTTGCAGTGCTTCAGGAGATGTGATTGTCACTGAGTAGGAAGAAGATGGAAACCGTGTGTGCTAGGCAAAGCAGGGTTGACCTGAGGATGCTGCCTTTTAAAGGAAATCATGGGACACCTTGTGCCTATGTTGTATTCATGTGCAATGAATTCATGCTTCATTGGCTGCATCTTTAACCTGCTTAACTGGGAGGCAGAGGAGAGTGCTGGATTTACCAAGGAGTTGAGTGGCACCTTGTGATGCAGAGAACGTCCCACTCATATGGCAGGCAAAGGCCTCTTGTCTGAGCTCCCTGACCTGTCACCTTTCCCCATGCTCATCACCTCGTGACTGCCTCAGGCTGGGATTACCTCCTCCCATCTCTAGAGGAGAAAACATCTCTGCAAGTCGTGAGGGATACCATCTGGGGACATCCACGTGGGGGACACATGCACAGTTGAAACTGTCACATACCTTGCAGCAGCTGTTGATGTGAATTTGCTGCACCATGAGGTTGTCTTCTCAGAACATCACCTGAAGTCTTCCTGCAGAGTGCAAAAGGCTGAAGGAGGAGGCAAAGCTCATGACAGTGACAGGATTCAGCATCATTAGTCATTATAGAAAAAAATGTAAGTTGGTAACACTGTGTGCTGAGTTCCATGCAAATGCAGTTGAGTGGCTCCAAATCAAGTCACTTTAAAAAAGCAGTACTAAAAAATATGACTCTGTCTAGCCTCTTAACAATTACAAAATATGGGTTCCTTACCTGGACCAAAATCTCATTTTATGTTTACCTTCAGAGCTTCCAACCTGGGAAATGTCAGTTCCAAATTATACAGCTTTGGAAATGAAGAGTAAGTGAAAATGTCTGATTCTAACAGGTGAGAATGAATCACTTCCAATGACCATAGGATAGTTCCTTTCCTCAATTGTTGCCACCTCTCCTGGAGAAGATAGAGAAGGCATTTAGCAGCATGCAGCAGCAATGTACCAGCAATCTAAAAAAAATTCAAATCCAAAAATACTGCCAGCAATCCAAACTCAAATAAATAAATAAATAGATATAAATGCCTTGCTTTATTTTTAAGCCATCTCAAGATTTGTTTGGTCCAGCAAGATGCTACAGAAGCTCTATGACTGCTGAGAGTAAAGGCTGTGTTGTTGGATGATATGCATTAGTAATTTACATAAGCTTTTGGCTATTTACTTCAAATAAGTTTAGACACAACTAATTGTACAACTGTGATCAACCTCATGAGCTTCAGAACCAAGTGCAGGGTCCTTCATGTGGATAGGGGCAACTTGTGGTATCAATACAGGCTGGGGAATGATATGGTTGAGAGCAGAGAAGGACTTCTGGGTACTGGTGAATGAATGGCTGGACATGAGCCCACAATGTGCACTTGCAGCCCAGAAGGCAAATTTGTTCCAGGGCTGTATCAAAAGGAGTGTGGCCAGCAGGTTGAGGGAGGTGATCCTGCTCCAGTCTGAAGAGAATCCACTTGCAGTGCTGTGTTCTGCTTTAGCTCCCTCAGCAGAAGAAGCACATGAATCTGTTGAAACTGGTCCAGAGGAGGGTCACAAAAAATTGTCAGAGAGATGGATTATCTCTTCTATGAAGACAGGCTGGGAAAGTTTGGGTTACTCAGCCTGGAGAAGAGAAGGCTCTGGGAAGATCTTATTGCAGCTTTCCAGTACTTAAAGGAGACCTATAACAAAGATGGTGATTTTTAGCAGGCCCTGTTGCAATAGGACAGGAGTTAATGGATTTAAACTAAAAGAGGGTAGATTTAGACTAGCCACAAGGAAGACATTTTTGATAATGAGGGTGGTGAAGTCCTCTCTGGGCCAAATTGCCCAAAGAAGTGGTAGATGCCCCATCCCTGGAATCATTCAAGGTCAGGTTGGATGGAGTTCTGGCAATCTGATCTAGTTGAAGATGACCCTGCTCACTGCAGGGATGTTGGACTAGATGACCCTTAAATATCCCTTCCAACCCAAACCATTCTATGATTCTGATTCTGTCAGAAAAGGCAAAGTAATTAAGACCTAATTATAATATTTTTTACATAGAAAATACTATTTCCCAACTAAGAACACATTAGAAATATTACCATTTATTTTGCAGTAAAGCAGGTACACTCTAGATGTTGTCCTCGCCTCCTTATGTCACAGACAAGAACTGGCTGGGGTTGCACACCATCTGCCAAGAGATGATCTTCATTGCATAGAACCAGTTTGTCAGAGATAAAATACTCAGTGGTAGGGATTTGGTTTTGGTGATGTTCTGCTTCAGCACAGTTCAAAACTTGCCTTTCTTCCAGGAGATCAGTGACGTGGCTTCCCAGTGGGATGCTGGATATGCTGAACACAGAATGATGCCTGGCTTCTGAGCTCCCATCTGCTCGACATGGTGAGTACCCAGTGTCTGCAGCTCCTTCTCACCCCTTCATCTAGGCAGATGAAGCACAGAGCAATGACATGATTTGCCCACAATTACATAATGACTAATTTCTAATCTAGGAGCAAAATCTGTTTCTCCTGCATGCCAGGTGAATGCGCCAGTACAGGCTGAATGTACGTACCTATGGTGGCACACAGCTACACATCCCTGTACCTCTATGCATATTTGTTCACATATTGCTCACATATTTAGAAACACAAAGACACTTGGTATTAATCTGTGACTGAAAATTGGGGGAAAAGAAAAAAGATAAAAAAGATAAAGCTAAACTCAAAACATCCCCCAGCAAAAATGTTCATAATAATGCTGGAGTTTCTGTCCGTAGCTGGGATTTCTCTGTACATAGCCACTAAACCAAAGGAAATCTCAAGCCAAGCCAAGCAAACCATAACCTCAACCCACACACTTTCCCACTCAAAAGGGTGTTCTGCTCTCCCAGTACAAATGAGGACTTCTACTGAAATTGAAGATTTAGTACAGACAGCACAAGAATCAAGACAAGAAGTGACAAGACGCAAGGGCTACTGGCCTTGAAGCTCCCCATAATTAACATAGCAAACTCTTCACACCTCTCAGAGCAGAACTGTTCACATGAACAACTTGAGCCACAGTACTATGGCAGTGTCATTGAAGGAATGTGCTCTGTCCTTTTCCCGTCCCTGTTCCACCCAGCTCTTTCCCTTCTCCTGGCATAAGGGATTAGGAACATCTGACCATCACAACAAGAATTGGGGAGCCTATTTGGGTTTAAACTCACTGGCAAATACTTATGCATTTGCTTACATGCCAGGTATGTTTTAAACTCAGCTCAGTGCTGCATTCAGCTCAGTTCTTTTGTGCTGCCCCATGGAGAGGGTTAACATAAGAGGGAAAAAGAGTAGCAGAGAATGGAATAATTTATCTTGATAGTGAAGCTATTTCATGGAGGCTTAAAATGCTTCTGAGGTTACGGGTCTTGCTAAATGAAAATCCACTGCCAGTCAGACATTGCTCTGTTTGTCCCTTGAAAGGACATGGAATTGCTGGAACAGGTCCAGAGGAAGGCTACAAAGATGATCAGAGGGCTGGGGCACCTCCCCAGTGGGGACAGGCTGAGAGAGTCAGGGCTGTTGAGCCTGGCAAAGAGAAGGCTCCAGAGAGACCTTACTGCATCCTTCTAGTACCTGAAAGTGACCTACAAGAAAGTGAGGAGGGACTTTTTACGAGGACTTGTAGTGACAAGACAAGGGGGAATGGATTTACGCTGCCAGAGGGTAAATTTAGACTGGATATTAGAAGGAGATTCTTTACAGTGAGGGTGGTGAGACACTGGAACAGGCTACCCGAGGAGGTTGTGGATGCCCTCTCCCTGGAGGTGTTAAAGGTCAGGTTGAATGATGGCTTGAGCAACCTGGTCTAGTGGAAGGTGCCCTTGCGAATGGCAGGGCAGTCGGATCTAGATGATCCTTCTAACCCAGATGCATCTATGAAATGCATGAGGTCAGAATCAAAAATGAAAGCAAGGCTAGGCTAGGAAAACTGGTCCCCTTTTCTGAGATCTGTCCATCCCTGAAGGAGAGCCCTCACACCCAGTTCTTTGCAACCTATAAAATGTGTGTTTGATAAGTGTTTTCTAAGAGATATGTGGATCTGGGTCTGTGAATTTAAGCCCATAGACTTTCCTTGCTTAATTTGTTTCTGCAAATGCATTAAGAGCAGTTTATCATTCGCTGCAGATCCAGATTTGTTGGTTGCAAACCAATAATCTAATTTGTTGTGCGATGAGGATTGTGCATGCAAAGGATTTGTGTGACTGAAGAACTAAGCAGGCACTTCGTGAGTGGAAAAGAAAAGAGGATATCTGCTGATATTTGAGAAAGGAAGTGGTGTAAAAATCTTTCAGATCATTTAAGCATCTCTGAGAAATAGGAGCTTGGTCTTCGTGAGGTAGCCTGTGTGAAAATGGCTGCGATTTGGGCACAATTAGCTGGTTAAGTGCAGCAGGTAGCCTTCCCTAACCAGGGAAAAAGAAGTTCATCAGTAGTGACCCCATATTTGCACACCCTCTATCCCCCAGCATATGCAAGAATAAATTAAGTCTGATTCTCCACTTATTTTAATGAGTGTAAATCAGGGCCAGCTTTTGAAATCAACCTTAATTACACGCGGAAAATAAACACAATACAAACCAAGGCTGAAAATCAAAGGACCACCCCCCTCAACCTGCGAGCTGGCGCAGTAGCTCACACCCGGGCATGGGGGGCACTTCTGCGTCCCTGGCCGGGCTCAGCTCCACAGACAAAGCCCCTGTGCACCTCTGCGCAAAAAGAGCGCAGCGGAGGGCGGGCGTGGGGGGGCCCGCAGACAAAGCGGGACCGGCAGCTGCAGCATGCGGGGCCGCGCAGGGCTTCCTCTCCGAGTGGGCTGCTGCTGTTGATTTCTTTGCATTTTTTTTTTTTCTTCCCCCCCTTCCTTCGTTTGTGAGTTGT
>VWZE01013855.1:69879-108817 GCA_013396675.1 Eubucco bourcierii | reverse complement strand
TTTTTTTTTTTTTTTTTTTCTCTCTTCACCAACTTCCTTCCTGCTCCAACTGCCGAAGCTCACAGCTGAGCGCTGAGAGCGGAGGAGGACCCCGGCCGCAGGCACAGCTCAGCCGGTGAGTAGAGCCCAGGCGAGGGGATGGGCGAGGGGGAAGAGGGCAGGGGCACAGAAGCCGACTCGCCCCCGACTCGCTGTCCCCTGCCGCCTCACAACTTTGCGCCTTTGTTCCCTGCGACTGGCTCCGTTACCTTGCCTTGCCAGCATCCGAGGGGGAAACCCTTGGCAGCCCCCGGGATGGCGGGAGGACCGCTGGAGGTGACTGGGGGTTTTGGAGGTATATCCCTGCGGGGTGGTACCCGACGGTCCCCGGGCAATGGGCTCCGTTTTCTGCATTTGCACCCGGTGGGGGTGGGCTGGGGGGATCGGAGCCGAGGACGCAGGCGAGGCAGAGTATACTACTCTCCCATGGTGGAAAATCGCTTCCTCCCTGCCAAACCCGCTTCCTGGAGATAAGCCCTCGATCGGGAGGGTGCTGTGGGGGAGTGATGTACAGAGGGAGGGCAAATAAAATGCTGCCCTTGTGACATACGTTTTTGTGTCCCGTGGCAGCATAGGGGGGCCGAGATGGTGCCCACCATCCACCTCATCTGCTGCCCTTCCTGGCCCCTCCTGTTGCAGGTGCAAGGGCAGTCCCTCGCCCCCAACACTGGCAAAGCCCAGCTGAGAGACGAACGCATACTGCATGATTTTTCCTTTGCTTCCTGCAACCATCTCTCTGTCTGGCAGGGGGTCCCTAGCGCTGCCTCTGCCCCTCTCTGCTGCTTTGTAGATGCCACCAGGCCTCAGAGGTGTAGGTGATGCACAACCGTGGGTTGACACTGCCAGAAAGAAATAAAAATGTGATGAGACATGGCACAAATCACTCACACTTCCTGTACAAAGCATTAGTAAGGTTGATTTCACACACACACACACACACACACACACACACACACACCCTTAATTTTTTCATTTTAAGGATGCTTGTGGCCTGGAGGTTGTAGGAGATGTCCATCTGAGCCTAGTGCTTGACTTAAGTAGAGACACCCAGGGACCCTGACAGTTGGGCACTGACATGCTCACACTGGGGAAGCACTTGTGCCTGTAGTGTCTCAGCTTGCAGAGAGGACAAGTCCCAGAGCTGGAGTGAGTAGAGGCTAGAGCAGCAGAGATATGAGCTTTCCTCTTTGTCACCTCCAGCCTGGGAATTTGGCAGGCAGGTATGGTCAGATGCACAACCTGTCGAGAAAGCCCAGAATTGGGTTTGATTGATGCCATCCTGAGATGTGTGTGAGTTGGGGGTTGTTCAGTCCAGAAGACTGGCTGGTGCTATTCTCAGGCTCTTGCTTTTGGCATAGCAGGCTGTCTGTCCAGCTCTTGAGGAGGTTTTCAGAGCCTAAAACCATACCTTCATCAAATGAGCTACCCTCACAGGCTAGCAGGAAGTCTGCAGCATTTGTGATGCATAGGGAGGGTCTAAGGGCTGTGAAACAACCTGCAGGACCAACCCTGACTCTCTGTGTGTGGCCAGAGATCTCTTTCTCCATTGCGTGGATCTCTCCCTCTCCTGTGATAAACCACAAACCCCTCTGTGGAGGTTGGGTCAGGCAGGCAGTTCTGCTCTGTGGTTGTAGTGGTGGCAGATGCAACCCAGTATCATGAGAGAGCTTGGGAGAGTGGAAATGACTCACATCTGCAGCAGGAGCCCAAGTGGAAGACAAGACCTGGTGGTGCCTGCCACTGCTTATAATGTCCTCTTCCTCCTCCAAGTGTGGGATGGAACTGAGGGGATTGCAAAGCTTTGTAAGGTGACTCTGCTGGGGCTGCAGGGCAATGGGATGTGAGCAATTACTACTTTCATGAGGGAGCATCTGATTTCCTTCCTTGTGAGGACAAGCACAAGGGCCTTTTCCATGGTACCTGGGCCCTTAGCACTCCTGAGGCTGAGCATGAACTCAGTCAAGGTTATTTAGTTGCTGGGACATGTTTTCTTTCCTGTCCATTTCAGTTGGAATTAACCTTTTATTTCCCAGATGCCTGCTCTGCTCTAGTTCCTGACTGACCACAAAATGCCTAGTAGTCCTGCATCAGGGCTGCTGCACATTAGCATGCCCAGCTGTCTTCTTGCTCCTGTGCTGTTTAGTCCTTCTCCATCCCTTTGTAACATGTCAATATATCCTTCCTTGATTTTTTTCCCCACTGAAATTGCATTATGAGAGCTGCATATTACTCATTGTTGCCTGACTCCACTTGCTGATTCACTCTGAACTGCTGCACACACACACACACACACACACACACACACACATATATATACATATATATTTTTTTCTTTTTAATTTACTTTTTTGTTTTAATGAACGAAAAAACTATCCTGCTTGTTCCAAATTTAACTTTTGGGAGCAGGGACAAATGTTAAGACCACAGATGCAGAGAGGCGTAAAGGGCTTGCAGGGAAAATTGCAACTAAGCAGGCATAAAGGGAATTTTTAACAGGGACAGCCCTTGAGAAGGAGTTAGTGCAAGAACAGGCTGAAGTGAGCTGAATGCTCTGTGTAGCTTGACAAAATTTCCTGGCTGCCAGTCGGCAGGGAATGGCTTGGCAGTTTAGGATAATCATTGCTGCACTAGAGCATAAGGACAACCATTGCTGCTGCACTAGGGCACTGCTCTGTTTTCCAGCCTGTCTTTGAAGAGTGGGAAGGTGGCTGGGACCATGCAGCTGGCTCTGTGATGCACCTGACTAAGGACACCCTGGCACAGCAGTGTTCACCTCTCCTGCCTTTGTTGCCTTTCTCTGTCCCCTGCCCTCCACCTAGCTGCCAATAAGTTGATCTCTTCCTGCTCTGGCTGCCATTTGGGATGCTACCGAAGCAGTTTCACTACCTTCCTGTGTTCAGTATTGTGTCCCACAACCTGTGCTGGCTGGGTGGCTGCAGGTTCCAGCTCTCTGGCCTTTCCAAGAAGCCCTGCAGATGCAGGACAGGCATGCAGGGCTGGTCTGCAGCCAGGCTGGATGCAGCCACCCTCACGCTTCCTTCCTCTGTGGAATAGAAACCCAAGCGTGTGAAGTGAGCTGTCCTGGGAGTGCCAGCAGATAGACTGTAGCAGGTGCGTTTCCTTGAGGGCTTCAGCTAACTTAGAATCATAGAATCTTAGAATCACCTGGTTGGAAAAGACCTTAGGATCATCAAGTCCAACCATAACCTAACATCTCCATGTACACAACATGCTAATATAAGTAGGTTGCTGTAATAAGATCATAGAATGGTTTGGGGTTGAAGAGACCTTAAAGATCATCTTGTTCCAACCCCAAAATGCTGCCTGACCATGGCTTTTAACCCATTATGAGAGGGTGAACGAAACCTTTGGCCTGGGCTTTATCCATGTCTGTGTGTGGCAGTGCCTTTTTGTGCAAGATAGCTGATGAGTGCTGAAACGTTCTATGGTGGCTTGTAATTGCAGGCTTGCCAGCCAGCAACCGTGCTGCAGAGTGGTTGTAAATCATTCTGGCTTCAGCCTGCGCTCCCGCACCTCCTCCCCGGGAGGGAAGAATGGTGATGGTCTGCGTGTGCGCGTGGTGCCTGCAGGGAGAGGAGCGGGGGCAGAGGGGGGTTGTGTTCCAGTCAGAGCATCAGCACAGCCCTGTCGGGATTGCAGCCGAGCGCCAGCGCCATTTGTCTGTAACGGTCCCACTCTGCGTGGCGCTGGGTTGCTGCCTGCCTGCCTGCCTGCCAGGGGACTGAACCACATCGTGCTCAGAGCAAGTGTCCCTCGGGACTCTACCTCCCTTCAGAGCAATCCCACAGACTGTCACCTTCTCTGTTATCCAGACCAAGCGACCATGACTGAGAAGACCCAAGAACCTCATGTGGAGGAAGACGACGATGAGCTGGATGGGAAACTCAACTACAAGCCTCCTCCCCAGAAAACACTGCAGGAGCTGCAAGAGTTGGATAAGGATGATGAAAGCCTTGCTAAGTACAAGAAGTCCCTGCTGGGAGATGGACCTGTGGTAGTAGGTAAGCCGAGGCACGCTGATAGGGAGGGACTGGGGAGATGGTATCACAACAGTGCTGTGGGGAGGGGGCAAGGTGGCCTAGAAGAGGGAACTTGTTTGACCAGGGGCATGCAATGCTTTTGCTGTAGGACTGGAGATGAGCAAGTGGAGAGATAAATGTAAAGGAAGGAGGGAAGATGCTTTGAGCATTAGGTGTAAGGTTACTAGCGAGTGCTGTTGTTGAAAAGGGACTTATGTGGGAGGTGTGTGGGCCTTGGAGAGCTCCTGTGGGGGTTAGAAACACGAGGGGACCAGCTTGTGCCAAAATGGGGTCTTGCAGTTTAGAACAATATTTACAGGGGAGTCTAACTTAGTGGAAAGTCCTCTTCTAGGTATTGGGATGGAGGCTGGAGTGACCCGTGTTGAAGGGTTGGGACAGACGTAGGGTCCTGTGGGGGAAACCTAAGGGAAGCCTGGCATTAATGAGTGTTTCATGTAGGGCAGCTTTTGTGGGGGAAAGTGCCCCCATTTCTTCAGTGTTGTTCCATCCCCCTGCATTTAATTCTGCAAGATGACAACTTCCCCTGACTTTCCTACCTGCAGACCCAACAGCTCCCAATGTGGTGGTTACCCGACTCACCCTGGTATGTGACTGTGCTCCAGGACCGATCACTATGGACCTTACAGGTAGGTGCAGACTATCCTTGGGCACAAAAATGAACAAGCAAAGGCCCTGGTATGCTTCAAATTGAAAGGGAGTTTGTCCTTGGGATGCTGTAGTGGGTTTTAGAGGAACTCTCAGGGCATCTTAGCCTTGTTTCTTATTTTAAGGTATACATGTATGAGAAGGAAAATGCTGAGGGCCTTTTTCTTCATCTAGACGGTTCTAGGAGCTCCCACCTTACTTCTTACTTCCTTTCAGTGAGACCTCATGAGCACAAGAGATGTGCATGTGTTTGGGTAATGGGCTGTTCTGAAACTTCAGAATCAAGCAATACTACAGTTCCGGTTCCTGGGGACATGGGAAGAAAACCAGGCTTCACCTTATATGGGCTTTTCTGCAGAGAGAGGAAGCTGGGCCTAGAGAAGCAGAGAGGCTTCCTGTTCAACCAAAACCATGCAGAGCCCCAGAGCAGCCTCACAAACCAGGCAGGGACTGTGAAACATGCTCTGCTCACCCAAGCCAGAGCTGGGCATGGGTGAAGCATACACGTGCTCCTGCAGATGCCTCCCAAAGAGCCCGTGTGTGTGCTCTCACAGTGCAATTGCTTATACAGACCTCAGGTCACTCATTTTTCTGGTGTGCTGTCCTGCAAAGGGATGCTTATCTCTGCCAGACCACCACATGTGGTCTCATCATACTGTGACACCTCTTGGTAACTGCTTCATCCTCTCCTTACAGGTGACCTTGAAGCGCTCAAGAAAGAGATCTTTGTATTAAAGGAAGGAGTGGAATACAGAGTTAAGATCCACTTCAGAGTGAGTTGTTTTCCTTTTTATTGCTTCTTATCAGGTGCTGAGGCCAGCCAGCAGTAGCCTGTCAGATAACTACAACCAGCCAGCGTGCCTACCCAAAATCTGGGACCTTGTAAAGCTTCCCTATCTTCAGGTGTCATTCTACCCCACAAAGGACAGGGTATTTCCAGGGAATTACTTCTGCTTGCTCACCTCTTGGGAGAGGCTGCTTTCTGTTCCCTCACAGTGGTGAATGACAGGTGATGTAGAAGACAGATGGGTAATTTTGGCTAGAGTTTGGCTTGGCTTTTTAACCACCAGAAAATCTTCACTTCACACAATGTAGAAATGGACAGGGAAGTGAAGAAAAGCGATAATGGCTCTTCACAAAGTACTGGTTCAATCAGCATTGCTGGGCTTCATGTGTGCATTAAGAAGCTGCAATGCTGTAGCATTTGGCTGAAGATACTCAGGCTGGTCTGGATCATGACATACCCAAATGGGCTCACTTCTCCCCCTCTCCCATTGATCAGCTGAAAACAAAACTTGGTCACACTGCAGTGTGGCATCCAGCATTGAAGTGACCATCTCCACAGATTTGCCGCAAGCAAAGCTGGCTTTGGCAGAGGAGGCAGAAAGAATGAAATGCCTGAAATGAAGGAGGCAGTGTTAGTGTTTTGGGTTCCCTAGAAAAGATTTGCCTTCTTCTCTGAGGCTGTCTCAGAGATGACTTTGTCCTCAGAGATATCTCCAGGTCTCTGTTGAGGTATAAAATATATCCACCTGTATCTGAGCCCTGTTGATAGGAGATGCCTGGAGTCAGACAAGTTATTCTAACTCTTTCTCTCAGTCTCAAGGCTGCTAAGAGCTGGCACCATGTGAATTTTTTCCTCTGGTATGTAAAAAGATCTGCCTGTCTTGTTTCCAGATTGAGCAGTGCTGTTAGGAAGCAGTGTATGCTTGAAGAGGATAAAAAGAGATACATCCAAGATATCTATGGTAGATCTGAAGAAAGATTATGGATAAAACTGTCCACTCTGTCTACTGAGGAGAAACTCAGCAGCTCCCCACAGATCTTAGGAGGGCAGCTGGGAGTGCTTGGCTAATCTGCCCATCAGTTTGTGCAGGAGAGGTGACTCTAGTCACCCATGTCCAATTTTAAGAATCAACTGGAAACTCTCTGCTTCACTTTTTGTCTTCATCAGGCCACCTTGCAAAGCCGACTGATGTGCTCCAGTCAGCTTCATAGTTAGGGAAAGGATGGGAAAGTGCAAGAGATGCACAGGTCTCTGGGTGCCTATGGCAAAGTTGTGTTAGGACTTGCCACAATGTGTCCTGTGCTGAGCAGTGATGTGGTGAGGCAGGATGGCTGTGTCTCTGAGGAGAGAAAAAACAAGCGGATATAGAAACAAACCCTTTCCCTTGACGCTTTGTTGCTTCTTTCAGGTGAACAGGGACATTGTGTCAGGACTGAAATATGTGCAGCACACCTACCGGACAGGGGTGAAGGGTGAGTAAGAGCCCTTCATGCCCTGCACGCCAGTGCCTTCCACTGTGTTTCTGCAGCTCTGGGCTGGGATAGAGCCTCCCCTGGTCCCAAGAACCTCCCTGTGTTGCCATGCAGGAGGCAAGACTTCTTAACAGAGTGCATTAACTTATGCTCTGTGTTACCCAGGCCAACTGTTTCCTGTTCCTGTGTGAACTCAGTGTGAGCCAGCTCTGGTATGTGTATGTTACACCACCATCTGCAGCAGCAAAGTCCCCAGAGGCACTGCTTAGGCAGTGCTTGCCACAGGTTTCCATATAGAGCTCTTCACCTCCTCCCTGCCCCCTGTAGAGTGGCTTAGCCAGTGTGGAGCTTCTAACCTTCTGAAAGCTCTTCTAAGTGCACTTGGTAAAATTCAGAGCAGGTCTACAAATTGTTTTGCTGTGTGCAGAGCCTTGTGATTGCCATGGCTTCTCCTCTCTGTGCAGTGCTGCCCTGTCTGGGGACAAGGCAGAGGAAAGCTCCATTTTGCACACACACATGCCACATGTATTTTTGCATGCAACCACTTCTAAGACTCCAGCATCCTGTTCAGCACAGATAAGTGGTGTCTTCTCACCAGAGAAGAGAAGTAGTGCGGGATCAAGAGAGATCTTGCTGGATGTATGCACTCCCTTCTAGCAGCACATACATTGGAGAGGGCACAGACTGAACTGCCTGTCATCTACCCATCCATCCATTTATCCTTCCAGCTGTCCTTGTGCATCACCAGCACACTTTCCACTGATTGTTTCCCTTGCTGACATGGACTGTCCATCCCTCTCCCCATTAGCTCCTTTCTGCCTGTGATTGGTGCTTATGCTCGTGGCTTTTTCTCTCCATTGTCATTCCCCACCTAAGAGGCTCATCCCTTCTGGGTTGTTTTCTCCTAGTGGACAAAGCCACATTCATGGTTGGCAGCTATGGGCCACGGCCAGAGGAGTATGAGTTCCTGACACCCATTGAGGAGGCTCCTAAGGGTATGCTGGCTCGAGGCACCTATCACAACAAGTCCTTCTTCACGGATGATGACAAGCATGACCATCTCACCTGGGAGTGGAACCTGTCCATCAAGAAGGAATGGACAGAATGAGTGAATCCAGTTTGCCTTCCCCCTTCCTATCCCCTTGTCTCCTGCACCAGTCTCCAGGTGGGCCATGCCCACCATGCTGCTCCTTCCTGCCTCTGTGGCTGGCCACAGCCCTGGCAGCCCTACCCGTGGGCACTGGGGCTCTGCGCCAGTCTCAGTTGATGCACAGGCCTGCAGGTGGCCTTTGCTGCTTCTGATACACTGAAAATATCTCACTGGTTCTCACCATTGCCCCATCGTGATGCTTAGTGGGTGAAACTGGGAAGCATCTTCCTCCCTCTCTCCCCATACTTCCTCTTGCTGCCTCCATCTCTCCAACTCCGGTCCCAGAAGTGCCTTTTCTAGGAAATAAGATCACCTGGCAGGGTGGACTGGTCCCTGGAAAATCCCTATCTGAGTTACATTTCCCATGTACTCTGACTCATTGTAAATGGTACTTACCTCCCACGATGGTCTTCTGGTTTGTATCTGGTGCCCTACCCTGTTAAAATCCATCCTTGTGCAGGCAAAACCAGGCAGGGGGAATGCAGCTAGGTGCTGCAACAATACTTCAGTGTCCCAATAATAAAACCAGTGTCTTTCTTCTTTTCTGCATGAGTGTCACATTCTTTTCTTGAGCATGTTTTTCACTGAGGGATATGTGGAGAATGCATTACAGGAAGGCTTGAGAGCATGTCTCCGCAAGGAAACAGCTCTCTGCCTTCAAAACATCAGTCTAACTATAGGTAAATTATTCCAGAGCTGCTTCCTTCAGGGCCTTCATGAATCTTTCTCTGAAGCCCAAAGTCTGGCTCATGATGGGAGTAGACTCCAGGAGCAGACAGTCTCCTTATGCTTGGTGGCAGCTGAATGAGCCCAGGGAGCTGTAACATAGCCTTGTCATGTTTAGTACTTGGCGCAGGAGCTGTTCCCCATAGCCAGAACTAATGCAAGAGCTGCATGCCTCAGGGGCCACCCCTCTGGAAAAGCATAAGGAAACAGCAGACTCTGGCACCCAGCACTTGGAGAAGTGCAGTGGCTTCTGCGTGGAGGGATGTTCTTAAGCAGCTGAAGTAGCAGGGCACACCGGTGCAGAGTAGCTAAGAGGTCCAGTGCTGTGGGTGAGGATGCACTGGTGGCAGTGTTGGTGAGGCTTTCCAAGGCTGGTGACTGCATAGTGGGGAGGGTTCTCTCCCAACCAGAGAGTTATCTCAGGAGCTGAAGGCTTTACCCTGGGCCAGCTGCTCCCTTCCCACTGCCCCAGGAGTGATTTCAGGCCACAGCAACAGCTGACGTGTCTCTTGCTGAAGAAGGGACCAGAGCAGGGTGGTGTGGCAAGGAGAAGGCAAGCTGGCACCATGGGCACCACCGTCTTCCCATGCCTTGTTATCCTGCTCATTGTGGGTGCCCCAGTGGGGTGTGCTGGTGACAGTGGCTCTGCTGGAGATGGTGGCTCTGAATCCCACAGTAAGTGAGTTTTTTTCTTGGCTTGGGGAAAAGCTGAATCTGCCATGGGAAGATCACCTTGCCCTGGGTGTGCTGCACATGCGCTGTGTCAAGCTTGCAGAAGAGGTGTTTTGGTGAGCTCGTTGGTATGTGTGTATGCATGTTGTGGGGAGCATCTTTGAACTGGGCTTTGTGTATCCTTTGTCCAACCCTGACCTCTGCTCTTCAGGCACAGCCAGCACCACAAAGAAGCCTGTCCTGTTGAACAACACTGCAGATGCCGAATCCTTCGTCAGTGATGCAGAGGTGGTGGTGGTTGGATTTTTCCAGGTGTGTTCACACCACTTCTGCTCTGCCAGTTGTGAGCCCTATTCCAACTTGATGAGAATGTGAGGCTGGATGTGGTATAAACACCTTCCAAAGGCAGCTCTTGTCCATAAAGGTGCTGGGTCTGTGGCAGGCATGTGGAGGGATTAGGTGACAAGCCACAGAGAGAATGCAGGGAATTCAGTCTGTGTGTGGAAAGGGAGATGGAGCAAGGAAGGAAGGTAAATGAGGTTGTGGAGTCTTGGAGCCAGAAAATGGAAAACGGTGAAGTAAAAGCAAAACAAGAATGTGGGTGGCAGAGAAACAGCATTTGTGAGGGGTGAGTGGGAACATCAGTTGTTTGTTTTAGTCAGCAAAGACAGAGCAAGGCGCTGTCTGTGTGATGGGTTTGAGGAAGCTGGGTCTCAGGGGGCATCACTGTTGTGAGTTTTCTGAAGCCCAAGAGGGTTTGAACTGAGGCTGCAGCCTCCTCCCAGGGAGTGCATAGGCATGGTCTCCCTTTCTCAGTGTTCTGTTGCCCAGATTTAATACCCTTGAGATCCCTGCCTCTCTATGTCTAAATCCATTGAAATTCAAGGGTGAATGAAGGTTATGTGCCCCTTGACCCCTAAATGGGATGAATATTTTTCCTTAGGAAACAAATGAAAAATACTTATTAAGTTAGTCAGCCATAAAACATGAGCCTTTTGATGAGATCTTCATTACTTTTAGGGTCTCCAAGTTGCACCTTTTCCCCCCCTTTTTGTAGAGCTTCGCCCTGGGCTTCTGCTAGCCACACCCTGCTTCATGGCTTCTGTCAGAGGAGAATTCAGCCTTTTAAAACCAACTCCTTTCTGCAAACTCCTTCCTCTTTCTGCCCTGTGTCAGGAGTTCGGGGGCAGACTAGAGAGGGCATCATGCTGTTGATATAGAGCCCACCAGATTGAGGTTCAGTGGTGCTGCCTGTGCAGTGCAGCCATTAACAAGCATAGGAGCTTGCCGGACTTGACGATCTTAGGGGTCTTTTCCGAATGAAACAGTTCTGTGACTCTCTGAGTGCTGGAGGCTTATGCCCCAGGGGCCATGATAAGCAGTGATCACAGAGCACCAGCTGCTTTGCCTGCAGGCAGTCAGAGCACGTTGGGATTGCTCTTAGAGAGCTCCAGTCCTGCAAACCAGCAAGGCAATCTGCACAGGCAGAACGAAACTGCTGAGACACCTCCTTCCCCCTAGGCTGGCTTGCGACAGGACTGTACCCTGAACAGAGCCTTCTGCTGAGCTGCAGGCAGGGACTGTGGTTTCCTGCTGGGAGAAGCAGTGCAGGGGCATAACCATTGGTGTCTTGTGCCGCTGTGGCCTCCCTCCTGCTGCAGGATTTAATTCATCAGCCAGACAGGAGGCTACTGCCATGCGGTCCCAGCTGCCAGAAGCACGAGGCAGCAGGCACCGACGTGTCGAGCATTCAATGCCTGAAGCACGTCAGGACTGCATTTAGACAGTAGATAAAGACATTTGTGTGCCACGAGGGCTTGTGTGCTTGTGTTATGCCCTCAGCCAGAGAGTATATTCATGCAAATAATTTCCATCTCCTCTGTTTGCCATAAATTATTCCTCTGCTGCAGCCTTTCAATCCACTGCAGTACGCAGCTCGGCAAGCTCGCTGTATAATGAGCACAGCCCCCTGACTGGGAACAGCATGCTGCGATGGAAAACCAGCACGCTGCTCTAGAAACTCTGTGTGCCTGTGAGAAAGGGCCATGCTTGGCCTGATTAAATCCCAGCTTTCCCAGGAACGCTCCAAACCTTACTGAGGTTACTCCCACCCTAGGCTTTAGCGCTCTCACCAGTGCCATGTGGATGTACTGGTATTTCCAAAACAGGTCATGAGAGCTGTTTTTCTTTTGAATGAAGAAAGAATTTTGTTTTCCATTCTCTCTGGGCTTGCAAACAGCTGAGCCGATGGTTCAGACTAAAAAGAAAAACAAACCAATTTCCAAGCCGAGGCTCTGTCCCGAGAATTTAAACACAGTAAGCAGAAGTTTTCAAAAATACACCACTCAGAAGAATACCATTAGGAATTTCAAGGGAGGCTTTAATACGGGCTAAGGCTGTAGCTAGTGCTATGGCAAGCAAGGGAATAGGTCAAATTACTGAGAAATTGCACATTTCTATCCTTCAATGTATCTTCATTAGTTATTTTTTAAAGGATATGCCTAACTCAGCTCTTTAAAAGGAACCAGGATACTGCTAATCCAAGGTATTAAAAAATTGTAACACTAGAGTCAAAGCTTTCTTAGAAATTGTAATTTTAGTATTTTTACTACATACAGGTGTATGTGTATCTAATACAAATATGTCTCTGTGTATATATGTACACATGTATATATATTTAAGTGTGTTACATCCAGATTCTGGGCTTCTCCCCTCTGACAGCTTAAGGGCTTTGCATCATCACAAAGTCACCTGTGATTGTTGGGGTAAGTAATGAGGTTTCAGAGAAATCACAGAATCGTTTTCGTTGGAAAAGACCTTTCAGATCATCAAGTCCAACCATTACCTAACTCAACCAAGGCTAGTGCTAAACCATGTCCCTCGACACTGCATCTCTGTGTCTTTCAAACATCTCCAGCGCTGGGGACTCATCCACCTCCCTGCAGAGCCTATTCTACTGTTTGACAATCCTTTCAGTGAAGGAGTTTCTTCTAATATCCAACCTAAACCTCCCCCAGTACAACTTGGAAGGTGAGATTCCTACCCCACCATAGCCACCTGATAGCCGGGGCTTTGACACTGACAGCTTGGCGTGGTGGCTTGGTGACTTCCTCCAGTTCAGAGGTGGCTGGCGGGGCGACGAGGGGGGCAGCATCCTGGCCACACAAGCAACGTGACAACGGGAGAGGAGGTTGCTTACCCCTGCACCCCGCTGCCTCTCCTGTCCTTTGGCTGCCCAGCTCTCCCGGCTTTGTTCTCTACCCGGGCAGGGCCGAGGTGGGAAGCAGGGTCCTGCGGGGAGCGCGGTCTGGCCCTTCTGCCAGGCGGGCGGTAGGTGTCGCCGTCGCGTCACCTCCGGCGTGGGGCAGCAACCGTAGGGGGGCTCCTGGTGGGGAGCTCTGCTCTTCACCGCCGCTCTCGCTCCTCCTCTCCCTGTTTCCCTCCCCTTCCTTCTCCCTCTCACTTTCCCTCTCTCTCCTCCTCTCCCTTCTCCTCCGCAGGAACCACAGAGCTCTGAAGCGTCCCAGTTTCATCTGGTAGCCGGTCGGATCCCGGAGGTGCCTTTCGGTCTCAGCACCAGCCCCGAGGTCTTGTCCCACTACGGCGTCGCGGCCAACACCGTCACGCTTTTCCGCACGGTGCGTGGGCCCGGGGTGTAACACATTGCGGGTAGGAGTCCGCTGCCGTGGCCGGAGAGCCACCAGCGCCTTGCTGGGGAAGCACGCTGCCGTGCGAAAGGCTGTGTCTGCCGAAAGAGGGCTCTGGTTCGTGGTCCCCCTACCCGCAGTCAGGGCTGCAGAAGTGAGATCTCCAGTTCTAGCGAGTAAGAAGAACATTAAAACTGGTCATCTCACGTTAGAACGTGGAAAACACAAAAAGGCTTGTCCTTTTTAGTCACTCTGCCTACCTACCTAAAAGCACATCTCTAGAGTGTCCTGCCCCAAAGAGGTCTTTCGGTTTTCACCTGAAATGTGCCCATCACTGAGATGTGTAATATTTATTACACCTGATGGGATTCTGCCCTACGGATCTGATCCAGCACCCAGTGCTCTGCAAATAATTATGTCTGTGTTTCTGAGTGACCTGCCTGGATCACAGTCTTGCTTGGATGCACCTTGCTGCTTGCATGAATGCACGAGTTGCATGAGGTGCTTGCGTGGATGCACGTGGATGCACGAGGTTCTTGCATGCACCTCGATGAGCTCCTGAGACCCATGAAAAGCATCTAGAGGCTATTTTACAATGGATCAACGCAGTAGGCTTGATATCAAATCTTGCTAAGTGTTGCTTCAGGCAGGCAAAGCTGTCTCCCTGGCTGCACTTTTCCATCATGACTGAAATCAGATCCATACTGGGTCTCTGCACCTGCAGATGCTCAGGCACCAAAAGAAATCTCAAATGCTTTTCTTGCTTCTGTACTGTGGTTTGCAAAGCTCTTCTCCAAATACTGTTTGGGCATGGGTCCACTACGCAGTTTCTTAGGGATGGATGCTCTGCAAGATCAAAGCTTTATTAACTCCAGCTGTAAGTGCTGGTGCTTTGCTGAATTTGAAGCTGTTTGCTGAAACTTAAGGGGACCTTGTCAAGTGTACCAATGAAAGCTAGGAGGAATTATTCTACTACTTATGTCCACTTCCTTGTGTTACTTCTTCTTATACAAGTATGGCAATTGAAAACTGGAAAGAGGTGTCTCTGAGGAGGAGAGGGGCCCTGGGCAGCACATGATGTCCTAAAGGCCACGGAGTGTTGTGTCACCAGAGCTCTAAGCCTGTGTGGCTGGTGGGAGGTGGTAGTAAGGAAGTGGGGATGAGGACACACTAAATGTTCTAGGGAAACTAAATGTGGCATCCTGGCCAAGTTCTAGATCCAGGGTGTACAAAGTCTGGACAAAACCAGTTTGTTCCCCACTCTTTCTCAACATTTCCTACAACATGGTTACCACTGTCATTATCCAAATAATCCAAAGAGCATGATCTAAGAGTGAGAATTTAGTAGGCAGGTCCTTTTATTTAACCTTTTATTTGCTACGGGCACAGGCTGCAATCTGAAGCAATACTCATCTTGGTTTTGATTCTTAGTCATGGTGATTTTCTTCCTAAAATATGGGAAAGCGACTTTTGTGCTGTGGCAGACGGTGAGGATGACTGCAATGGAAATGCAGTCATGGAAATGCAATGATATCAGGTTGGACTTGATGATCTTTGAGGTCTCTTCCAACCTTGGTGATACTGTGATACTGTGAAAAGTGTTTGATAAAAGAAAAGTGTCTGGACTGTTGGAAATCAGATGCTGTTGAATATTTTTTGTTCACAGTGGAGTTTTTGCAGCTAAACTCTTGTTTAGTAAGAAAAAAACACACACACACACAAGAAACTAATCCCCTAGTCAGGTTCAAATGTGGTTGGCAGTTCACTTGTCTAATTGTCAGTTTTTCTGAAGTTTTTTTATTCTGTGCTGAATACTGTGTAGGAGTAAGGGGTCAGAGATGAAAAGGAAAAGTAGAAAAGAACTTAGACAGGAACTTGGAATCAAATACTCATCTGAAGAATAGAAAGATGCATGACCAGGATAGTGGTGAATCAGAGGCATAAGCTCATTTTTTCTTTACTTTTGCAGAGTCTGAAATACAGTGCTTAGAAGTTTAAACCATAATTGCAGTAGTAGGAGGGGTTGGTGTCAGCTGGTGAGACTTCTTTGCATGTAGTGGAGGGAAATAGATTTAATCTAGTGAGGAGTCTGGGCTGATAGGCCTAAAAAGAACATAATTAACAGATGCTAACAAACTAATTATATGGAGTGATGAAGACATTTTGACTGGAGCTTCAACTGTTGGATAAAGGCTCTTTTCCCAGCCTTATTTTCTTAAAGTCATGAACGTTGAGTGCAGATTTCAGACTTCATTATCCTCAAACAGCAATCAGGTGTTTCCAGAAACCAAAGAAAAAGACTTTCTGTGGAGTCCAAGAGTGCATTAGATTGTTCCCCAAGGCCTGTCTGAGCTTACCCACCCAGCTGTTGAACTGGCCTGATCTTACTTACTTGAGTAGAGCTCCTCTTTCATTTCATGCAGGAGGAAAATCTGTGAGAGGAATTAGGTCATACAGGCTGAAAAGTACCAATCAGAGTTGCCAGGCAGGGCGCTGTGGCCCCCTACCAGATCAAGGATCTTGCTTATGACCACAAAACAGCTGAGAAAGAGCTGTAGATGTTTGCACAGCACTGGAAAAAAACTAACACAAACACTTTCAGAGGTCGTACAGATGCAGAGCATAAAATCTGGCATGTGCTTGTGAACTTTTCCTCAGCTCCAAGAACCACATTCAACATGTTTATCAAAGGCCTTCAAATCCCAAACTTTGATCTAATTAGGTGTCAGAACCTAGCATCCCCACAACTCAACTCAGTCACATGCTGTGGTGGTACTGCACAGCAACTCTGATTGGTAGGATGTGGCAGGATGGATTTTCCTCTAAAGCAAAAATGTGCTGGGATTGCTTTTTATTTTACTTTTTTTTTTTTTTTTCTCTGCTATATTGGAAAAAAAAAATCCTCTTTTTATTGGAGAGATTTCCTGCTTGCATAATATTTCCAGGAAATCCATATAGGCTCAATCCAATTTTTATGGCTTGTAGAAAAAAAAAAAAAAAAAAGAATAAGCAGATGAAGATTTTAAAAGAGGAATGTAAAGCCAAAATTGATGCAAGGAGTTAGACCTTCAATAGTTTATTAGCTAATCCTCCCTGTCTCCAATGCATCAGGAGCTGATATTGTAGGGATATCTGAAATCCTCAGTGATAGAGCTGCTTGAGAGAGTCCAGCACAGAGCCATGAAGATGATTAAGGGAATAGAACTTCTCTTACACCAAGAGACTGATGGAGCTGGGGCTTTTTAGTTTGGAGAAAAGGAGACTGATGGGTGACCTCATTCATATTTATAAATAAAAATATATAAAGGGTGAGTGTCAGGAGAATGGAGCCAGGCTCTGTTCAGTGATGCCCAATTACAGGACAAGGGGCAATGTATGGAAGTTGAAGCATAGGAAGTTTCATTTAAACATGAGAAGGAATTTTTTTTCCCTGTGAGGGTGACAGAGC
The DNA here is from genome assembly GCA_013396675.1 of Eubucco bourcierii. NCBI lineage: Eukaryota > Metazoa > Chordata > Aves > Piciformes > Ramphastidae > Eubucco > Eubucco bourcierii. Next base: position 92,170 of record VWZE01013855.1, on the reverse strand, counting down.
ACTGGAACAGGCTGCCCAGAGGGGTTGTGGAGTCTCCCCCTCTGGAGATACTCAAAACTCACTTGGATGTATTCCTGTGTGATCTGGTATAAGAGATCCTACTGTGGCAGGAGTTGGACTGGATGAGCTTTTGAGGTTCCTTCCAGCCCTTGACATTCTGTGATTCTATGATTTCTGTTATGCCAAGAGTTTTCTTTGCCCTTGGAAATGTGAAAGAGAGTGGCAGATCTGTATCTTGAAAATGCAGGTTGGTCTCTGTAGGTTCTGAACCTTCAGCAATATGGATTATGTGGTGGTGAGAGGGAGAGGATAGTGGTGCACCAGGGGGTGGGTGTCCCTGTGAGTTAATGCCATCGATACCTCTGGAGGGGTTACTGTGAGGGGAGGACAGATGATTTTAAGTGTCTCTTCGTGCCTTCAGGTGGACAATGACCGGAGGGACCTGGATCTGAACAACAAAGACATTGATGCTGAGAAGCTGACTCGCTTTGTTCGGATCAATGAGCTTCGCTTGGTGACAGAGTACAACCCCGTGGTAATTACCAGCTCCCCATGGCCCTTGCCCTGCCACTTGGCCTCCTTCTTATAAATGTTCTCTTGCCAAGAGTTTGCATACCCAGATGTGTTGAAATGGTATGCATGAGGTTGGGGAAGCCATGCAGCTCTTTGTATAGGGACTGGAAGCAAATACTGTGTTGGGGCATGAGTGAGGTGAGGAGGGGAAGAGAGGCATGGTGGTTCCTTCACCTTTTAGTAAGTTTGGGGTATTGGTGGACAGAGACCTCCATTTATTAGCACTCCTCCTGTTACTGCTGCTTCATCCCATGGACATTTGGTGTGTTGTGCCGTGCCTGTGGTCCTTACTCAACCAGGATCCCCTGGCTTTACAGCCTTGGAAAACATGGAAGCTCGAGTGACCTACTCCCAGAAGCCAGGCTTTTTTTTTTTTTCATCACATAACACATAGGGCTTTGATGTAAGCTCAAATATTTGAAGACATTTTTAAGAACTCATTGGAAACTCACCGAGGAAGTGTTTTCCCACCCCTTACTCCAGGGGTGGGAAAACTCATCACCTGAACCAGAAAAAAAAATCAAACATGTTAGCCATTTTCATTAGCTCACCCATCTGACTGAGACTGGCAGGGTTCCAGAGCTCCTTCCTGCTAAAACATAACCAAGGATTTAAGATTTTCTGGAATCTCAACAGTTTACTGGGCTCATTGCTGTGGAGTTAGTAGCTCTTAGAAGCCCCCTTGGCCACAAACTTGAGGCTTTAATCCTTCCTGATGGGGTCTTCTGCAAACTTCTGGATAGCTACAACAGTGCTGACCAGGATTAATTTTGTCAAGGGAGAATGGCCCAACATGTTTCAGAACTATGCCTTTTCAAGATGATGCCAAGGATCAGCTAAGAGGGCTGACACATTTTCCAGTTTCAGGGTGCAGCCCACTAAGCAGGGAGAGGATTTTGTTTTGAAAGTGGAACACTTTGTTTGAAGAAAAAAAGAGTATTGAAGGTATGTTTGTTTCTTTAAAAAACCAACCAAACAAAACCAACCAACAAACCCACTCCAAACCAAACCATCAGGATTTGTTTTATTTGTTGTTTTCATCTCGATAAGGGATGTGAAAAGTGCGTTTCAAAATCACATCATGTATCTGAGGAGGGAGGGGGCAGAAAAGCTATGTCCTACCCTGCTGTCCTCATAACACTCTGAGAACACCCAGGTCACGTTGGCAGGGATGCTATTTTCTTTTTTATTGCCCAGGCCTTCTGACCCTTTGGAACCACCACTGCATCTTTTGGGGATTCATTAGATCCTGGCTATTTCTTCACGTGCTTCTGCTGACGCTTTGCGCTCTTGCTCTGTGGCACTGTGTTGGGCACCAGGGCTGTCTCCCTGACTGAGAACTCCTGAGCTGTCCAACAAGTCCCCTCCACCCTGACTGGCAGCATGCATATAGTTCCAGGTGTTTTTCCAGACACTTTGGAGTCCTAGCAAGGTGCTGCAATTAGCAGTGCCTCCTGCAATCTCTCACCCAAAGCCTTCCCAGCTCCTCTAACATGTTTTTTTTTTTTTTGTAAATATTTATAGCCAGTGCATATGGTATTTACATCTGAAAACACTGATGGTCAGCAGAGAAGTCACACAGATCACCATGAGTGCTGCCAAGAGTTTCTCTCTCCATCCTGGGGCCCCTACTGTTTCTCCCACATACTTTAGCCTTTTTTAGGCAATACTTAACCTGTGGGATTTCTAGAGGAGTCAGATGTGACCCAGTCGTGTTGTCGAGCTCTGCTGATTCCTCTTGCACAAGGTTGTGTGGACAGGCACACCTTTGTGTGCAGCTGCCAGAGGAACTGCTGCTCCTGCCCTGTCTGCTTTCAGCCCAGCCTTGGCATGGCCTTTGGTGCTGGTTAGCTTACCCTCACCTTCAGCCGTGTCCTTTCCCGTGATGTCTTGTGATGCTCCCCAGCCTTGGTTTGCATCTCCTCCACTCTCCTCTGCTCCATCTGCACACCGCCAGAGAACTGAAGGGTTACAAAATGTCTGATAAACATTAGGCTAATGGCTGAGCCCTGGCTGCCAAACACTTAATGCTTTGCAATACACGGCCCTTGCCAGTGAGAACTCCCTGACCCCTTTGCAATACATGGTCCTTGCCAGCATGCACTCCCTGACCCCTTCCTTATTACTCCTGGAGTGTGTGGAAACTTTCTTCTCCCACTGGCAAGGAGCTGCACAGTCTGCACCTCCGTGGTTTCAGTGGCACGGGGGAGGCAGCAGGCCTGGCCCAGTTGCTGTTTAGTTTAAGGGAGAGGCTGCCAGGAAGTGGGCAGAAGAAGTGAGATGAGGGGTGAGGGCTTCTAGATGGTGTGGCAGCTTCTTGGGCAGTGCCAGCCCTGCGTCCTCACAGAAGGCCAGTCTGTGCTGCCTGCTCCGCCCTCACCCCAGGGGACAAGGGGCAGCTGACTTCAGGTATTCTCTCTTGGTGGAACTACGCAGGCAATTTTAACCCTCAGTGTGCCAGAATTCCCAGACCCTGGGACTCCTGAAACTCTGGAGTCATCCCCATCCTACACACAGCTTAACACTGAAGAAAGAAAATAAAGGGAGACACCAACCCTGACAATGCAAATCTTTCCTTCTTTCTTACTCCTGGTTTGGCTGAGTGTTGCACTTCAGTGGTTCAGGGCACTCTTATGTTCATGCCTTTCCCTCTCCACTTCTTTGCTCTTCTAGGCTTCAGCTTGCAGTATGCAGGCAGTCCCCCTCCCCTGACTATCCTGAGGCCAGTGATGAATCTTTGTGGTCTTCAGACTCTTGTCTCAGAAATAAGCAAAGCCAAGAGGTTGAGAACTCTCACAAAATCTCCAGTTCAATTTCCTCTGGCTTTAAAGAAAGCTGTTCTACTTGTCAGGATGATTTGCAAAGACATCTCAGCTGAGACATGAGGGTTGATGTCCCTCTGGCAGTGCATCCAAAGTGGATTGAATGTTCTCAATCTCCTTGCCTGTGTGTTTCTCTCCTTGCCTGTGGTGGCTGTGTTTCTGACAGACAGCAATAGGTGTGATGCAGAGTTCGCTTGAGCTTAACCTCCTCCTGATCACAGACAAGACGTCCCCAAAGCACCCCGAGAGAATGCGCACATTTCGGGCAGCAGCGGAGCTCTTCAAGGGGAAGGTAAGTCCCAAAAGAGAGAAAAAGGAGCCATTGGGGAGGAAAAAGGGAGGAGTGATTTCTTCCATGGATGAGGGCATCACCTTCTCTGTGCATTATGGGAGCAAAGGCCCCATGTCAGGAGAAGATGATTAGCTGGATAATTAAGTGGAGAAGTTGGATCTATTCAGCTTTTGCCAGTTAGACTTCCAATGGACAGAATTATCCACTGTATCCTACCCTTCTGCTCCCTCAGTGCCACACTTTGTATTTCCTTGCTTCTTGGTCCGGTTTTGTTCCCTTGCACTGGGAGATGACAAACAACTTTCAGTCTGGTGATGGTTGCATTCCACTGGTGTGAGATGTGATTTTGTTTATACAGCCTGCAAGATGCCAAGGAGCATTATTTAAGTGATCAGATAGCAATTAATGTAGTGATATTACTTAACCCTTAGCCTTCTGCTTCAGTTCTGGGGAAATGGCTATTTTAAATGGGTTATATTGGATTTTCCACGCTAAGATGATGGGATAGATGGGGTCTTTCAGAGAAATTTTGCCTGATTCCCACTCCTCTGTGGACAGAGCTCCCCAAATAGTAAATCATCCCATGTCTGATTCTCTGTTAGCAGCTGGATTACATGGACATTTGTGTCCAAGGAACAGAAGAAGGAACTGGCAAGCGGAGAAGGATTGGGAACAACAGCAAGACATTTGGGGCAAGGGGAAACAACAGATGGGAGGGGGCAGAAGATCACAGCAGCAGGGAAGGCAGAGCTGAGAAGCTGTGGATGAGGTCTTTCTGGGAGAAGTGTGGAGCTGGGAGGAGTTGGGGTTTGAGAAAAAGAACATCTGTATGTGGTACTGAAGGGACAGATTAAAAATCAAATATATCCTCATCTTCAAATGGAAAGACCACCTCAGGGCTGTGCACTTCAGAAGTCTTGAGACTTGTTTATTGCAGGACTGCTTTGGACCTTGCTATCTGTTCTGCCTATTGGCAAAAGACCAGGTAGAACCCATGCATCAAAGTAAAAAACTCTCTTCAAAAACATTCTGCTTTGAAAAATACATTGTGATAAAAGACAACTTACATGTCTGAAAAATTCCAACCATCTCATGTGAGCTGTGTGTTACATTGACATCATTATCCCTGCCCTCCAGGAGCAGCAGTCTGATACAGGTCTTCCCAAAGCAGCTAACTCTTCCAACACAGAACAGTCCTGTTCAGCATCAGTATCCTTTGCTGATATAGCTGCAGCTAGTTTTCATGTGATAGGCCTAGGTCTGAGAAGATGTGAATAATTTTTCCTAGAAATACTCCACAAAACATTGGATAAAATGCTGTGCTGAAGTTCATATAATTTATGAATTGTCAGAAAACCAAATCTAAGTTGTTTTTTGGTTGCTTTTTGTTGCTTGGTTGTTTTTTTTGTGTGTGTGTGTGTGGTTTTTTTGTGATTTTTTTCTTTTTTTTAATCACTGAAGGCAGTTTTCCCACTGCATCAGTTTAGAATTTGCCAGAGTAAAATGTAGAGATTAAAGATGTGGGGATTGGACTAATTGTTTCCACTTCACTGCAGTTGCACTGCAGGGCATGTAGATGAAGGGATTTAAAGTCTAATAAGTAGTTTTTCCCAATGGAGTGGCACTCTGAGAAGTAAATTGTGCCTCTTACAAAGCAGTAAAATGGAGCTAATTCTTAGTCTTAGATCTGAGTAGTAAGAAGTAAGCAGCAATATGCCCATTTAGGGTTGTCTCCATTGCTGTGCCACATAGAAGGATGTGAATTAGATTCTTAGCAGCAGCGACAATACCATGTAAATCTCTGCAGGCTAACTTTTGCTAAGGGAATTATCTGTTGTCAGGACTACCAACTTAACTTAAAAACAAGTAAAACACTGAGCAGGTTCTGTCTTTTTGCAGCTTTCAGATTATCTGTGAGTAAATGCAAGATTCTTGAATTGAATTTTATTCAGTGTTACTTGTGATCAATTAATAGCTTGTGAGCTGGTGGTCAAAGGCTGGTTTGTGCTGTGGAGTTAGTGCTGTCAGTGCATGGAGCAAAAACTCATTGCTGGTCAGTGAAGAGGTGTTCAGGCTTTCTGTGACTGTGTGCCGCTGCACCCAGCAGCACTTTACAGTGGTTGAAGAGTGCCAGAACAGTGGGGATGCTCAGTGTGTGTTGCAATCTCTCTACAAGCCAGTGCAGAACACAAACAGAGCTTTAAGAGGGCTCCCAAGCAGGAAAGGGAATACCATAGAATCATAGAATGGTAAGGTTGGAAGGGACCTCAAGGATCACCTAGTTCCAATCCCCTGCCATAGGCAGGGACACCTCCCACTAGTACAGGTCACTCAAGGCCTCCTCCAACCTGGCCTTGAACACCTCCAGGGAGGGAGCAGCCACAACCTCCCTGGGCAACCTGTTCCAGTGCCTCACCATCCTCACTTTAAAGAACTTCCTCCTAACATCCAGTCTAAATCTCCCCTCTGCCAGTTCAAACCCATTGCCCTTTGTCCTGTCAGTACAAGACCTTGTAAATAATCCCTCCCCAGCCTTCCTGTAGGCCCCCTTCAGATGTTGGAAGGCTACTATAAGGTCTCCTGGAAACCTTCTCTTCTCCAGGCTGAAGAGCTCCAACTCTTGTAGTCTGTCCTCATAGGAGAGCTTTCACACATCCTTTCATACATCTCTTTTGCACTCTGAGGGAAGAGGAATCCTTGTCATTGTCCTAACCAGCTGTAAGGAGAAACTTGTTTGGGTTGATGGAGGGATGAAGAGGAACTGCTCTTGCTGAGTGGCTGATGCCAGAGAGTGAAGAAAGTAATAGAATTGTTTAGTTTGGAGAAGACTTTTAAAATCATCGAGTCCAAGCATTAATGGGTCACGAGGAAGTGACTCACCTCTCAGTTCCTGCCTAGATTATGGTTCTTTCATCTCTGGTTTAAAATATTTTCATTTTTGACTGGGAGGAAGTTGAGATTTTCAGCTGGAGGATCTGTGATGCTGTATGGTGAGGACTGTCACTTGAAACAACCTCAGCTGCACTCTGTGCAGCCCAGAATGTCTGAAGGCAGTCTGGATTCCTGTAAATTTTATTGTGGAGCCTGGGGGGCTAGAAAATGCTGGAGAGGAAAGTGCAAATGCTAAGCCAACAAGAGCTGGCAAGAATAAGAAGAAATATGTTGCTTCTCCAGCAGACTTCGAGAAACAATTGTGGGTGGGTAGCTGAAGAGCTCAGAGTGCTGCAGCTGCAGGAGTGAATCCACCGGTCTTGGAAGGATCTTGCTGCTCTCAAATATGTTCTTGCTGGAGAAAGTACTGCCAAAAGTCCAGGCTTTCTACTGCAAAGGAAATGTCAAAGTTTGTATAACTAAGCCAGACTAGCATAAGCACCTTCAGTTTTCTTTACACAGTATCAGAGCATAACATGACAACTACAGCTGGTGTACCTCAGGGGTGTTTGCAGAACTTTTCAGTAAGGTAATGCTGGGAATGACGATGAAAGCAGCTTTGGCTGCAAGTAATACAACCATTTTACAGTCTCAGAACGATTTGGGTAGAGATGTTTGCAAAGTTCCTTTTAATTTATTTTACTTGTTTGGAAACGAGTTCAGAGAAACTCCTGAGAATGAGCTGCCCAGGGAGGTGGTGGAGTCACTGCCTCTAGATGTGTTTAAAGGTTGTTTGGATGTGGTGCTTTGGGATATGGTTTAAGGTGAATCTTGTAGAGCAGGATTATAGGTTGGATTTGCTGATCCTCAGGGTCTTTTCCAACCTGGATGTTTCTGTGATTCTGTGAATCCTTCAGGAGTTCTTTGATGGAAGTGAATGGATGATGCCCTTTTCTTGCAGGCAGTCATCCATGCACTGTTTTCTTTTTTTTTCTTGTCAGACATTGATGGCTCCAGAACTGAGAGAAATAATAGTTAGAGATGCTTCTTCCATCCATAAACAGGAGAGGTTGTAAATATGGTTTATCTTTGTCAATGCATGCAGTAAACTTGTTTTTATAGCTTACTTTTTTTTTCTCCTTTAATTAATGACTGATGTTTTTATTTTGCTTTGATATACTATGTAAGCTATCTAAGAAATGACTCAATCTTTTTGCTTATACAGTTGTCCTCTCAAGGAATGATGTTGATTGCAGCTCTATAAAGTTGTAAGTCAAACACTATATTTGAGCCTTGGTCACCCTTCCTCTTTGTCTTCATGAGAGGAAAACCTAAGGCGCATCAGTTGTTTTCTACCATCGCAGTACTAATTTCAATTAACCTCAGTTCCTTGGGCAATAAAATCATGCCATATTTTACTATTTACCAGGAACTTGATGTTCTAAAAGCACTGGGCTAGGAATCAAGTTGTCAAGACACCAAGACAGCACCAATGTACAAAATTTTCTGAAAGAGAGCTTAATGCAAGTGACAATACCTGAGATAACAGCATGTGTGTGAGGGGGAGAATTTGTGTCAGGAATTCATGCTGGAGCTCCTTCACTGCCTATAGCAGCAGACCTCTGAACACAGGCACTAAGATTGCTGCAGAATGAAACAATTTCATCCAAATAGCTTCAGCATTAAATAGTTTCAGTTATGGTACAGGATAGTATGAAATAGAAAGTGAGATTTCTCTAAGAGATGGACCTATCTGGTTTCTAGCAGATGAAAGCTGGCATCATAATTGGGATTCGATTTGGTGAATTACAGCTTTGGTAAGTTGTCTGAGCAAAAGCTTTAGACTCTTTTCAGCACTCACACAGAAGGACAGGCATGTCTTTCCTGCCCTTCTGAAACTGGCCACCATTTATTGTAGAGCTTACCTAGGTGATGAGGCCTGGGTGAGGCCTTGAGTAACCTGTACTAGTGGGAGGTGTCCCTGCCTATGGCAGGGGATTGGAACTAGATGATCCTTGAAGTCCCTTCCAACCTTACCATTCTATGATTCTATGATTCTATGTGACTGGCAGGACAAGACTATGCTGGTTGGGTGCAAATTCTGATAAATCTGTACTACTGAATCATCCCAGCAGAATCCTAATCCTTGACTTGATCTTCATCTCCAAGACTATTTGGAAAACTCTTTGGGTCATTCTCATTCTGGGAGTCTTCTTCTCTGTAGACTTTCAAAACCTGCCTTGATCCTTGGCAGGGATGTTGGACTCAGTGATCTCTGGAGGTCCCTTCCAACCTCTAAAGTTCTGTGATTCTCAAATGATTGCATCTTCATTTCATTTTTCTTCATTTCACTGCACCTCACTTAAATTCATCCTTTGTGTTTGGAACTCTCACATTCTTATCTTTGCAGGCTCTTACTGCCCTGTACTTCATTCTCATGTTTTTGCAGTTGGGTTTGATTTTCCACACACCAAAACACCTTGTATTCTGCCACTCTGGATCTTGCCTGGATGTGAACATCTTATCCAAATAGCAAATGCAAGTAGAGGAGTCAGTTTCTTTCACGTTCCACTAAGGAAAAAAGACATCTGGTTTCCTCATCTGTTAAGAGAAGTGTAGACTGCTTCCCTCCATACTGTAGATATGTTTTAAAGAAGGTGAAAGAACACATTTTGTTTGGTAGTGTAAGTCTGAACACGATAAAATACAAGGAAATGCACTGCATGGAGCACTTAGTGGCAGAGGAAAATGTCCTAACCGAGTATGGTAGGTTTTCTCTTAACTCTGTATTACCATGTCACCATTAACCTTCAGGTGATCATTCTTTGTGAATCTGCTCTTTCAGTTTCTGTTTTACTCACATTTCCTCTCCTATTTCTACCACAGATTCTTTTTGTCCTAATAGACATCAATTTGAAGAGCAACGAACGAGTAGCAGACTTCTTCAAAGTGAAGAGGTCCCAACTGCCAGCTCTGGCTATATTCCATGTGCCAGATGAGGAGCAGGATGTGTTGACTCTGGATGAACTCTCCATTGATGGTGTACAAGACTTCTGCAATCGTTTCTTACAAAGAATGCAGAAGGTAATGGGGGACTCCTGTAGTCTACAGGGAGCTGGGATCTTGTAAGACAGTTTTGTTGTTCACAAGGCTCTTGAAGATGACTTCAGTTCTTTGAACTCCTCTCCACCCATGTCACCTCCTCTTTCGTTTTCATTTGCACCTGAATATCAGAAAAGCATTAGACCAGGAATGGATATCTCTTTGTAGATACATTTTCTTTTCTTCATTAAGCTTTGCCTTCTAGTCTACAGCAAAAAGATTTCACTGACATGTGCAGCTGTGTGAAGGTCTCAGTGAAGCATCTGTTTTCTGGGAGCAGCAGCTGGGGAGACAGAGTGAAGAGTTCTTTTGGACGCTGAGAATGGGGGTGGTGGATGGCAGCTCATAAAAGAGGATCAGAGGGACAGTGTCACGGAGAGGAAGGAAATCTGTCAAGAAGGCCTCAGAACAGAGAGTACACAAAGGCTCAGGACTCTGACAGAGGTCTCTGCTGAGAGAGGGACAATTTAATTTCCCTGCTGATTCAGCATTAGATGTTCTCTCTCTGACAAAGCTTATCTTCCTATAGCACAAAGTCTTTGTGTGTAGTGCTGTGTGTCGTGAAATGGAAATGAAATAGGCAGGGAAGTGGCACAGACAGCAAAAGGAGGCATTTGAGTTCCTTTGTTTCCTTTTATCACTATTAGGCATTTGTGTTCCTTTGTTTCCTTTTATCACTATGCTGAGAAACCGAGCAAGGGCAAAACTGATTCCATACCTCTAATGTGTTTTAGAAAGAAGATGAACCTGAGGAGAAGGCTCTCAGTGATGAACTTTGATTCTTTCTTAGCCAACAAGATAACTGTGCCCAGACTCATCTGCTTCTGGTGGATGAAGAGTTGCCTGAGCCCTGCAGTCAGGAATTCCTGAGACAGTAGGATTAAGGGACCAAGTCAGCCACGAATTCCTTTCTCCATGCTATATACATGTTTGCTGTCTGTTCTCCCTAGGAATCTCTTCTGCTTTCTCATGTGTTGGCTCCAGCTTTCTTTTCTCAGCTCTGGTATTGCCCTACACTGTGCCATCTCTTTTGGAGCAAAGGGTGATACAGCAAAATGGCAATATCAGAGATGTTGCCCTCATTCTTTTTTGCTTTTGATGCCACTGTCAGCCTACCCTGACACTAAGAACAGATTGGTTGCTTGATGTCACATGAACTTTTGCATTTATTTTGCTAAATAAAGCAGAAAGTGAATACCCTGAATTCTTCTGCACATAATGTGATTTCAAATAATATGATTTTCTACTCCCTATGCCTTCCACTTAAGGACAAAGCCTGTGCATTTCTGAGTGAGTAAGCTCAAAAATCTCCTTTCTCTGAATTTAACCAGGCTTGAAATGCCTAACCACTCGGATTGGTTGCTAAGATTCATTCCCCATGGAACTGGGCCCATTATCAACAAGTATTTCCACCAGGATGAGAGATTTCTCTTAAGGTTTGGGATTAGAAGAACACTGGATGCAGCAGGTCTGAGTTAGTGCAGCAAAAAATAATTGAGCCTAAGATGCACACTGAGGCTAAGAGATGTGAGAATTGTGGCAAAAGAGCACTAGAAAGTTGCATTGCAAGATAGTGGCTATCTCCACTCTGTGCTAGAGGAAAAGGCTAATGTGTGTGTATTGACATCAGACATCCCTCAGAAGTCTCAGTGTTGGTGTCCAGGGGATGGTGTCTCTGCAGGTGGTGTGTATGAGCCATCCCTGTTCTGCTGTACTAGATGCATGCAGTAGGATTGCCTCATACTTGGCTCAGCATCCTTTGACATGAAGTGTGGAGGCCTCTGTCAAACAGTGACTGCATTGTCTCTCAGGGCTTGAGAGACTTGGCTTGGAACAGGGAGACTAAGAGGCTTAGAGCTAAGAAACCTCATTCCTTTCTCAGACATCAGCCCAAGGTGAAGAACTGAGAATAGGAGTTGTTCTTGTGGATGAGGTAAACACAGCTCCCCAACACAGATGAAGAAATTGAGAGCTGGAGGGGATGCAAAACAACTGCCAGACAACAATATGAAAGCCACAGCAAGGAGATTGTCAGCAGAAGAGCGAGGCAGGTGCCAGCACTTGATTAGCTCTTGCCTTTTCCACATGGATCAAGCTGCTGTCTTTTGTCTCCTTAAGGCTATGTCCTCCATAAGCTGGACTTAACTCCTTTAGTGTTGTACTCTCCCTTCTCCTCTGATTATCAAAAGTGATCCCAATGCTGCAAGAGTTGGTATGGGGAATCCAATTGCAGGGCATTTCAAAGGAAGAGTGACATAACCAACCCAGCATTCAGGATAGTGCCTCATGTTGGCAAGAACAGGAAACTGTCTGCCTACATAAGGAGCTCTCCTCCAAGAGACTGGGTGGTGGAAAATGTGGAGTCTCAAAAGCTACATGGTCAACACAATAGCCTGGAGTTGTTTCAGGGATGAGGCCATTCAGAAAAGAGTGGGAAAAGGGAGGGGAGAGGAGGAGAGGGGAGAGGGAGGTAAACCACCTCTGTCTGTTCAGTTCTCCTCTTACAGAGCAAATTACCCCCTAACATGTGGTTTGCATGTGGCTTATGAGAACCTGTGGCATTGCTTCTGGACACAGGTAGATAATAACACTGAAGATGTCAAGGAATAGATGAGTTTGGGGCACTACGTGCTGCATATTTCTTTCTTTAGGCTGGTAAAAGTTTGGGCACCTACCCCTAGCCCATGAAATTGTTTTACTTGGCTGTCCTCTCTTCTGAGCAGCCATTTCGCAGTGATCTTCTACCACTAGCATGTGGTCCCAAAAGCAGAGATGGCATCATCATCATCATCGTCATCTGAAGCCTACAAGGCCATAAGATTTGACCCATGGGTGTAGTGTTCATATAACAGCTGGGACAAATTATCTCTGCAGACCACTTAAGTGTCCTTTTCTTTGAAGTGTGAGACTGTCCAGGGTAGATCACATACCTGACACTGTGTTTGATGCATTGGATTTGCAAGTGAAGATTGTGCTTCTTGCTGGCACTCCTTGGCAAGGAGGGCCTTGCCTGGTAGCATTACATGGCTACACTGCAGCTTCTCTGGGGCTCTTTGAGCATGAGATGCTGTAGGTGAGCAGAATAAAGCTTACTCTCACCACTGGTAGGGCCAGGGAAGAGAAGTGTCTGCACCAGATGACCTCTTGTGTAAGTCTGTGTCTAGTGACAATATACATGCCTGAATCCTGCTGGATGCTCTTGTGGTTTTTGCACACTGAAGAAGGAGTGCAGAAGTATGGGGAAGATGATGAGGGCAGGAGGCTGAGACCCAAAAGGAAAGGAGAGTCCTCAGGTGTCAGAATGTCCCTTTTGGCAGGCAGCTCAGCCTCTGGGTGTGGGTAGAGGTTGCAGTGCTAGATTGGAAGAGTGTACATGAAGCTTTAAGTTTGGGATTGGAGCTCACTCTCTACAACTACCTGAAAGGAGGTTGTAGAGAAGCGAGTGTTGGTCTCATCTCACAAGTCACAACTGATAAGACAAGAGGAAATAACACCAAGTGATGCCAGGGGAGGTTTAGGTTAGACATTAGGAAAATCTTCTATATCAAAGACTGGAACAGACTGCCCAGGGAAGTGGCTGAATCACCATCCCTGGATGTATTTCAAAACCATCTAGTATGGTGCAGTAGCAGCCCTGGTAAAGTTAGAGAGTTGTTGGACTTGATGACCTTAGAAGTCTTTCTCCAATAACAGTGATGTTGTGATTCTCTCTGCAGTGCATGAGGCTTGCCATGCCTGTGTATGCCCTGCATGAGGGGCATGGTGGAGGGAAAAGCAGTTGTCTTTGACTCTATGAGCACAGGGCTCAGCTCCTCCAAAGCACCAGGGAGGCTCTCATTCTGTCACGCACTACAGCTTTGAGTATCAAAGACTGCTCACCTCACACTGGCCCAAAGCCAAGGTAAAGCAAACTCACACCTGCCTTCCAACATCCCCACATAGGCGGTGTGTGATGGTTTTGAACTCCTGGTTTCATATCGGTCTTAGGGCTGATGTAAAATGCAGGGTTGCATCTCCTAGCAAGAGCCTTGCTTGCTCTCCCTCAGTGGGAAGGTTGTTCCTTTTCATAGCTATAGCCCATTCCTCCCTCGGGGGAGCTGTACTGCTTGCTCCTCAATAAAGCAATGTGGGAAGGTCTTCTGTGGAGACATCTGTGAGGAGCCTTGCTGTTGTTCATGTTTCCAGTGTCACGCGTCCCTGTGGTCCAGACCAAACAGTGTTGAGGGGAACTGACCTGCTGCTTGGGTGTCTGAGGTTCATGTCTTGGCCCTGTGTGGACACAACAGGAATTGGGCACAGCCACATGACCCTTCCTCAGTGCTGGAGGGAAACAAAACAGGACACGAATGAAGGTCTGGTTCTGCAAACAAGTCTATGAGCAAAAGCGATGTCCCTGGTGACTCTGTTTGCTGTGTACACAGCTAATTATAGGGACAGCTTTTCAGGAGCTTCCTTGTGTACACTGAGGAGTTTAATACTCTCTGTACCTTCCAGATATCTGCACCTATCCAACAACCTTGGGAACCACAAGGCAGCCACAGGAAAAGTCTCCTTCTCCTGCTCTAGTTGTCCTGCAGTACTTTCTGGAACTTGCACATCATGGACATCCTTGGAGTGCTGCACTTGGGATGCACTGGGCACCGACAGCAGTGGCCAGGAGGCTCTCCATAATTCCTCTGCTCAAAGGCTTCTGCAATGCAGTTTTGGTAGACTTAGCCAGCATGGTGGAACAACAGAGATGGAAATCAGAGAGAGAATCTTGAGAAGAGTCAATCTCTTGCTAATTTTTTGCTTTTGATCTGTTCTGTTATCTCTGACTTGGATTTTTTATAGACTTGTCCTAGATGTTTTGAGCTGGCTGGAGGAGGCTGGGCTAATTTTCAAAGGGAGAAAATGCTGGATGTAAATGATAGAGGGTTGGATAGGAGGGGGAGGGGGTGTGTCCCTTTCCCTTCAGCATTGTGAAGATACCATGATGTGAGAGCCCCTGCTCTGCACCAGAGCCTGAGCTGAAGGGACATTCAGAAGAGCTAAGAGAGCAGCTGAGCCTGCCTGACAGCAACACGAGGCTGTGGAGGCGTGGGAGCTGCTGCCTTTACCTCAGGGAACAGGGAATTGGGTTGTGCTGTGGAAGATGCAGCTTTGCATTTGTCCTTGGCAAGGAAGGATTTGAATGTCTCCAGAAGCAGAATATTACAGAGATCTGGAGGTTCAGCAAGGGGACTAACATTTTTTGTGTTTTATACCCCCAGAACTGTTGTGAGTGACAAAACAAGTACATGTTTCTTGGAGGTGAGGGCTGGGTCCCAGGGGTGCTCCCCACATACCTTGCCCAGGGAGAAACCAGATGCCAGGTCCTGGTGGCACCATTAAGCTCTCAAGGGCACTTCCTTTTGATACTTGCAGGTGCCCTGAAAATGCAGAGGCTTATGTTACATCTCTCTCCTCAACATTTCCAACTGGTGGGTGAGTTGTTTCCCCATGCAGAATTCAGTTTTCATCAGCACCTCTCCTGAGTACACACATCCCTCAGGAGTCTGGATCTGGGTCAGGATTATCACTGGGCAGGATGAGACCGAAGGGAAGAGTTGGTGCTGAGAGTTACTGCTTTTCTGCTCTGAGGTTCACCTGGCAAAGATCAGCTCTTTGTTGTTTTTATTCTCTTTTCCAGCAGCTGGTACAATGCCATCTTCCTGTCAATTATACTGAATATCAGTTTGGGCAAGGCTGTTTGGGGAAGGAAGAATTCAACATGATATGTGTGGTGCATCAGCTGTTTGGGTTGCCACCTCTGCTCACTTCTGATCTTGAGCGCAGAATTTGTTCAGTTTCTTTTGTGTAGGGTGGGCACAAAATGAAGTCTGAATGCAAGGATGGAAAGGATGCAAGGGAATTAGATGCCTGAACTGGCCCCTATCACACACAGAAGTCCAGCACTGAGCTGAACCTGAATATGCAGAGGGGGATCTATATGAGACTAGTTGAAGATTTGGGAGTTGGTGGGAATAGTTGTCATCCCTATAATAAAAGGAAGTTAGACCAGGCTGTGTGACACCTCTGTTCCTCCATAAAATCATAGAATGGTAAGGTTGGAAGGGACCTCAAGGATCATCTAGTTCCAATCCCCTGTCACAGGCAGGGACACCTCCCACTAGTACAGGTTACTCAAGGCCTCATCCAACCTGGCCTTGAACACCTCCAGGGAGGGAGCAGCCACAATCTCCCTGAGCAACCTGTGCCAGTGTCTCACCATCCTCACTGTAAAGAACTTCCTCCTAACATCCAGTCTAAATCTCCCCTCTGCCAGTTTAAACCCATTGCCCCTTGTCCTGTCATTGCAAGACCTTGTCAATAGTCCCTCCCCAGCCTTCCTGTAGGCCCCTTCAGATACTGGAAGGCCACTCTAAGGTCTCCTGGAAACCTTCTCTTCTCCAGGCTGAAGAACCCCAACTCTCTTAGCCTGTCCTCATAGCAGAGCTGCTGCAGCCCTCTGAGCACCTTCATGGCCTCCTCTGGACCCGCTCCAACAGTTCCATGTCCTTCCTGTGCTGGGGGCTCCAGAACTGATGGAGAACCCATCTCCGTCTCCAGAACCCATCTCATCAGAGGGGGTCTGACGGGAGCAGAACAAAGGGGTAGAATCCCCTCCCTTGCCCTGCTGCCCACGCTGCTCTTGATGTAGTCCAGGACTCGATTGCTGTCTGGGCTGCATGTGCACACTGCAGGCTCATGTTGAGCTTTTCATCAACCCAGACCGACCCAGACCTCCAGAAGGAAGCTGAATCAGTACACCCAGACGGTAACAGCAGAATAAAACCTTCTCTTCCAGGTAGACAGACCACAGGACTTAGTCAGTCCGCACAGGATGGCTTCCTTTCAGTGCCACTAATGGCAGCCTACAGGCTGGCAAAGAGTTGGAGACAGCTGACACAGAAGGAGGAAATATTGTCTGAAGGATGCCACCAGGGAAGTGGTTTGCAGGAGTGTGAAATAGGTGGGCAGGGAAGAGCCAGAGGCTTGTCTGGGAGAAAGAAAGAACTTTCCTAGGGGGTGATGTGGCTAGCACAAGCAAGGATCAGTGAGGGAAGGTGCTGGATGGGCACCACAGGAACTGATAATGATGGAGAGGACAACATAGCAGTGTTTTTTTTAGGGACTGTGAATCAAGTACCTCTTTGACCCATTTTGGCTCAGTTACTAGGAAAACTTCAGAGGAATATTCTTATTGGAAAAAACCTACAAAGCCACAAGATGAACTTTGAAGAAGAAAATACTTGTTTTTAACTTTTGAATTTCTCCCTTCTTTGCTAACATACCTACAATTCCAGACAGGCAGGCTAGTTCCATGAGCTGCAAAGCAGCAATTTCTCCAGGTTAGAGGAAAGGTCCATATTTAACTGCTTCCCTGCATGTATCAGGCCTCCACATATGGCAGCTGTACAGTTATCTTCTGTATTGTGACTGGAGACGTCACTGTGTTCTCCTGCCCCACACACTCAGCAGAGAGGCTGAAGGAGGTGGGATTGTTCATCCCGAGGAAGAGGAGGCTGAGAGGAGATATTATTGCTCTCTACAGCTACCTGAAAGGGGGTTGTAGTGAGGCTGATGCTTGCCTCTTCTCCCAAGTAACTAACAATAAGGCAAAAGGCAATGGCTTCAGGCTGAACCAGGGAATATTCAGATTGGATATTAGGAAAAAATTCTTTACCAGAAGAGTGGTCAGGCATTGGAACAGGCTGCCCAGGGAAGTGGTGGAGTCACTACCCCTGAAGGTGTTAAAAAAATGAGTAGATGTGGCACTTCAGGGCATGAAGTGTTGGGTAGAAGATTGAACTTAATGATCTTCATGATTGCAGGATTCTTTGAATCCCCTGTGCACCACTGCATCCTCTGGAGCCCTCCCACATCCTGTCCATGTATGAAGTAAAAAGCCAAACGAATCCACTTTCCAGTCTAAGCTCAGGGGCTGTCTGTGCACTCCAGGTCTCTCCCTATCCCTGTGTCATGAGTATTGTATGCATTTCATGGCTCCCACCTCCCTCTCCCTAGGACAGAGCATACAGTTCATCATCTTATCAGTGACTTGGTACAACTGCATGCCCCCAATATCTTGTGGTTTGTATAAAGCCTACATCACCAGCATTATTTCTTGCCCTTTATGAGGCAGATGAAGCATTGGTAGAATTGCTGTCTGCAACTTTCTCAGATCAGACTGTCCATAGGTATCAGAAGGCATAGAAAGCATTGGCCCAGTCCACTTACTTCTGTTTCCCTGATCTGTGGGCACCTATGAAGACATCTCAAGACCCTGGGTCTGCTAATCAGCTATCAGGGGAGTAGGTTAGGATCTTGCAGTTTTCCTATTTTATGTTTTGTGGTCATTAATTACTGGGATCACTGGAAAAAACACCCCAAGAAAAACTGTTCATCTGTTTTCTTATCCACTGAGTAACACAGGGCTGTATGCCAAAAACATTGTGTTTTAAAATAAAAATGTGATAGTTCAAGTATAAATCAGTTGTGTTCTGAATATTCTTTGGCATTTTGGAATTCCATGTGGGTGTTGACCCTAGGTTATTTCATGACTTCCCATTGCTCTCAATCTTATTTTCCTTGGCCAATTATTTCTGTTCTTTGGCTGAGAAAGAAAAGAGACAGACAGTAAATTACCCCAGACTGTTGAGGAAGCCTGTAGGCAGAGCTGGAGGAAGAACTCAGATCTCCAGCATCCAGACCTCCTGAGCCTTAGCCACATGATCACAACTGGCCCTTCATCTATCTCCCTGTGACTCCAAATGGCTACTTTTTTATCATGAAATGGCAGGGGTTTGCCATGAAACAAAGGCTCCCTTGTTTGATTGCTCTACTTTGGCATAGTTGAACAGTTCTGGATCATTGTTTTCTCTCTCCATCTCACCCTCCTTGCCAGTGAGAGCTTTTCTTGGGGAGGAACTGCTTTATCTTTGTGGAGGCCAGCGAGGGATAGTCCCCCCTGCCATGTGGTTTTTGCAGTGCAGCTGCAGTTCTCTATTGGCTCCCTGAGTCTCCTGGATTTCAGACCCTGTCTTCATGAATCATTAAATGGTTTGGGTTGAAAGGGAGCTTTAAAGGTCATCTAGTCCAATCCCCTTGCAGTAAGCAGAGACATCTGCAACTAGATCAGGTTGATCTTGTAGCAATGTTCAGAGGCTTTCTCCCCAGCTGAGATTCTGGCAGTAAAGAAAATATTTTATGAAGAGTATATCAGGAAGATATGAGTGCATATTAAATATTTTAATACCAGTCAAATTACTAATAATGTTGAATTTATTTCCCATTTTATTAATCATATATATTTGCATATTTTATATGTACATATGGCAAATTAGAGGAAAATGTGAATGAACCCCTCCTGCTTGGTACATTTTAGTTCTGACCAGGCAAAAAGAAAGGAATTATTAAAGTGAAAAGTAGATGATGTCTGTTTCTGATGCTGTAACTGAGGTAGGGATGCTTGTATCAAAGAAACAGCTGTCTTTAAATGCCATCAGTCTTCTTTTCATGTATCTGTTCTGCCTTCTAGGAGTCTGGATGCTGAAGCAGTTTATGGGTCTTCCAAATGCTTCCACCGTGCAGTACCCTGGTGTGGAAACCACAGCCTTTGGTGTCTCCTCTGTGAGCTGGTAACTCACTGCCATTGCAGAGATGCAAAGCACTCTGGCAAGATGCAGTCCTCCCATTGAGAAGCAGGCAGGAATAGGGTGACCCAGGAATCATTCCCTTAGGATTGTCCCCAGTATCCCAAACCAGGGTCTTTCCTTTCCACCTTGCTGTCTGTTCAGCAATGTGGAAACTTTCAAACCAGTCCACCCCAGCTTTAGACTCCAGAACAGGGCTGGCTCTGCCTGCTCTCTCCTTCTCTCTGCTGGCTCTCCCTCTCTGTGCCAGCCACAGGCTCTCTGCCCCTTGCTAAGATTTTACTTCTCTTTTTGCCCCTGCTACATTCTGTCCCAAGCATAATTCTGATTCTCCCAAGGGAAGATCCCTGCCACATTGCATGTGCCTCAAGCACTAGCTTTTGAAAAGAACAAATATCCTCCACTAAGGGAGAACAAAGAGAAGCAAGACTTCCGTGACACAGGGTAATGGATTAGCTGCCTTGCCCTGGGGGCCCTGTTCACTCAAAGGTTTCTGTTTGGTCTCTGACTCCGGTGACTGCTGTTTCAGTGGAGTCCTTGGTAGGTCTGGGTCTGTGATCTAGTACAACAAATACCTCCTTTTCATAATGAATTTCTGGTATTTAGGACTTGAGAAATTAGTTTATGAGCATTTCAGATGGTAGGGCTGAACTGTTTCTGTGGTTGTTCCTATGGAAATGAGGCAGTGTGTGTGTTGCATGGTCTTGTCCCCTCTTCCAACTGCTCACACACCTGACAGCAGAGTAATGGTATCACGGTATCACAGTATCACCAAGGTTGGAAGAGACTTCGAAGATCATCAAGTCCAACCTGATACCACAGACCTCAAGACTAGATCATGGCACCAAGTGCCACATCCAAACCTACCTTGAACACCTCCAGGGATGGCGACGGTGGTCTCTAAGGTATTGTGCTACTGGTTTTGTGAGACTAGGCATTGGGCAGGGGAGGAAAGTCCCAAAAGCTACAGTGTTATCTTTGTTATGTTGGGGTACTGTGGTCCTGCTCATAACATGCGCTCACATCCTTGCTTGGGACCCATCCATGACCTGAGTGAGCTGGTCTCTGTGGCTTTGCCCAGAGCTGTTTTAACTGGTGGTGCTCCTCTCTGGAACTGCAAAACCACCTCCATAAATTATTTCCCTGTATGCTTGCTATCTCGAGATCTCCCCAGCTAAGGGATAATGACAGCAGATTTCTGTTTAGCAGCCCAGTGCCTGCAACACTTTATTGTTAGAGTGATAGCACAGACGGGACCCAGAAAAATCAGATAATGCAGAAGAGCTCCAGGGCCTGAAAAAGAGGGTAAACCATATGAGCATATGATGCCAAAGGGCTGTGTATCATTTGTCATCACCAAGCCCCAGGCTTTGGAAGGCCAGGCAGTCCTTGGCTGAGGAAGATGCTCCTGCCAGACAAACCTCTTCTCCTATGGAGGGGTGAGGACAAGCACGTAACCACATGCCCCTTCCTTCTGGTGCTTGTACAGCACTTGGCACGAATGAGACCCTACCCCTTATGAGATCCCTAGGGCACTGTGATGAAATTACTGTCCTAACCACAGTCCTTAGTAGAGCTGTCTGTTTATTTCAGGTGTACACTCAGGTCTCAAAATAGGCACAGATCTTTTTAGGAGCTAGTCAGTATGTTTTATTTATTGAGTATTTTATTTAGTGGCGCTTCCAGCCGGCTCACTAGTGAAGTGACCATCAAGAAAGACAGTCTCATCTACCTCAGAGCTGAATTGACAGGCAGATGATTGGCCAAGTAGCACAGAATAGACCTTAAAAATCATCTACTTCCAATCCCTCTGCCATAGGTAAGGACACCTTCATTAACCCAGACTGCTCAAGGCCTCATCCAACCTGGCCTTGAACACCCCCAGGGAAGTAGCATCCACCATGTCTTTGGGCAACCTGTTCCAGTGTCTCACCACCCTGACCGTAAAGAATTTCTTCCTAATATCCAGTCGAAATCTGCCCTCTTTCAGCTTAAATCCAACCCCCCTCATCCTTTTGCTACAAGCCCTTGTAAAATGTCCCTCTTCAGCTTTCTTACAGGCTCTTTCAGGTACTGGAAGGCTACTATTAGGTCTCCCCGGGGTCTTTTCTTCTCTAGGCTGAGTGACCTTAGCTCTTGCAGCCTGTCCACATAAAGGAGGTGCTCCAGCCCTCTGATCATTTTTGTGGCCCTCTTCTGGACCCGTTCCAACACTTTGATGTCCTTCTTGTATTAGTGACCCCCAAACTGGACACAGAACTCCAGAAGGCATCTCTTGAGAGTAGAGTAAAAGA
Source organism: Eubucco bourcierii (assembly GCA_013396675.1). Lineage (NCBI taxonomy): Eukaryota > Metazoa > Chordata > Aves > Piciformes > Ramphastidae > Eubucco > Eubucco bourcierii. Next base: position 70,539 of record VWZE01013855.1, on the reverse strand, counting down.
GGAGACTCACCTTACTTGTTCTGCTGGCCGTGCATCCTTTGACGCAACCCAGGATAGGGTAGGCCTTCTGGGCTGCATGCACACAAGGGGGAAGGTTGGTTCTAGAGAGGTGTGCAGATACTTAGTAGATAATATATGCACAGCAGAGATTCTAATACAATGCTTGCTTCGATGTCCTCATCAATCTGAGGTTTAGCCAGCCAGCAGGGCTGTCAGTGCTTGTGTACCCAACGTGCAACTCATGCAGTGTTTTACTGATAAATGTACACTAACATTTTCCACTGCAGACATGGTAGTAGGTGGAAGACAATGAGAAGAGAAATCTCAAATGATAACAGATTAGGGTTAGGGTAATGATAGGGTTAGTGTTAGGGGTTAGGGTTAGGGTAAGGGTTAGGGTTAGGGTTAGGGGTTAGGGTCAGGGATTAGGGTTAGGGTTAGGGGTTATGGTTATGGGTTAGGGTTATGGTTAGGGGTAGGGTTAAAGTTAGGGGTTAGGGTTAGGGTAAGCGTAAGGGTTAGGGTTCGGGTTAGGGTTCGGGTTAGGGTTCGGGTTAGGTTTATGGTTAGGGTTGGGTAAGGGTTAGGGTTAGGGTTAGGGTTAGGGGTTAGAGTTAGGGATTAGGTTTAGGGTTAGGGGTTAGGGTTATGGTTAGGGGT
>VWZE01013855.1:45883-65308 GCA_013396675.1 Eubucco bourcierii | reverse complement strand
AATTTACTCCTAATATCCAGTCTAAATCTGCCCTCTGCCAGTTTAAACCCATTGCCCCTTGTCCTTTTTGCACAAAGCTATGATTCTGGGCACAGAATTCTACCCAGGAGAAAGGTGGAAACAAATTTCANAAATGGTTGCTGTGAAAGTAGATTTCTCCTGTTTATGTGATCCTTTTTTCTTTTAATCTTTGGTCCTTTTAAAAACCTAATTATGAAATCATTAAATCTGTTTTTTTTCCCATATTGAATGAGGGTTTGATCTACTTTTAGGGTTAATTTTGGACAGCTGAGTGAGTTTGCTGCCAGAGCTAACGCACGTTCAGATATGCGGATCGAGTTCTCTAAATGTCTGAAATGTGTTCTGTTTATTTTTGTTTCTTAGGCTTTTGACTAGCTCCTGTGTTTAAAAAAAAAAAAAAGAAAAAGAAAAAAGAAAAAAAAAGTCTCCCTTTCTAAAGCTTAGTGTCAGTACCCTTGTTTTCAGCACGATTTATTCCATGACCTTGTTGACTTTAATTATATTGTGGATACTCAGACACTGTTACTTAGTGGCTCGATTATACTTGCTTCTTGGAACAGTTCCTAGGCATTACTTAGGACCAAATGAAAAAGTAAAAATAAAGTCTTGTTTTCTCATGTGCTGTAGAACTACTTGTTCCAAAAAGCACTTGTTTATCATGTTGAGAAATCACATCCTAAGCCATAGACCATGTGGTGGTTGACTGACTAACATCCTAAAACAGAGGAGCAAAGTGGGAGAAGGCTATCCAGACCATTGAGGGTAAGTCTAGCTCCTTAGTACTCTGGGCAGCCAGGGATTGGGCACTCTGCTGTGCCACAGACCTGATGTTCTTTATTCCCTTGCTGTAAGGCTCAGTAACTGAGCTGAGCCCTACCTGGTGTGAGCTGGGCACTCAGTGAGGGACACACGGATATGGACATAGAGGCTGGAAATGAGACCTCTCCTAATCATGAGAGCTGTGGGCTCTGAAACAGCCCTCTGGAAAGAAAATCTACCTGCTGGACCATTGGCCTGATGGAAGAACTTTGTGGGCAGTGCATCCATGGGCTGCAGTGAGAAGATCTGTGATTTTGGTGGTGACCACACATCACCTCACCATGCCAGTCCTCATCTACACTACTCTCAGGAGCTGTTCTTCCATGAACATGAGTGATTTGGGCCACACAGAGGACTCCTGCTGAGGTCTCACTGTTACCTTGTCCAGTGCCACTAACAAGTGCCTGTCTCTGCTGGCATATTCTCACCACACATTTTAGAGCCAGTATTCAGTGATCGCTTTTATGATTGCTGGTTCATAATTGTTGCTTTTGTTCCTCTTTTATTTTCATTTTACGAGCTCTTAATTCACAGCAGATTTTTTACTGCTAATCCTCAGGGATGACCTTGATTTAACACCACTGTACATTACCCTGTTCCAGGTACTCCAGTTTCCAAGGTCATCTTTTTCCTCCACTTAGGCCTCCTTTCCACTGATGTTGCTTTCTTGTTTTAACAACAAACTTCCACAACACATACTTCCTTTCCCAGCTGGTTACTGATGTGAGTAATCAGTAAAACTAATCCCAAGAGAAATTTGAGTAGCAGTTTCTCAACCTTTCTCCCTTACAATTGTGGCTTCAATGCTCATTTTCTCCTACTTAACTTGCCAGATGACACTGTTTAGGTAGGTGAGGATGATATGGTCTTCTGATTTCTTTCAGGCTTCAACATGACATGCCACAGGTCCGATTTTTCAGCTATCAGCGAAAGGTGGTAGAAGAGGGCAAGGAATGTCTTCCTCTTTCCACTTGTTTTCAAACATGGCTGATAATTATGTGCCCTATACCTTGAGAACAGCTCAGAGTTGCCATTCTCAGGTTTTGAGGGCCAAGAGCTGCTTGTACCCGGACACAGATGACATAGTACATTGTTGCCACAGGTAGGTCTTGAACTTCCCTCAAACTCATTGAGCACTGTGGGAGCTAAAGACCCCACCCTTGGACAGGAGCCAGGTAGAAGTACATAGACCAAAAACATGAGCTGGGAGGTGACAAGGTGCCCTATACAAGTCCAACCAATCCCACCAGTCATTTGGGGTTCTTTAACTCCACAGTTATGCTATGACTTTCATTTTACTACCAAGGCTGGTAAGTCAGACCACGTTTGATCTTTTCCTGGACCAGACAAGCCACATGCAGCAGCTGTTTGGTTAGTGAACAGATGTGATGGGTTTTATTTCTTAACCTCTGCAGCTGGTCATCTCCTCCATCTCACCTCTGCTGAGGTCAGTCCTTCAGGCTGTGCCTACCCTTACATAAGGACTGGACCGTCCAGCACCCATGCTGGGCACGCAGCAGTGGTGAATCTCTGAGAGCTCTGCTGCAGATTGCTACTCACACTGGTTCAGCATCCCAACACGATGTGTGTGTACTCATGGCTCAAGTATAGGCAAGGCCAGAAGCCAAATAGCCCAGTCCAGCAAGCACATGTCCTGGGTTGTCTGGTGTAGTTGCCAGCACTGTTGTGGGTCTGGTGTTAGCAGTGAGGGTACATCTCATGGACTTGGGTTTGTGTAAACCAGCTCTCTGCCTCACAGTTTGTCACCTTTGGAGATTTCAGAGCTGCTTCCAAAAGCAGATTCCTTGTTTTGTGAGTTTTCACTGCATCCTTAGCCAGCCTTTAGGATGAGGAACCAGAGGGTGAAAGAAGATGGGAGAAGACTCCTGTCTGCCTTTTGCCCATGGAAGAGCAGTTGCCCTGGCCAGCAGTGTGACTTGCATTACAGTATGGCTAAGAAAGGAGAGGGTGGAAGAGAGGGGATGTCGTGCTGCAAGGAGGGAGATTGAAGCTCATCCTCGGACCTCTGCTCACTCACTGGTCCTGGGCACAGAAAGGCAGCTTGGATGTGGCTGTGCTCTTGCTATTCCCTGGTATCTCCTTCAGCCTCTCTCTCTTGGCTCTCTGTGAGGTTGTTGGTTTCCTGGCTGTGGGCAGAAGGTGTTTTTGCTGGAGAAGGTTGTAGCCTGGGGGTGGATCGAGAGTGGGAGACAGAAGAGGGGAGGAGTCATTAATCAATGGTGATAAATAAAAGGCCTCACTTCTTCAGTCCAAGGTCCAGGACGCTGGGAGAGCTGCTCCTCAGACAGGAGCTGCAGGCTGGTGAGGAAGCGACAGCTTAGTGAGTATGCAGGGACTGCCTTGCTTTTCCTGGATGGCTGCTCATTATTTATGCCTTTCTGGTGCTTCACAGCTGAAAAACATTAGGAGTGGTTGCTATGGCATGTGTAACATTGCAATTCTCTGCTCCAGCAGGAGGCAGGTCAGAGTGCTGCTTTTCTGATCTCCTCTTTATTTGAGGGACTGCAAATATTTCCTCTGTGTTTGCAGGCAGTTCATCTTAGCTCCTCTTTCTCTATTTCTAACAGTGAATGCTGCTGGAAAGCAGGGAGATTTGGCTCACTGTGCTTTGTGGTGTGTTACCTCTGAGGCAGCCCACTGGTGCTAGGGAGGGGGGAATGTGTGCTGGAGAAGCATGGAGTGCAGGGGGAGTAGAAAGGAGATGTACTTTTGCAAGGGACGGCGTTTCTCAAAGGATATTTGTTGGCACAAGGCTATGAGCCTGGTGTGTTCATTCATCCCTCGGAAAATGCATGGCCTCTGCGGTGAAAAATGAAACATTTGGGTTAAAGTGGTGCTTTTGGCTTTTCTCCTGTGGTTGATTGCAGGGTATGCTCCAGGTGTTCTGGGACCAGAGTTCTCTGAAATGGAGGCAAAATCTTCCAGGGAGCCAAGGACTCTGCCCTGAGTGAAAATAGATAAATAAAGAGGGTTTGGCTGGAAAGCGTGTTGGAGTTTCCCACTGTGTGGCCTCACCATCATCTCGAAGTATTCCTCTTTGTGCCCCACTGCTTTCCCACGGGGGTCTCTCCTCCAGCCTCTCCTTCAAGCCTCCCTTTCTTGGCAGCTCCCATGAGCTCTAAGAGTGTATAAGACATTCAGAAAACCTATAAAATCCACATTTAATATTTAACTCCAAAACTGTGGGCTTTAAGGAATGCAAACAATCCCAGTGCAGAGAATTCCCTTAAAGTGCTCAGAGCAGCAGGGGATGGAGGGACAGCAGAGGAGTGTCAATTCTCCTCTGACTTTTTGTCTAACAGCAGAGAAGTCTTAATTCTCCTCTGACTTTGTGTCTAACAGCAGAGAAGTCTCAATTCTCCTCTGACCCTGTGTCTATAGCATATTTCTGTCTTCTGCCCCAGAACATCCTCATCTCAGTCTAAGCACTAAATGGGCAGGGCATAGATGGCGTGGAGGGGCATCGATGGTGCAGATTTGAGCTGCTCTCTGTATGGAGTGGGATGATGGGAAAGAAATGGAATTTTTTCTCTTTGGTCAGAAGTTGAAGGCCCTTCTCTATTTCTCTCTCAGTGACCATAGGCTTCAGAGAAGGGCTATGAGTTTGGTATTGAAAGGGTAAGATGTAAAGCCTAGAGTAGTGTAAAGTTCTGGGAGCTGCTATCATCTCAATGGAAAAATCATCAATGTCTCCAGCAGAAGAGATCCTGATCCTTCCAGGTTGCTGCTTGTCACTTCTGGAGCAGTAAAGTAGGAGAGGGGAAGGGGCAGCAGGGTTGTATTCTTCCTCTGATGACTGGAAGACTGGGACCACAGTGGAGGCCAAGTAGAGGGAGTGGAACTGAGTGGGGAGGGAATGCTGGAAGGCTCATTCTCCATGACTCCATCGGTAAAGCTGACAGAACAGTCTGGGATGAGTGTATCCAAACAGAGGAGGGCGAGAGCAAAGAGGAGATCAGAGGGCAGATCAGAGGAGAAATTAGAAAGGCAAACATTTACATTTGGGATCAGCAAGCACCTCTCCCTCTGGGTTCCTGGCAGCCCCTGAAATTCCTTCCACTTGTGCAGGCCAGCTTTTCTGGTCATGGAGTGCTGGTGACATGCTTGCCTGCAAATGATGGCCCCCAGCCATGAACTGGACGAGAAATAGGGCATGCCCTCTTCCTGAAAACCTGTTTGGTCTGAAAACCTGAAAACCTATTGGTCTGCTAATAGAGAGTGTTTTGTAGTGACTCTGTAAAGAGTTTGTACCAGCCAGCCATTGCCTTTCCCAGGCTTTTTTGTGGGTCTCTTTCTAGCTCTGTTTTCATAATAAACATTTCACTGCTAATTTTGCATCCTGGGATTTCCAGCTGCCCTCAGTGGGAAGAGTGTGAGACACACAGAGACTGAGAGAGAAAGAGTGAGAGATTCCTCCCTGTGCTGGCACGATGCGTACTCTACTCATCCTCACGCTATTGGCTGTCTTGGTGATGGCTGCTACTTGCTATGGTAGGTGACCTTTTTGATGGACAGAGTGATAACTCCAAGCCTGCAGACATGTTTGGATCTGTACAGATTTAATTTTTTTCAACTTTGTTTCTTCTAACCTCTCACCTTGTTCTCTTGCCTACTCTTCTTCCCTTATGTCAGATCCTTATAACCCTACTCTAGAACTGTCAGCTCCAGTCTTGAAATTTGTGGTCCAGCGTTCTTCAGCCCCTTCCTCTCTGTACCATTTCACCTTGCAGATTATTCTTCACCCTGCCCCTCTGTCATTTGGATGGCAATAAGAGTTCTTATTCTTAATTCTTGTTAATGGGGAGATTTCCCTCTCTCCTTTTGTACTTTCAGCTACTTTTACTGAGACACAGTTCTATACTGAAGGAATTAAGATGCTGTTTCATGCAAGAGTCCAGCACATCTCACTATGCTAACCTATTCCCTAAGAATAGGAGGCTTTGAAGGGGTGCAGATATCACACCCACTGTGTTGTCAGAAAGTGAAGGTGAGCAGCTGTGCTTGAGAATCACACACTAGAAGGCCAAGCATGAGCCTTGAAGCCCTGGCAAAGACACCAGGTAGCTCCATTCACCCTTTGCCTAAACATCCTAAACTCCTCATATAAATGCTGGGCTAATCCCTATCTTTTCCTTTTAAACCTGGCTTCTCTGATTCCTGTGTTCATGTTCTATTGATCTGTGGTGTGTGAAATGCCATCAGTAGTGTCTTACCACATGTTTTTCTCTTTTTTTCCTCCAGAGTCCCACGAGAGCATGGAATCCCATGAGTATCTCCGTAAGAGACTTCTTTACTGTTTTCTTGAATTTCAAGTGTGCTACAGACATCTTCAAGACCATTTCCTTACTGTAGGGATTAATCAGCCAGAACCACACAGCCCAAGGAAATAGAATTTACTGAGTGATGGAGTTTCAGAATGAAAAGGGAGAGAGTTAAAGAAAGACTTCACGTATTTGGGCACAAGTACACACCACTGTTTTGTACAAAGTATAGTGATAACTGGAAAACAAAAAGTCATGAGCTTAGTTCCCTGCTTCATGTACTTAAAATGGGTTAAGTGATGCTAGAAAAGGATGTTGCTCAAAAACCTCTGGGATGAGCATGGGAAAAGGTACTGCAGGAGCTGGGAACATGATTTATTCTTCCCGAAGGACAGGGAGAGCCTTACTCTTAGCATCTTGGAAGAAACAGGTGGGATGTTTAAGCAGGAGGGATCCTTTGGTTGTTGTGTCACAGGAAAAGCATGAAAGGGTGGAGACTCTCACTCTGGAACAAAAAATATTCTGGTGAGGTTAGAGTACAGATGGGCTGAAGCTAAAAATAAATTAGGTCATCTGAAAGAAGGACTTCACAAAACAGTTAGTCAGAAGCACAAAGGCCCATGTGAGAGCCAGTATCAGGCATCCATAGACTCCTGAACTCTGCAGTAGAACTGTGATGTTTCTCAAAAAGGACAGAAAAGACCTTCAGGCACCTCAGACCAAAGCTGCCACACAGACTGCTCAGTGACTGTCACACTTGAGAAGCAGACAGACTTTAACAAAATCCCTCCTGTTTTCACCTGCAGTTTCACAGTTCTGGCAATCTCACAGCATTCCCAGACCTCCCATGGTCTATGCAGCTTGGCACCTGCCTCTTGGCCAAGCTCCACTCACTTAGAGGGACTGTGGCAGTGAAATCACAATAGGTTTCTCCTGGGTGGCTTGAGGAGCAACAGATCAAGAGCAGCAAGTGCCCTGCCATGCAGGCTGCACAAGCTGGAGGAGGAACCTGTGCACAACCCAGCGGACCGGACAACAGGGAACAGTAAAAGATCCTGGTTTCACTGTGCATGGGAGGGTGAACAGGGAGGCTGTTATCAATATGGAAGGTAGCTTTTGTTGAAATCTTGCCTTGAAAAAGGGCATTATCTAATATGAATAAATCTTTGCCTTCTCAGATCCCTTCATCACCAGGCGAAGGGCCAATGATTTCATACAAGCTGATGCGAGACTGGAGCCCATCTCTCAAGAGAGGTATGTTATGGCCTCAGAACACTAAGGAGGGGAGTGGGGAGAGGTCTTTCACTGTGAAGGACAGGCTGGCATCAGGAGTGGCAGTCACAGTGACTTCTGAGAAGCCTTAGCTCCTCTCTCAATGTGAGATGCCTGCCAAGTTTCTAACCCCAGAAGAGGGAGAGTCACAAAGGAAGCTCAGTTTGAGATCTTGTTCTAGTCCTCATACCTCAGGCAGAATTTGCCTTTTTTAAATTAAAAGACCATCTAGGGACCTCCTTCTCTCATCTACAAAATGCAGATATAGGCAGTTTCATGCCTCATGGAGGGTTTCTGAAGATAAAGCTTGAAGCAGAAAAATCATGTTAGTGAGGTGTCAAGGTAAACCTCTGCAGTAGCGGGCAACCCTTCAAGTTGTTTAAGATCTGTCTTCCATATATGGATTTGTGGAAGAGTAGAAGAGGTGAAGGCAGCAGGCTAGGGGGACTGTGGAGGGTAGACACTTCCTCAGGCTCAGGCAGGAGCCATCCCACTCTACCCACCACCCTACTTAGTCCTTGACTAGAAGACTACCTGAAGAGGCAATATGTTCCTGCTCTAATCACACGATTGCACTGAGTGGAATGAACACAGCAGCTGGTGTCATAAGGTCTTGGTTGCTGGGTGGAGAAACCTGGTGATGGACCTTTCACCCTGGTGGAGGTTGGTAAGGCAGGAAAGGACTGTGGGCAGATCTTTAAGACAACAGCACTAACTTCTCATCTTTCTTACCTGTGCAGGATCAGGGAGCGTGTTAAGGCACCCCGGGAACGTCAGAGGGAGATCTGTGAAGACTACATCCCCTGCAAACAGTACTCTCTGTACCGTGGCTATGCTGCTGCTTACAGGCACTATTTTGACAGGAGGAGAACTAAATAAAGGATGCCCTGTCTCCACTCTGGGGCCTGGAGCCCAGGGTATCAAAAAAAAACCCCAAACCAAAAACCAAATTCAAAATCTGCTCTGAAACATACTCAGTTGCTTGTGTCCCTGTATGTTATTCTGCTGCTGCTTCTCTCCCATGTAGCCATGGTTTCCTGCACTGTATTAATTAGTGCTGAGCTGATGTAGCAGAGATCAGATAGAGTTCAGGATGTGGGTGTTGACTGCACAATAAATTGCTGGTTTGATACTATCTTCTCATGAATCACAGTATTTTTTTGGGGGGGAGTGTGTCTCTGTGATTTTCCATGAAGAAGCTGAGTTTGTTTATCACAGAGGCTGGTGTGGATTATAAGGAAAAAAAGTCACTACCTTGCAATCAGGTTTGAAAGGATCCATAATGTTTGTGTGCCAAAGTCCACAAGTGGGTTCTCTTGAAGATCACTGGCAAATTTCAAGTCCCAGCCTTAAGACAATCTTAAAATGGTGTGGTGTTTAGAAGGCAGCGTGGGATTCACCTTTTGAAAATTGAATCTATAGTATCTGTTGTTATTGGGAGAACAATATTCAGGAGGTGCTTGTTTAACCTTAAAAACAAAGTTAGGACTAGAGTTAATGACAGCAAAAGCCTATAAACTGCATCTTGTTTATCCAGCTACACTGAGGTCCTGATGTAGATTGCTCTGAGAGAAAGGACTGTGAGGCCCAGACTTTGCTCATGTTACTTCCACTTGAAATGATTCTGTAGTGAGAGAAAGTTGCAAAAAAAACAAAGGTGAAAAGGAGCTTCATGTGGTAAATAAACAAACAAAAGAAACTCAGTGTTTGGAGTCAAGCTTAACTTTTTTATTTTCACCTAGAACAATTTCCTGTTACTGTTCATGACTCTTAAAACCAAGATGTGGCCTGCCCCTGTGCAGAGGGTGATCAGCACCTCCCAGCCCATTGAAGACTGAGCATGACCGCTGTTGGGTGGTCATCAGCAACAGGGCACCTCACAGAGCGTCACCCCACGCCAAGAGGCATCAACATGTCCAAGAATTCAGTGCTGCTCTGGGTTGGTCAGCAGTCACAGGAGCTTGGACACACCTTGATGTAGGGGGTGTAGGAGACATCTTTTATCTCAGCTCAACACAGATGATTTTGGTATTCACATCTCCAGGTTTCCATAGGCATGTGCAAATTATAGAAGTGGAAAAAATTCATTGCGCAGTATCATAGAATCATAGAATGATAAGGTTGGAAGGGACCTCAAGGATCATCTAGTTCCAACCCCCTGCCATAGGCAGGGACACCTCCCACTAGTACAGGTTACTCAAGGCCTCATCCAATCTGGCCTTGAACACATCCAGGGAGGGAGCAGCCACAACCTCCCTGGGCAACCTGTTCCAGTGCCTCACCACCCTTACTGTAAAGAACTTCCTCCTAACATCCAGTCTAAATCTCCCCTCTGCCAGTTTAAGCCCATTGCCCCTTGTCCTGTCGTTGCAGGACCTTGTAAATAATCCTTCCCCAGCCTTCCTGTAGGCCCCCTTCAGATACTGGAAGGCTACTATCAGGTCCCCTGGAAGCCTTCTCTTCTCCAGGCTGAAGAGCCCCAACTCTCTCAGCCTGTCCTCATAGGAGAGCTGCTCCAGCCCTCTGATCATCTTTGTGGCCCTCCTCTGGACCCGCTCCAACACTTCCATGTCCTTCCTGTGCTGAAGACCATGAGACATAAAGTATCAAATTGTTGATTGATCTGTGAAATTAAGTCTAAGGCAAATCTACCTGCTACATGCATCTTCTTCCAAAATATGCTTTAAGGCATTGCCAGCTTTGAAAATGAACTTTTGGAAAGAGTTATGTATTGAGAACACTTCTGGTAGGTAACTCCATCATGAGAACTGCTAAATTTTTGTGCAAAGGCAAACGTGAGAGGTAAATGTGTTTAAGGGGAAAAAATCCTTATGGATCCTTATATGTATACTCACACTTGCTCTGCATTTTACCAAGTAGGTGAATCTTACGATCAACTGGAACAAATCTTCCATACCCTAAAGTCAACAAGTCTGCAATGCCTGGATTTGACTTGACACTGACACTACCCAAACCAGAAGGTACAGTGTTAGTGCTGTCTAGGTCTGTGTCCAGAAGTATCTCACAATTCCAGCCTCTGATTTGCCACTATAAATAATCAATAATTGGGAGAGCAACGTGCCTTTATGGTCAAGAAGGCAAATGGGATCCAGAAGTGCATTAAGAGGAGTGTGTCCAGCAGATCAAAGGAGGTTCTCCTCCCCCTCTACTCTGACCTGGTGAGACCTCACCTGGAATATTGCATCCAGTTCTGGGCTCCCAAGTCCAAGAGGGATAGGGATTTGCTGAAGAGAGTCCAATAGAGGGCTACAAAGATGATTAAGGGGATGGAGCACTGCCCTTTGAGGAGAGATTGAGGGACCTGGGGCTTTCTGATATGGTGAAGAGAAGACTTACAAGGGTTCTAATCAATGTTTGTCAACATCTGAGGGCTGGGGGTCAAGAGGGAAGGGGCAAACTCTTCTCAGTTGTGCCCTGCAATGGGACAAAGGGTAATGTGTATGAACTGCAGCACAGGAAGTTCCACTTCAACATGAGGAAGAACTTCTTTACTGTAAGGGTCACAGAGCACTAGAACAGGCTGCCCAGGGAGGCTGTGGAGTTCTCTGGAGACTTTTGAGACCTGACTGGATGCAATCCTGTGCAACCTGTGCTAGATTCTATGATCCTGCTCCGGCAGAGGTGTTGGACTCAATGATCTATGGAGGTCCCTTCTAAACTCTGAGATCCTGTGATCCTGTAATAGCAGTGATAACTGCGGGATTCAAGTAGTGCAAACAATAAAGTAGCATTTTTTAAAAGACTACATGCTGGGTAGAAATCTTGGGAAGAGTTGAGAAGAGAAGTCAAGCTGTTTGGATTACTACCATTGTGTATTGTTATTCTTTCAAGTCTTCTTTATGGAAGCACAACTTTCCCAGAATATCTGTGATTTTAAAATATATTTATTAATTTTTAAAGGGCTACTTTTAAAGATACTTTTGCTGGAAGTTGTCAGCCTACATATTCAGTCTTCTTTGGTCTGTAGAAAAGTTGTTATTATTTTTCCCCCACTCCTGAAATGTCTCTAAGCTGAAAGTGTTTCTAAGAATTGGCAAAATCCCTAATGGCTCTGACTGCCCTTGGAAGCCTTTTAGGCTTGAATTCTGTAACTCTTGGACATGTGTTCTGCATGTGGGGCTGAGGAGGACTGGATGTGATATAGAAGAAGATGTGATCCATATTCTGATTGTGGGATATGACTTTGTGTACTTGGAAGGTTTAGGGAGTATGAGATTTTTTGGTAGACAAACTGTAGAAGAACCCTTGCAGGACTCTTTACATGAGTAACCACAGCCACTCCTGTCCTAAAGAATAAAACACTTTTGGAATCTAAAGGTTAATGAGATTTTTAGACAAGAGAAGCCAGACTAGAGCCTCCAAGCTAGGAAGATTTCCAGGGAGTAAAAGGAAAGCTTCTCCCTCAGGCTAACTACTGGAGTTCCCAACAGGGTAATAGTCTCAGCCCTTTGAAATGGCTTGGTGAAAGTCTCTGAAGCAAAAATCTACTTCGTGCTTGCTCCGTGCAAACTGTTTCATAGGTTTCTTTACTCTCAGGGGAACGGGGTAGGGGGGAATGGGAAAAAAGGGTCATCCCTGGGTTCAATCTCGTTTGATTTTCCACATGAGAGAGCCCCATCACAGAAAAAGAGCTTCTCTACCTCAGGGAGTGCTGGTCTCTGTGTTGGGTTTCTAGCAAGAAACCGGTTGGCTTTCACGTTTGTAACAAAACTGATTTTTTAAAAATCCAGTTGTTTTTCTCCAACAATCCTGTTCAAAACCTCAGATAAAATCTTCCTGAGACAGATGTCAAGATGGTTGCCAGCACCTAGTAACTCCTGGCCCAGAGGATGAACTTTGTTTTGGAGCTCAAAGGCAGGAACACAAGCCAGAGCAATGATCTCTCCAGTTGATCACAGGATATAAATCGCTGCCCGAAAGTAAGCTTCAGAGAACTTCAGTAACCTCCAGGAAAGCTCTGAGGTTAGGCAGCCTAGAGCAGCCAAAGAAGACATGAGGAGTCTGTTGGCACTGCTGATGGTGACTCTGGTCCTGGCAGCGCTCTGCTGTTGTGAGAAAGGTAAGGGGACCTCTTCCTGGCAAGGCATTCAGGAGCTCTGCTCAACCCTGCAGCTTCGGCGGGAGGTGATGCACTGCTGCTCATTGCACAGCTTCAGAGCTTTGTCCAAGAGACACAGTCATAGATGGGAGAGATATTAGGGACTGAGAGCTTCATCTCTTGCTTGGCACTTTCTTCCACTGGTCAAACACCTCCATCCCCAGTTGTTGTTATTATTATTATTATTATTATTATTATTATTATTATTATTATTATTATTATTATTATTATTATTATTATCATTATTATCATTATTATCATTATTATCATCATCATCATCATATCATTATCATTATCATTATCATTATCATTGTTATCATCATTATCATCATTATCATCATTATTATCATCATTATCATTATTATCATTATCATTATTATTATTATTAGTGGTGGTGGTGGTGATGGTGGTGGTGTTGTTATTGTTATTGTTATTATTGTCATCATTGTGTTGGTGTTATTATTATTGTATTATCATTGTGTTGTTATTATTACGTTATTGTTATTATTGTTGTTGTTGTTACCATCATTATTATAATTATTATCACTATCATTATTATCATTGTTTAAGTATTAAACCAGTTTAGCATTTAGGTGAACCAACAAAGGTATGCTGGATGCCCACTCTTTTGACAGAGGGTTTTATTGCAAGCTGATTTGTGTTGACCATGGGGAGAGGCATTTTTGCGTCCACCAGCCCTGGAATGCTGTAGGATCACAGCTACTGAATTGAGGCTTCACTTGCAGGGAAATGTGGGATGTGGAGAACTTCTAAAGGAAAGAGAACTTGCTATTGGTGGTTTAAAAAAAAAAAAAAGAAGGAGGGATTTGTGACACTGAAATCAGAGCACATCACATTTGAAGGTGATTTAGTGGTGGTGAATTCATGATGAAGAAATTGTAATGTAGTGGTAGTTCTACAGCTGATGACATGAGAGGGAAGGGAGGAAAGATCAGAAAAAACAGAATTTCCCTTTCACAGCAGGAAAACAGAGGGTGAGCAGCAGAGGCTTCTATCTTTTCCTTTATTTCATTTAGAGTTAAACTCCATTCACTCTTTGGTACTGATATGTTATGTTTCTGTAGTGGCAAACATAGATCAGGCTTTTCCTCATTTTCCCACTTTTAAGCAGATATATGCTTTTCAAAATCATTATTATGTCCCAGAATGGTTAACAATCTTGGAGTAGCATCTGATTTTATTTTGTTGTTTTGATCCAAGGAGCTTATACATTGTTTGAATTCAACCCTTGTCACACTTCCTTTTCTTGTTCAAGCACAGGTGGGTTTTTTGTTTGTTGGTTTGTTTCAAGAGCTCCTTTTATGCCCATAAATACACTTATGCTAAATACCTGCTGACTTCAGTGGAGCTGTTGAAAAAAAATAGTACAGTGGAACAGTGGAAGGAAAAAAAACTTGTGAAATAGAGCAGTTTGGGAGAGCCAAGATTAGGAGACCTCCCATTTCTCTTAGAGAACACTTTCCTTGGGTGTTTGCAGACAGTATTAAGGATTAAGATTTGAAGCAAAAACAAATAGTGTCTAAATTTCTCTTGGAAGGCCTGGTGAGTCAGGTACCTCTAGCCTGGACAAGAAAGCTGTGATGACAGAATTGTTCCTAATTTTTTACCTTATTTCAGTTCTTTATCAATGTCTTGTAATTTCTTCTCAGAGTGAAGGAAACCTCTGCTTGCAAAGATAGAGGAAATGCTCAGCTAGCTCTTTGTTCTGTCTAAATTTGAGGTTTTGCTCAAATGGCCACTTAGCCCTATCCATCCCTCTCTTAGCAGGGTTGGGGAGGGTGAAGGACAAAGAACTTCCTTTAGCTACTACAGCGGTTAGATGTTTATTGTCTCATTTAATCTGTCTCAGAGGATGTTGAAATTAAACAAACCCAGGGATAACAGCCGAATTTTTTTCTGTGGTGCAAAAGTCTCTAAATCATATTCTATTTCTAAATTATAGTTGTTAGTAAAACCCTTTTTTAGAGGAACAGGCCTTCTGGAAAAGTAGGGGTGAACTGGACCCACCCAGCTGGTAAAGGGATTTAGAGTGGAGCAGAGGTCAAGGACTCACGAGCAGATTCCTTTCTGTCTTTTCCCAGATCCCAGAGACTCCTTAGAATCTGCCATCACTGACAGTGAGTATTTTGTTGTGACTAATGTTCGGCTCCCTTCTCTTGCGTCTGCCTCCCCTTTGAGAGTTCCAAGGGGTGAATAAGAACCATGCTGGGTCCCTCTAGCTGCTCCTTTTTTATTCCCTCACTGCGTAGTCCTGGAGGTGCAGGAGTACCTGCAGCAGTGGGGCTACCTTTCAATCCATGGGGGTCTGAGTCATCAGGGAGGTCAGCTTCTCCCCATCAGCAGCCTAGTATCACTCTGAGTGTGCTAGAGCCATAGCCTGCATCCCAGAACCGTTGAGCAGCCTCCAGGTATGAGAGGAGTCCTTCAGATTGTTAGCAACTGGATGTATCTGCCCTCTGTGATCACAGAATGATGAGAGTAGAGCAACATGGTCAGTCTCTCTGCCTCAGAGACCTATTCAAAGTGACTATTGCACTGTTAAGAGTGTGGAACCTGCCCCAGGGCCTCCAGCCAGGCACTGGTGTTTTGGATGTGCTGAGCAGACAGCCTGGTGTGCAGAATCACGGAGCAGAAAGGTTTGGTGTCATACAGCAACAGGCTGTGACATGTCTGCCAAATGCCACTACCTGGACGGTGTGAAAGCAAGTGTCTTTGTTGGCTGGTTCTGAGGGGTGCAACTCCCTCCTGTGGGGTCATCTAGGACATGGGGGTTTGCACACCTTGAGACATTCACAGCTTTTCCATCAAACTGATCCTGGCAGAAAGCTGCGTGGAAAATCCCTTTCGTTCTCCCCTGTCTCTGTCTTGCCTTTCTCACACTCTAAAGGACAACATTGCTGCTGAGGAGTGTGAAAGCTGGTATTTCTCCAGCAAGCCAATACAAACACAGATTGGCAAGGAGTGGCATTTTCAGAGGTGAGGCCAGTCCCTGCTTCTCATAGACCACAGCCCTGCATTTTTAACACACTGCATCCTCTCTTGGTAGGCATCAAGATTAAAAAAGAAGTTGCTGATACTTTCATGAAGAGGCAGAAGAGATCCAGCCTGTATGAACGGTAACAATGCTTGAGTCAGGCTGAGAGCTGGAATCTGGACCTGTTCTGAAGAAGGGGTGGGAAGGCAACAAGACATGACAAGGCATTAATTCATTGTACATCTATGTCATCACCTTCAAGTAATAATGGCTGCAGGAGACATTTATTGATAGTTTGGTTGTGGTTTTTTTGTTTGTTTGTAATTTTGGTTTTGGTGGGGTTTTTTTGTTTGTTTGTTTGTTTTTGGGGTGGTGGTGGTGGTGTTAGTTCTGTGGGGTTTTTTGTTTTGTTTTTCTTTTTCCCATAAATGTCCTTTTGGGAACTCATAGCTGAACTGTGATCTCTCTCCCAGGGAAGAAGACAGCACTAGCTGTCTGGGCTAGCTGTGGGGGGACATCAGGATATAAATTCGAAGTGCTTTAATCTGTAGGGTCATCAGAGGTAGTTTCCAGGATAATGAGCATCACAGACCCTTGGTCATTACTTCTGGCTCCCTACAAGAGCGCAGCTCTTTTGCAGGGATGAGGCTGGATCAGAACGGCTGTTCTTTCTGAAACTGTAGATCCTGCATCCTTTTGTGCACAAATCCTAGGCACAAAGATTTGGAGAAATCCTAGCTGTAAACATTTGCAGAAATTTGAGGTCATCTAAGAATGTTCTTCAAGAGCTTGTTAAGTCACTGCTGCACGTAGGCCTGTGCAAAAAGAATTTGCATTCGATCCTTCTTTGGACTGGAGGGATAATCTTGTCTTTTAGACAATAGGAGATTGAGAGGCTTCGTCTCTGGAGCTACTTTGGACCAGAGTACTGCAGCAGAGGAAGCAACTGATGTTAAAACCTGCAGTGATTTGAAACAAGATGAAACTGTACTATCCCCTCACAGGTAGGGCATCATAATAGTAGCTTCCTCTACGAGCATTAATCAGGAAGGACTGAGCTCAGGTTACAACTTTTTCATGAGGTAAGGTAAGTCTCAAAATACAGATGGAACAAATGGAATTAGAGGGTACTGCAGGGTATACCAAATACAGAAACAAGGTAACAATGAGCTACCACTGCCACTTCTCCTGTAGCATTGTGTGCAGTCATCAGGAAAGATTAACCAAACCTGGAATAGGAGTTGAGAAGCAAATCCAAGGAGTATAGCTAAGACTAAAAGATTTGGCCTTTCTTAGCCTAATGAAAGAAAAGTGAGCATGGATAGTGTTGCTTTTAACAACAGGAAAGAAGACAATTAAAAGAAATTCCTTAAGCTAAAGAAAAATAAGTGGCTAATGGAAAAGTGATCACAAACTGTGAGAAAATAAAAGGAAGCAGGCAATAAATAAATAAAAAAAAAGGGGAAAGTACTTCCTGGGTAGCTGGAGAATAAGGTTTGGGACAAAAAACCCCAACAATGACTCCTTTGATCATAGAACCTCGAAAGCAATTGGGTTCAGCTTCAACTTTCCCCAACATCAATAGTGCAGATTAACCTACCTTGAGAAAACCCCTGTTGGAGCACTCTGGAGAATCACTTTTCTTAGGTTAGTGTCATGGGTGTGAAACCTCTCCAGTTACATCAACTGAATTGCAGAATGGCATTTCTCTCTCTCTCTCTCTCTCTGTCTGCTCCAGGTACTTTGAGTATTACAAAAGCCCAATGGAGCAGATGCACGAACGCTGTGAAAACTACCCTCCCTGTGACTATCTCTCTGACCAAATAGGATTTGCCATGGCCTACAACCGTTTCTTTGGGAGATACTAAGGCTGGAATGGTCACGTCTTTCATTTTGCTTGGGACCTCTCTGAAGGCCTAAGGAGAAAGAAGGCTGTGGGTTGGAAGGAAGGAAGGAAGGAAGACTGGGGCTGTCTTCTGTTTCCCCCCTGCCCAGCTGGAACTTCAAGGCAATAATTATTCAATTTGTTGAGCTCATGCTAGCTGTCTTCCTCTCACCAAAAACATTTCTCTCCAGTTGTATTTTGTGGTATTTTGAGCTTCACCAGAAATAATTGAGAAGACCCTGTCTTACATCTTTCCGTTCAAAACCCTTTGATGCAGTAGGAGGAAAAAAAACTGTGATTCATCTTGAGAAAAATCAATGTATGCCTTAGAAATATCACAAGACCTTTTGTCCTCTGCTACGAAACACAGAGGACAAAATCTCCTTATGAAAGGAGAATGTCACAACATGTGCAAATAAAAATGGGATGGATCTCATTGTAGGATGCATGCTAGGAAGGAGGCAGAACAGCTGCCTCCTGTTACAGTAACTGGAAAAGTTCAGTACTTCCAGGTAATTTAATCACACTAAATATGTGCCAGTGTAAGATCATTTTGCAAAGGTAAAGGTGTGGAAATACTCTCACATTGTCAGAAATCAGGTTCTAGTACACTCTTCTGATTATTCTTGTCACCAAATTTGTCTATAAAGCAATGACAGATAAATCCCCAGAAGTCTGTTTAAAGGATACTTTTAGATGAACCCTTCCATTTCTATGCTGCATTCGGTGACTAGAAAAAGTAACTTGGAAACCTCTTGGTTTTGATACAGTTGATATCTGGTGAAACTGAATATACCTAAGCAGAATAAAAAAAATAATCTCTTCTTTTCTGATACTTTAGCATTTATGCTTGAAATAAAAGTGTCAAACATGCTCCAAAGAAACCAAAGTAATAAAAAGCAATAAACTTTATGAAATAAAGAAAAAAAACCAATAGCAGTTCAAGGATGGATTGAAATTGGGTCAGTATTTGGTTTATTTAAAGCACTTTTAAAGCACTTTGTACCTCTCACATACATATATATGTCTGTGTAGTTCATATACATATCCTCTTTCCTCTGCACTGCTTCATTCTGTCCTGTGGTAGGAATATTATAAACTAGCAACTTTCTGCACAGCCTCCCATGATGTGCTCTGTCAGCTTTTCTTCCCTGAGAGAGAGCTGGCAGGTCCCATCTCCAAGGACATGGAACTGCTGACCCTCAGGAGGCTGAGAAAGTCCAAATTTCTCTGGTTACATCAAAGTTGGTGCAGCTATCCCCAGCTGCTGGCTGCAATAAATACTGCTTATGCAAAGCAGGTTGGCGTACTGCTTCTCTCTGTTCCTCTGTACAACTTTTTTTTTCTCTGGGTGGGGATGTTTAGAAGATAAATCCTGCTCCTATGGAGCTTGAAGAACAATATCCAGATGTACAAGGCTTCCTTCTTCCCCCCTATGCCCTAGTGTGAAGAGTAGAAGTGACTGCACTGAAATTTGGGTCTCAATGACAGTGAGGAAGGGTAGGTTTTTTCCAACTCACCATCTACTGAGTTCAGCATTTCTCTGAAAGACCTTGCCCTGAAGTAAGAACACTGAATAAGTCCGCAGAGATGGCTGCCAACGTGAGTGTGAGCATCTTGTGTTTGGCAAGCTGCTATGACTTGCACCAGCTGTGCTAACCTTGGCCGAGGAGGGAAGATACAGTTAATAAGTACCTCTGCTTGTCTTGATCAGCCACTTGGGACTGCTTCTTTCATTGGCATAAACTGAGGGGACTCCACTGTTCACAGACAAATTCTTCTCTGACACTGTCTACAAATGGTCAGAAAACAAAGTGCTCACTGAAGGCAGTGAAAATTTTGCTGGAAAAATAGATTAGTGAAATCCTAGTGTCTTCTGTACTAACAACATAGGGGGGCTGTCGTTGTTCTATAGTTTTGTTCACACACACACACACACACAAATCAAGTTTGTTGTCCAAATTTCCTTTTTTTTTTTTTTTTTTTTTTTTTTTTTTTTTTTTTTTTTGGTTTTTTTCCCCCTTTTTCATTT
>VWZE01013855.1:34294-45855 GCA_013396675.1 Eubucco bourcierii | reverse complement strand
TTTCAGGGCAGTTGCACACAAAGGCCTCAATCATATTGTCTGCTCTGTGCTACCAGATCGGTATATGGGCTGAAATCAGCACCAGTTTTGGGGATCTGAGCACACAAATTGCATTACAAATGCAGACAGAGCTGGAATGGAGGAACTCGGTTTTAGCCTGCTTAATGGCCTTGTAGGTACTGCTGCAAGTCCTCTGGTGCCATCTTGTGGCCGCTCTGTTTACCGCCTTCGAAGCGTTTCAAAATGCAAAACCTACCTGCTTTCTTGAAACCAGTTCGCTTCGTACTACAACATCCACTAGGAGGTCAGGAGAGAAAAACAGGGACAAAATCTGCAGCTGGGTTGTGTGCAGCTGAAATGGTATTTTAGTGGGGCTATTAATCCTGACTATCAAGTTTCCACGGGGACCTATTGCAGTGTAGCTCCTTTGTATCTCTATACAACGAGGAGAGTAGATGCCTCTGAATAACTCCACGAGCCTTTCTGTAGACTCACTTTTACCAGGTGAAAAACCACTTTGTGAAATACAATCCAAGAAGACAGAGCAATTACAAGCAGCAGCAGCAAAGCTGCATTTATCCCTTTACATCATCCTTCATGCCATTATCTCATATCACCAGTGGATGCAAACACAGCAGCATTTAGCTGGTGCAGAGTTACTGATCGCTTTGAAGGCAACTCAGTACAAGACCTTTCGTCCTCGCTAACCTTATTTCAGCAGTAATCAGCAAATGTTCTCTGTCCACAGAATCCAAGCAGCTGCAAAAATCTCTCTTTTCTCAGATAATCCCACCACAACTACAAGAGTTCCCCTCACCTAGCCTATCACACCTACCTCACACACTGTTGTCCAGCAGGCGGTTGAAAATGGATTTCACTTCTGTGTAGTCAGAGCAAGGCCCTGACTCCTCCTCTTGGCTCTTTTTGTTTTTTGCTGTCAAAGGCCATGGGGCTTTGCAGGTGAGTAACTCGCTGAGCTTTATTGAGAAGGCTGACTGGAAAGCAGTTACTAGAAAGGGGTTAGTTCCACTACAGAATCTGTATTTACACACTCATTTTGAGTGGACCCAACATAAACATTTCAAAAGTGCCACTCTTCCAGGCTGTACGAGTACGATTGGCAGCATATTATTGGAAACTAGGGAGAGCTAAGGAGGATCAGGACAGTTACCTTATCTCTGCTTCCAGATGGGATTCTGACCTACTCTGCATTTCTGTGTTGGCTTTATCAGAGCTCTGCATTTCTTTAAAAGCAGTTTTTTAAGCTCTCGATCAGGGACTGCACTCCACCTCATCTGGACACATTATTTCCTCAGGAGTGAGCTGTCTTATACTTCTCCAAGCCAGGATTTTATTCCCTTTTGCAATAATAAGAATAACACTTGGAATTAAGAGAACTATTAAGGTGAAGGACACCTACACCAGCTGGAACTGGTGCAGTCAGACCACTTCTTATGGATGGTGGGCAGCAAATTGTCTGTCTGGATTGATTAATGACATACAAGTTGATGGAAGAACCTGGTGAATGATCCTTGGTTGAAGAATCGCCACCAAAACCTGAGTGCAGATTGCACACTGCAACATCTTCCAATTCAAGAGAAAAGAGAAACAAACAGATGTAAATAACCTCTACTTCAGCAGCACGTTCTTTGCTGTGTCTTGGGGGGACTCAAGGATGCCAGTGTTGGTCAGCATTTTACTGCTGATCTCCTCACAAATGCTGGTAAAAGTGGTAAACATTGGTTTTCTGAGTTTTGATTGTTTGTTTGTTTCCTTTTTATAATTTTTTCTTTTCCTTTTTAACTTTTTTTTTTTTAAAAAATATTTCCCTTTCCCTTTATTTTTCTTTCCCTTTGTCTTTCTTTTTGTCTTTGTCTGTCTTTGTCTTTGTCTTTGTCTTTGTCTTTCTCGTTCTTCTCTTATTCTGTGTGAAAGATGTGACAAGACAGGAGGAGGAAATTCACCTCTCTGAGTGATCAGGCTTCACTATCACATTTCTTTTCTTATTCTTTCTGTCTTTAAAACCACTTATTAGTCATAAGCATAATATTGACATAAATGCACCGCGCATTCATCTTCTGACATGCCAGTTCTCCTGAAGTTTTTAATGAAAATGGCCCACATCAAATAGGAACTCAGGCATCTTGCCTGGGATTTGCCTGAGATGGGGTTTGGACAATAACCCAAGGCTGCTTAGGAAGATCTTGTCAAAGATGCCTGTTTGCTGTGCTTGCTTTGCCAATAATGTCAGAGGCAAGAAGAGAGTAGGGAGAAACTTGGCTTGTATTCATAGTGATATACAAAAGAAAATACACACTCTGATGCTAACTTTAATTTGGTTTTATGTTGCAGGCTGCATCCCACTTCATGATGGATATGGCTTTGCATTCCTTTGATGACCAGTATCTGGGATGCAGAGAGCAGGTGATGGAAGCACTGGAGCGAGGAGATTATTTCCAAAAGGAAATAGCTACTAACAAGGAATATTTGAGTCTCTGGAAGAAGGCCCAAAAGACTTTGTTAAAGAGCCCTGTAGGTCTCCTAAGAGAGATGCGTGAAAGCCATGCTATAGCCCTCATGGCTTACACCATGAACTCTTCCCTGCATTCTCAGCTGAACTGGGCCACTGCTACAGCAGGAAGCTCTCCAGAGCACTACAGACACAACTTCAGTTTCAAATATTTTCACTTTTACCTAACGACTGCTATTCAGATTGTGAAGCAATGGCAGAACAGCAAGGAAACCACAGGGAAGCATAAGTGCTACCGGGTGCACAGAGGGGTAAAAGATTTATACATCGAGGCCATGGTGGGCAACAGGGTGCGATTTGGCCGCTTCACTTCTACCTCTCTCCTCTGGAATGAAGCCCAGAAGTTTGGGAATGAAACTTTGTTCACAGTGACCACTTGCCTGGGAGCACCTGTGCAAGGCTTTTCTTACTACATATCTGAGAAAGAAGTCCTCATTCCCCCTTATGAGATCTTCCTTGTCAAAAGCTTCTTTCAGACACGGCACGGTAACCGGGTGTACCTGCACTCCATGGGGAACTACAGCAAGTACCACTGCCAGCTCCTGGAAGGTATTGTACTTATCCTTCCATGCAGGCTGGTCACAGGACAGTCTGGTCTCGACTACTCCAAGCAGTCTTCACCAGCTATGCCTACATGAGGCCACAATCAAGGCCAAATCTGTAGCTTGCTCATTGTGTTTGCCTACAAGAGGCAATGTTTCATCTGCTTGTCATGAAACGGCACCCCAGAGCTCAATTAAAGATGAATCCACCTGATACACAGCAAGTCTCAGGGCTCTTTGCAGACTACATTTATGCTATCTGTCATTGCAAGGATGTCATGGGACACAAGCATGTGGGTCCCTGTCATTCCTACTGCAAGGGCAGATGAGGTCTGAATGTAGCTTGAATTAAAATGTTTATTCTGGTGGCTTGCAAGGCTACCACACTTCAGGCCTCAGGACAAAACTACCACTGCCTTAGTTGTGTTCCCTCCTGTGGCAGAAGAGAGAAAATATATTCTTTGGCAAAATATATACTGTGAGTTTCCTGGCTATAGAAAGAACTCTGTGCTAGAAGATCTTATTGTTCCACATTCCTGTCTTTCTCTAGCTTTTGTCTCTCCAAAGAGTAGTCTGTCCATGCAACCTTTCAGCACAAAATAATTATTCAGGAATGAATTTGTGTCTGGACCCAAGCCAAGGTAGTAAGTAGACCTGAGGAAATGGCTTTTCTGGGAAAAGTCTGTGTTAGCAAGTGTAGGAAACTTTAGCCAGTGAAAGACTTCTAAATTACTGGTCTCTTGACTTTCAGCTTCAAGAAGCAAGAATGGTGGTTCCACTGCCCTCACCTCTGCTGCTCTTGTAATTGGAGTTCTCATATTCTTGGTCTGCAAGTACTGATCCTCTGGCTGCATCCAGATATATAAGCTTGAAGAGGAATCAAGAACAACTCACCAGAAATCAGTCTCTGGAGCTCCTGTTGTGCCAGAAGGTTCAACCCTCCCTTTGCTTTCAGCAGAACCTCTCCATCTGAGTCTAGAACATTTAACCTGATTTATCAAGACAGTCTTTGTTCTGACACATTAAGGTAGGCAGGCAGTCGTCTGTGGCCTTTCTGAAGAGTAGGGAAGTGACACCCTT
The DNA here is from genome assembly GCA_013396675.1 of Eubucco bourcierii. Taxonomy (NCBI): domain Eukaryota; kingdom Metazoa; phylum Chordata; class Aves; order Piciformes; family Ramphastidae; genus Eubucco; species Eubucco bourcierii. The sequence goes on along the minus strand of VWZE01013855.1, from coordinate 41,703 downwards.
CATTTTGGCATTCAGAAAATACACATATGGACTTTGGACTATTTACAGATCTCTTAGTACCTTTATTTTTAGTGAGAAAGAGTTTGTCTGTGGGACACATAAGGTGCCATGGTGTAAAGCCCAGTGGGTATCTGTGCAGCCTTGCATATTTCCTTTAAATGCAAGGTCCCAGGGGACAGTAAAGCCTGTGGGTGTTACACAGTGATATTTTCCTGTTGCCTGACCCAATGGACCAAAACCATAGGTGTCTGTAATGGCAGAGGCTATCATCTAATGATCTAAATCATAGTAATGTGTTCTGTGAAACTAAATTACTATCCCTGAAGTCCCAAGACATGCTTGCCTGGTTAGCTAAAACAAATTTTATACTCAACTGCTTTACTCTTAGCTTGTTTTCTATCTTTATTTCATGGTACTTTCTTGTTGCTCTTGACTGACCAGTGATTTCAAGCAAGAAGTTGTCAGAACTTGATTTTGGCCCCTACATGCTCAACAATACTAAGCCCAGATTTCAAAAGAAGAAAGAGAAGTTCAGCTGCTTCAGATACTTCTTGTATGTGTGTTCAAATGCTCCTAAATTCTTTTGTACACAAGAGTCACATGAATCAAGTGGGATTTTTCAGGAATCAGCCCATTTATGTTTCTTCCTGCAGATCAGTTATCATTAAGATGCAGACTTCAGGCATTTTAACAAAGGATTGGAATCCTTCACAAGGTGGCCTCAGCACATGAGAGTGTCTTCAAAGTAGTCAGCAGTTGCTTTCAGGATTTTCTTTATGGATCTTTGTCCTCGAAGAACAGGGATAGACAGTAGGAAAATAAGAAATGAAGAAGAGGAGCGTGGAGAGTGAAGCTCAAGCTGCTGTGCTGGTGCACTTGAGAAGGAGCAGCCTTCTGTGGTACATGGAATCTCATTTTGTTTCAATATCTTCTTAGGATCAGCATAGTCCATGAGAAGTTCTGATACCTGGAGGGTTAAGACAGGTGAACTCGATAACTGATGAAGAGCAGCCTCTATTGTGTCAGGAAAACCACCATGTTTCAACATCACTGCAACAAGTACACCCACGATGCTTTCTACAATCCCTTTGTAATTCTCATAAAGCTCCTTTACTGCAGTGATCTGGTCCCGCAGGGAGATGGTGGGACCAGGGATCTTATCATACACACTGTGGATGACGCTTTCCTGTATATCTTTGTCTTTTGTTTCCATGGTGGTTTGCATCTCTTTCAAAGCACTGACCAGGACCTGCAGATTCTCTTTGATGATGAAGTGCTCTTTGCCTGGCATGATGGGGAAGCTGGTGCCAAGATATCGATTGAGGAGTCAGAACATTTTGTTGGTCAAAGAGACATAGAAGTACATTAAGTCATGTAGATCGTGGCAGGCCAAAATCAGCCTGTCTTTATCACTCTTCAAATGGTGGCAGGCTAACATTGCTGCAGCAGAGGGCCTGACTCTGCAAAGCAGAGAAAATCCAAGGGAATAAAGCTGGATAGGGGCATAAAACTGGATACATTTTCAGCTAGATGTTACATTCCTGAAACCAATATTACAAATTAACAGCTCACCTGATCCGCCCTCCACCAAGCCATTGCAGTTAGAAGAGAACACAGAAAAAGCTCTTTGTCAGTTTTTGCAGGTGTCTTATCAAACAGGCCAGAAAAGTATGATGCAAACAGCTCCAAGTATCATTACTGTTATGGCTGTGGGAAGCATGCGATTTGAAAAGCAATAGAAGTGCTTGAAGTGATTTTTTTTTAGTGTTTATGCTTTTTTAGTGTTTATTGGTGATTTTATGGGAGTCCTAGTAAATGATCTGCTTTACATCATACTTGGAAGTATAAACCTTCAGATTGTGTATACTTGTGAATTTATACAGAATGAAACTCGCGTTCGGTGGAAGAGGGAATGGACACAGCGAAATCAAATGTGCAAGAAACCTACATTCAAGAGGCAATGCAATTGAAGGCTGAGTAGTGCAATGGTTTGTCAGGCTACAGTTTCCTGTGAACTGACCCATATCTGTCAGTTCATATGCAGCTGGATGTTACAAGCATCTCTTGGTAGGTGGAGGCACAAAACATTCTCCTTGCTTGGACTCCTGTCTTGCCGCTGTTTTGACTGCTAAGGAAGTTATGTCCTTCTGCTTGCATCTAAGGTACTGGTCTCTTCTCATGGGTAATTAGTGATAGAACAAGAGGGGAAAGCCTTAAGTTGCACTGTGGTAGGTTTAGACTAAACATTAGGAATTATTTTTTCACTGAAAGAGTAGCCAAGCATTAAAACAGGCTTCCCAGGGAGGGGGTTGAGTCACCATCCCTGGAGATGTTTAAAGGTCATTCAGATGTGGCACTTAGTGATATGGTTCAGTAGTTAACTTGGTAGAGTAGGGTTAGTGGTTGGACCTGAATTTCTCAATGGTCTTTTCCAGCCTGAATGATTTTATGATTCTAAGACTTCTCCCAAGCTGTACTGCATGCAGAGTCCTGGGACAGGACATAGCTGAGGAATTGTTCTTGTTGCCTGTGCTTGTGTCAGAGACCTGGAAAGGCAGAGTGGTTGCAGCAGACATGTTTCATTGGCTGTTAAATGTGCAGTTAGATGTGTCTAAACAGTTTCAACTTCTCATCTCACTTCATACTTTTTAAAGATTCTTTTCTCAGTGCTCACTTAAACCCTTTGCATCTTCCTCCTTTCACTTCTCATGGCAAAAGTGGTCTGAAAGTGTGTGAAATAGTTAAAATGGTTCAAATTTCCACTGCTGTTCAGCCAGAGGTGGTTCTGGTGCTCCATGTCACCTCTTCATGACATCAGAAGAGAGGACCTGGCAAACTGCAGCAAAGAAAGCACTCAAGTACTTCCCTCAAACTTAATATACAACAATTATTGACCTATTAAATTAGCAGGAAACAAACTCTGTATGTTGTCATACTCCAAATGATAGAGACCCTAGAAAAGAAGAATTTACACCCACCTGCAAAGCTGAAACCAGTTTTCAGCTTACAAAATATGTCACAGAGTTACCAGCCTGATCATCTCAATTCAATCTAATATTGGAAGAAGTGTTCCAGAACTACCTGACATTCTCAATTAAAACAAGAGTCACAATTAACTGACCATTGCAGAAATGTAATAATTAAAGCATTTGTGTTCTCTGCCAGCTCATGTTCCTGCCTACAAAACTGACAAGAAATAGTACTGGCTCTGGCTGGAATACATTAGCTCAGCTTTCAGGGGAAAACATGATGTCAATCAGTCTTCTACTTACATCTGAGAACTCACATATTCTCTACTGGGAAGGCAGCATTCATGATCAAAGTCTAGTGGGCAGCTAATCCATCTTTCCAAGAATCAAAGCATGGAAGATACCTGGCTTGAGTGAAGATAGAAGTAAAAGCTTGTCCTGCTGGGACAGATAAAGCCTGTTTTCTGTCTGTGGTCTCTCTTTTTCTGTTTGTGTGGGGCTGTTCAACTTTTCTTCCACACTTTGCAGATGTACAAACCCCACCAGGGCAACATTTCATTATTTCAAAGAATAGTTGCAAGTATTGGTGTTTATTGTTTATGGGTACTAGCATTTATTAATCCTAGTACAAAACCAAATCCTGTATCTGTAGGAATGCAAATTACATGTTTGGTGTTCTGAGAACAGCAAATAGTACCGTCCCCTTTCAGCCATGGCTGCAGGTACCTGGAATGGTACCTTTGTTAGAGGTACCTGAAGGGTGGTTGTAGCCAGGGGGAGGTTGCTTTCTTCTCTCAGGCAACCAGCACCAGAACAAGAGGACACAGTCTCAAGCTGCACCAGGGGAAGTTTAGGCTGGAGGTGAGGAGAAAGTTCTTGACTGAGAGAGTCATTGACTGCTGGAATGGGCTGCCCAGAGAGGTGGTGGAGTCACTGTCCCTGGAGGTGTTCAAGGTGGGTTTGGACGTGGCACTTGGTGCCGTGGTCTAGTCTTGGAGTCTGTGGTACCGGGTTGGACTTGATCATCTTTGAGGTCTTCCAACCTTGGTGACACTGTGATACTGTGAATTTGTGCTGTACCTATTCTCTCCAGGAACAGAAGGCATTTGGATGATCTAACAATTGGAAGGAAGAGCAAAGAAGAAAAAGAAAAATAAGAAAAAAAGGGGGAAAAAAAAGGATTGATTTTAATAAACATACCACAATAGAATCAATGACAAGCAGGCAGGCAACAGGACCCAGCTGAAGCTCAGCCTCTGGATCCCTAACTCATCACATGCTGCTGGAAACCACCAGAGGAACACAGAGGAAAGAGGAGGAAGTCACTGTCCCATACACGTTTCATCTGATTGCAGGAGCACTCAGACAAAAATCAGGTAGGCAGTCTAAATGTTTAATTAGAAAAACCTCTGGAAAAAAATCTCCTTTGAGAAGGAGAAATGGTTAGAAATATGGATATATATGTGGCCTGCCTAATTCTAGAAAGCAACTGCAAAAACTGTTAATTTAAACAGACAAAATCTAGGACAGTTATAGAAAACTGAAATAATCACTTACGAAGAATATGTGCTAAAAGTCTCCTCCACACCTGCCTGTTTGCTAAAGTGCTATTTCTCTTGCAATATTTGGTCTCCTTAGTTTCTACAAACAAGCTAAAAACCAAATGATTAACAAAACATTATTGGTGTGGAAAGGTACCAATACCCAACTGAGTCAGAGAGCAAGGCAGCAATATCCCTGAGGCAGGATTGACACAAAATCATACTTGGCATTGACATGACTTTATGTTTCCTGATAATCACAAACTTTTACTGTATATCTGCTTTGTTCCCTCCAACTTGAAGAAATATGTGTTAAAGACTTCATTCTCTTAACTGAGCTACAAGATAAGTGGCTAAAAGGAACATACAGTATTGTGCAAAATATTGTGGACAAAATTATCTTCAAACTGGCTTCAGACTAAAAGCTGGCTAGGGAAGTGTTGAAATAATTGTTTTTCTGCAGTGCTCCTGTGGGGGAGGGTGTGCTTAGTGAAATACAGCTAGGTCAGTGTCAGATGATTTGCTGTAAGCAGATAATGCAAGAGCTGCAAAGGACTAAAATGACACAAAGGTATCTTTTTTTATGAAGAAAAATCTAGCTAGTCTCTTACTCATAACTATTTGTAGGGATAACTGTGATATGTAGGCACCAACAATAAGAGGAGCTTCATCACAGAAAAATGAGAAGCACTGCATAAAAATGGCCCTGAATTGTGAGAGAAGGGCTGAGAATGCAAAAATCCTAACAAAGGAATAAGTCATTCTACTCATTTGTAGTTTGAACCTGTTGGAAAATAAGGCTTATTCGAGTCAAATTCATGATAAAGAATGTTTGCTTTGCAGTTGGTGATGAGTTAAGAGGAAGTGGCATAGAATTGATTACAGAAGCTTAGTGAGCAATTCCATGATCACTGGTAACTCAGCCACTTTGGACTCTGCATATTGACATGCAGGTGATGAAGAAAAATGCATTAAATGTGCCATTTTGCTGGCAAACCAGCAACGGCTAAGAGAACAGTTACTGTAAGGATTAGACACAAGTGTCTGGGGAGGAGGAATCAAATAACTTCAGTTTTGTGCTCTGGTCTGTAAGCAATAAAGGGAGAGACAGATTCTGCTCAGTCATGTCCTGAGAGCTGGTTGAGCATCTGTTAATATTAGGTTCAAACAAGATATCATAGGTATAGAGGAAGTGTGGCTACACAAGCTGGGGTCTCTCTGCTCCAAGGCAGTCTGCCATCCCAGGCATCCTGCTGGAGTAAGTGCACTTCACAGTGCTTACCTGGCTTGCTGAACATCACGAGGCTGTCTGCAGCTGCTTGATGTTCATGAGGCAAAAAACCACTGGGGAATCAATTACAGCATTAGGAAAGTGAATAAGCAATAAGGGAGCAGAGGCTAAATATCAGGGAAGGAAACACAGTGTGTAAAGTGACACAGGTTAGAATGGGGTTATTACAGATAATTTGACTATTCTCTATGAATTCCCAAGTGTGAGTTTATTAGTATAAGCATGGAGTGCTCATATAGAAACATTTTCTCTTGAATGTGAGGAGAAATAAGCTACACTGGCATAAAACACCCTTATGGTGATACAGACTATGCCTGCTCCACCAATTATCGCAGTTGTTTAAAAATCACATGCCACTAACTGAAAATAAAAAAAAAAAGCAAGCAAACAAACCCAGGCTGATACAAAAAGTGTGTCTAGAACAGGTCTTTCATTTCCACAGCTTACTTTACATTTTGCTATTTAGATGAGATTGTTCTGTTTTTCAGTGAACTAGTTCAGCTACTACTATTTTCAGTTTCCAAGGTGAGGAGTGACCCATATTCACCTTACCAATCTGCTAGTCATGTATTTGTTAGCTATTTCTGTTGCTCTGACTATGTCCAGTGTCTCTTGTAAGGTCCTTTAAAAACCATTTGGCTAAGGATCCAAAGCAAGAATGAAGATTTCTACATTTACAAGCTATACCTTGACATTTGGCTTGTTGAATATAAAAAGAATCAGTGGGGTGGGGACAAAGGACATTTCACTGGCCTTCAAGGGTATGGGTGTTGAACAAAGTAAGAGATCTCTTTTCTCTCCTGAAGCAGCCTGTTTCTGAAGGATGGCGCTGAGTGACCTTCTTTACCCAGATAACCCCAAGAGAAGGCAAGAATTGATCCAGCTGCACCAGGAATTGCTTGACTGTATGTCCACAAATTTTCATGCCACAAATGAGCTGGCTGGAGTGCTGAATGAACACCTGGGCTGTACCATTACCCACATTCAGATGAGAAAGAGCAGCACTGTCAAGGAAAACTGTGATATAATGATCCAAGCAATGAGTGAGATTCAGCATCAGGTACAGAAGATTGATAGTGACATGAAGGAAAAGATAGAGCCTGTGCTGTACCAGAAGCTGTATGACATCAAAGAGCCTGAGCTGGAGAAAATTGCAATAGCCCATAAAATTTTTTCCATCATTCTTGGAGAGGTAACTTCCACAGCTGGGATGGTAGCTATGAAACTTTTTGGATCCAATCTTGTAACATTGACTGTGAGCAAGCTCATTAGCCTCCTTGCACAGATTGGGGCATCTGTTCTTGGGGGAATTAGCATCACCATTCTAGGGCTTGCAATTGAAATGATCCTCCATGCCATCCTGGGAGCTATGGAGAGGAATCAGCTTTTGACAGCTGTGAGAAGCTACGAGGAGCACCTGGCTGAGTTTAAAGAAGCCTCTGAAAAGTATCAGCATGCCATACGTGAAGTGACTTCTTTGGTGAGACAGCAAGTTCAGTGAAGGAAGTCAGAGTTCTCTTTTCTGCTGTGACAGTGGCTGCAGCAGCTACACCTGCAGAAACCTTTTTGGTTCATTGTGGTAAATGAATTACTGCTGGCTTTTTTTTT
>VWZE01013855.1:2404-34251 GCA_013396675.1 Eubucco bourcierii | reverse complement strand
TTTTTGTCTTCTTAGTGGCAGCAGAGCAAGAGACGTGACATCAGAGAACAGTCACTGAAATATATGAATATGGAACTAGCTTGTAGGTGCTTCTGCAAACCAAAGCTTTTGATTCTTTGCACCTGTCCTTCAGCTATTTTCTGGAACGCATCAGCATTAACCTTGAACTGTAATTTGTATTAGCAACATTAATAATCATTGCTGGAGCAGTAGTGGTGAGAAGGTGTGATTTTTCTCCATGTCACTGTGTCAAAGATCACAACATGATGGGAGAAAACAGTTTCAACAAGCCAGCTCATGTTGTCCTCTGAAGGGCTCACTGGGACAGCTGCACTTGCAAACCCCTTGATATGGATTAGTACTAAATCTGGTAGGCTGAATTCCCTGATCGTTGAACTGCTTACAAGGACTAAGTGAAGCATATTTAACAGCTATTTCCTGTCCCACCCCTGCCTAAGGAGTCGGCCAGAGATTACCTTTAAATAAACTCTAATCTCAAAAGATTAGCAGGTAAGAGCAGCATGGGCCTACGAACACAAATACTCTTGTCCAACAACTGAAAGTGGCTGCAGTGTTCCAGGCATGTTTGGCTGTGAATAACCTCATAGGCTCAGTAATACCTTGTTCCTGACAACCCACAGGGAAATATTTCTGTGCACACTCTTTGCTCTGTTGACTGAAATGGAATTATACACATGTACAAGTGTCTGTAGGATTACAGCCCTATTAATGCATTAAATTTATTTTCAAGACCCATCAATATGGGACTGCAAGGGCATGCTCAGGTTCTGCATTTCCCAGTATGCTACCCAATGGCCTTGCTTCTCAGATTTTGAAAATAAAGCTGGAAGTGAGACATGATTTGCAGCCTCTTGCTCTGATTTGCTGTGCTTTGCTTTTACTTCTTTGCTCTTTGGGGAAAAAAAAAAAAAAAAGGAATTTAAGAATTAATAAAAATATACCTGAATATTTTAAGACTTCTCTGTCCTGTACTCAGTTTTGATTCTTTTTTGTTTGTTTGTTTGTTTTGTCTGAATAACAAATATTAAAACCAAAGAATGAAAATCTTAAGGGGGGCTACAGGAAGGCTGGGGAGGGATTATTTACAAGGTCTCACAATGACAGGACAAGGGGCAATGGGTTTAAACTGGCAGAGGGGAGATTTAGACTGGATGTTAGGAGGAAGTTCTTTCCAGTGAGGGTGGTGAGGCACTGGAACAAGTTGCCCAGGGAGGTTGTGGCTGCTCCCTCCCTGGAGGTGTTCAAGACTAGGTTGGAGGAGGTCTTGAGTGACCTGTACTAGTGAGAGGTGTCCCTGCCTATGGCAGGGGGTTGGAGCTAGATGATCCTTGAGGTCCCTTCCAATCTTACCATTCTGTGATTCTAAACAAAATTTAAAATCTCAATTAGAGATACAATTTATAAATTCTTTTTCATATCCATGACAGGGTAACCTAGTAGGTTTTTTTGTTCTTTTTTTGTACCAGCTTCTCTCATGCTAAAAGCATACTCAGACGCATGCATGTTTGTTAATAGGTAATATTAGCAATATTACATTATTATACTAATAACTAGATTGTGCCTGTGGAAATAAAGAGATGGGTGAGATTACAAAAGGAGAGGTATACATTGTCTTCGTAAGCCTTCCATTCTGGGTTTTCGCTTTTGCTTTTTTGGTGGTTGGATTTTTTTGGTGGGTTTTTTTTGTGTTTTGTGCATGTGTGTGTTTGTTTTGTTTTGTTCTGTTCTGTTTTGCTCCCTGTTTCCACTTTTAAGAGAGTCCTCTCTGCATTTGCGTCCCGAGGCCACTAGATGGCAATGCGTCTGGTGACTGACAACCCGGAACCAGCACAAGGCATAGACTGGGCAATGCGGATCGAGAGGCAATTCGGAAGCGAAAAGGACTGCCTTGCGCGTCGGTTATTGTGGTGGGTGATATGTTGACCTGAGATATCATTTCTTCAACACCTGACATGTCCTGCCTCCTGACAAAAGTTACATTGGTTGAGAAGTCCTTGTTTAGAAACAAGAGCAGCAATATCTGAGTGTTGGACAGGTAGGAGCTCCTGCCTCCTCCTGATTTTGTATGTGCATACTCGTTCCGATTTAGGAAGCAAATCACCACTGCATAAGAACAGCAGAGTCAAATAAAACCAAGCCTGTTACTTTTCAGACAGTTTGTCCACATTTTCTTGAAAGCAAATTCTAAGCAGTGTCAGGGGAATTGAGATACGCAATGTAGATACTAGGAAGAAGCTCTTAGGTATGAAGGTGGTGAGAGTATGGAATAGATTGGCCAGAGAGGTTGTGGATGCTCCCTCCCTGAAAGTGTTCAGGGTCAGATTGGATGAGACCTTGAGCAAACAACTCTAGTTGAGAGGTGTTCCTGCTCATGGCAGGGAGGTTGGAGTAGACAAACATGTCCAGAAAAGGACCACAAGGATGACCAAAGGGCTGGAACATATATCCTGTGAAGACAGGCTGGGAGACTTGGGATTGTTAAGTCTGGAGAAGAGAAGGCTCTGAGGAAACCTTATTGTGGCCTTCCAGTATCTGAAGTGGACCTAAAAGAAAGCTGGTGGGGGACTGGGGATGAATGGATCCAAACTAGAGGAGGGTAGATTTAGATTAGATGTTAGTAAGAAGTTCTTCACCATGAGGGTGGTGAGACACTGGAACAGGCTGCCCAGGGAGGTGCTGAAAGACTTATCTCTGGAAGTTTTCAAGGTCAGGCTGGATGTGGCTCTGGGCAACCTGATCTAGTGTGAGGTGTCCCTGCCCATGGCAAGTGAGTTGGAACTAGATGATCTTTGAGGTCCCTTCCAACTCTGACAATTCTATAATTCCATGATCTCTAAGGTACCTTCCAACCTAAGCCATTCTATGATCTACAATTTCTACTCATCTCTGAATAGACGCTTATTCATGGTGGACTTAAAGGAAAGCAATCTTCCCTACTTGTGTGTCAGGTGTCCTCATGCCAGTGAGATGTTGGAAGATGCCAAAGATGTCAGAGGCTGGCGGGCAGTGGTCGGTTCCCTCTGTGTGTGAGCCAAGAGGCTCTGAGCTCACAGAGGCTGAGCCAGCAGCCCCACCAGGCTAGGAGAGCTGCCCACTGATCTCATGGAGGGGTATGGCAACATCCAGAGCTAACAAGGTGGTTTTGAGGTGAAAAGCCTAATCAGCATGGGACCTTTCCAAACTCTTTTCCTCAGCTGTAGGAATAATAAAATCAATGAGATTTACTTGCATTATTGAGTTACATACTTGTAACCAGTTAGATGGAAGGGAGAGCACCGTGTGGAGTAGAAATGTCTTAGCTCTGTTTCTGCTTAGTAATAGAAACTCTGTCCAACAAAAAAGGAAAGAATTCCACACTAATGAGCAGGCCTTTATTTATTACAAGGTTGTGCAAGTTTGCACACTGCTAGGGGCATTCCCACAAACCTAACATGCTAGCTAAAATTCCTGGTGGACGTACGCTGAAATGTAGAAGCTACCCTTCACGTCACCCAATTATCCATTGGTCAGCTTCTTATTTGCTTTGCATTAAAGGTCCAGTTTCTCTTAAATTCACTCATCAGAGGTAAGTGCTTTATTTTGGGCAGGGGTGGTCCAGCTAGGAGGTGTGTTCTACAAAACTTCTTGCAGGCTTGAATGCTTTTTGAATCTTTGAATTCCTTTTCATTACATGGTCATCAATTAGACGACCGCCTAGGTAGTCAGGTCCCCGACCACAGTAATTGGTTTTCTCTGCTTTTCAAGCACACTTCATTAGTTAAGATATTTATGGACGCTTCAGTCAGGTAAGGATACGAAGACCTTGTTAGTCACAAGCAATACGGATGTAGGTAAATTGCTGACGCGGCACAAACTGTCCAAGTTAATCACAATCCGCAAACACTTTCCAGCAACATCAGTTTAACACTCCCTGAGCAGCAAAGGCAACCTCTCCTCGTAGTCCTTCCTTCACTCGCCTCCAGAGGCCGTCAGGGATCCCGTTTTCTTCCTCCCCGTTGGTTGGGCGGCCGCACGGCCCTACGCCCGCCCTGACCATAGAGAAGCCTCCGCACGGAGGAGAGCGGCGCAGCGAGAACATAGAGTGGAGAGGAGGCAGGAACCAGCCCGCCAAAGACCTCGCGGCCGGAGTGCCGCCCTGCGCGGCAGTCGCGCTTTACGGCGGCGCGCTACTTCGTCCGCGTTCAAGATGGCGGTGCGGCCGCGGCAAGGATTGAGGGGCTTATAGAGGCCGCGGCAGCGGGAAGAAGCCAGCCCGCCCCGCCCGGACGGGCGGAGGGGTGAGAAGTGCGGGACGGTGCTGGGTCGGGAGAAGAAAGTGACGGGAAGCGAAGAGAAGGCAACGGGTTTGCACTAGTTCCTTCTCTTCCTTCATTGGGGGAGGAGGGGAAGCTTTCGTCTGCCTCGTGGGAGGCTTTTTACCTCGTTCACCAGTGGACAAATATACACCGTGAATTTAGTGTTTGGGTTTTGATTTTTTTTTTTTAACTCTGTCGACTTTTAGCTTGTTTATCCTAAAAGGAGTTGGGATCGAAGGTTCAGAAGTTTATTCTCTTTCCCATTACCTTTGATCTGTTAGAAATATGGGAAATACGGGGTGCAGCCTCTGTTCGATGGGATTCCCGTGAAAAGGAACTATAGTGGTGCGGAAAAAGATTGGTGTTATACTGGCGTTCACAAATCAAGGAACACAGGCATACAGCAGGCCAACTGGGAGCATAACCTGGAAGTATGAACCGGGAGCAGAGTTCTGTAGATCTTTACTACTCGATGCATTGAATGGAGTCAGTTTCTGGAACTTGCTAGGAACCCTTTTTGCAAGGCCTTGGAGTGCTAAATGAGGCACTGTGCTTTTATTTCGTTTTAGGGTGTGTAGAGGGAGGTATTTAGTGGTTTGAGAATGGCATCTTCTGTAATTGGGGAAGAGGGATGTGCGTAGAGACTGCAGTGAGGCTGCAGAGAGTTTCAGAATGAACTTGTAAATACTTCCATTGTGGTTGCAGTCTATTTAGAAGCTGTATGGTGACTAGAAAGGTGAATCCCTTCAGCATGTAAATCTCAGAGGATGTTTTAGTTATTAAAGTGGAATCTGCCATATGTTGTTTTATTTTCTGTTGGTTTTGGTTGCTTTGGTTTCAAATTTTGGTTGCGTTTCCCCACCCACTGGTCTTCTGGCAGGGAGGTGGGGCTGAAGCTGGGGGAGGACTGAGAGAGAGAACATTCCTGGCTGTTATTTGGACACATTTGTAGTCTGAGTTGAAGAAATTTCCGAAGACAAGAAATAATTCATTCTAGGATACCTTTTTGTTTTCTGGTCTTCATAACAGCTTGAAACACTACTGATAGAGGCAGAGTGCATAAGGGCAGTGATATAGTAGTGGTATACAGGGAAGAGGAGGAGGCATGGGTGTGCACGCACAGCATTTGCTGATGGATGCAGTAGTTGCTGGAGAGAGAAATCAAGGGCAGCTTAAAAATCTGAGGAAAGGAGAAAAATTGTGAGAAACGTTTGAAAATGAGAGGAATAGAAAGATAAAACTTTATGAGCTCCTAAGAGAGTAAATTAAAAGCTAGGGGGACTCCGATTACACTCTTAAAAAGGATACTTATTTTGCCCCTCTGTAACTTAAGCAAGAAGCTTCTTTGAATCCTGGAGTGAATAGCAAACTCATTGATTAAAGTAGGTAGTTAGTAAAGTGGTAGTAAATAGGTGCTTAGTGATACCTAGTTAAAGTAGGGTGACTTTGGTGTGACCGTCTGACCTTCTGGTGGGGACCACACAAGTATTTGAGGTTTTTGAGGGACCAACTGTGCCTGCACAGAGAGGAGAAATAAACATACTCAAGCTACTGGTGCACAGGCCTGAAACCATGTCATCTTTTCCAGGTCTCTCTGTTTTTGAAGTGTTTTGAGGAGTAAGTTAAGAAACAGCCAAAATGGGGCGGAGATCCACATCATCCACCAAGAGTGGGAAGTTTATGAATCCCACGGATCAGGCCCGTAAGTATCTGCAAAAGCTAAGCAGATGGGAATGGACCAGGAGGCTCCTAGGGAAGCAAATAAAAAACCTTCTCTGAGGATAAGATTCTCACTGAAAAATGTTGTCTTAGTTTTGTCTAGTGGGAGAATTTCTGGAGGAGGATGCTTGTTTGCATGTTATTGTTTCTCTTGAGTATTTACTACTCAGTTTTCACTGCAGTTACCAATGTTCAGAGATCTTTGTACTTAGCTGTTGGCTAAACTGCAGGCTGCTTCTTGGGACAGAATTAATTTGTGTGAGGCTGGAATTTGGGGAACATGTCAAATTTCACAGGTGCTCTGTATAAGCCCCACAAAATAAAAAGCTGTTTCATGCTGTATTTCTTTCTCACTGGGAAAATAAGTTAAACAGTCTTTGTAAAACAAGTGCACTTTTGAGAACCAGAACTGGTTTTGATGGAGGAAAGGTTCTTCATGGATTTGACTGTCTCTTTCAAGCTATTTTTTTTCTTTCTTTCCCCCTTCTCTCTAGGGAAGGAAGCTCGGAAAAGAGAATTAAAGAAGGTAAATAATGAGATCAGGAATAATTACTTGCCTTTCCCAATACTATATGCCATATTTGTGATTGTAATGGAAAATACTATCCAAACAAGTAGTTTAAGAAAACAAATTTGAATTTTGAACACCCTTATCACATCACCTAGTGTTGTGAAAGTTGTGATAGTTGCAGCTTTTTTAAACATTATTGTAAGTGCTTGGGAATTAAAAACAAACAAACAAGCTGACCCAAACTACAAATCCTTTATACAGCTGCCTGAAAGCAGGTTGTAGCGAGGTGGGGTTTGGTCTCTTCTCCCTAGTACCAGGTGATAGAATGAGAGGAAATTACCTCTTTTTGTGCCTGAGGAGGTTTAAATTGGATATTAGGAAAAAGTTCTTTCCTGTAGGAGTGGTCAGGCATTGAAACAGGCTGCCCAGGGAGGTGTTGGAGTCGCCATCCTTGAAGGTGTTCAAGAACTGTTTGAATATGGCACCTGGAGGCATGGTTTAATGACCATGGTGGTCTTAGAGATCTTCTCCAACCAAAACGATTCTGTGACATAAACCTACCAAAGCTTTTTTAGCATTTTTTTACTGTATACCTTTTGTTAGTTGCTTTATCTTATTGAGTGTCTTAACTTGAAGTGAACAAGTTACAGAAGCATTTGTAAGTAGCAAGGTAGTGGAATTAAAATTCCCATTAAGTTTTAATTGCCTTTGCTGCTGATATTTGTCACGATTAATATTTGCAGGCAATTTCGAAGTGTGTTTTTTCTGCAGAGGCTGGGAGTGGGTATTCAGTACCAAGGTTCTGTTAACTTTCTTCTGTGATTCTTTTCTGATCTTGGTCTGTGTTCTTCTTAGAACAAAAAGCAACGAATGATGGTACGAGCAGCTGTACTAAAGATGAAAGATCCAAAGCAGATTATCCGGGACATGGAGAAATTGGATGAGATGGGTGAGTGAACGGTACCAGGTGTTGGACTTCGGCAGTGGTTTATGTGAACACCTAAAGGTTGTGAGGGTTGAGTGGGATGGCTAAAACAGAGCAACCTTTTTATTTCCTTGTTAGAACAGGAGAATCTATGACTAATCAGGGATTGATCATGATTTTATGTGGTGATATTTTTTTTTCCCAAGAGGATGACTGATTTAAAAAAAAAAGTGTGCATGATAGTGACTTAGAGTTGGAGGAGGAAGTTTCCCTGAGGCTGAAGACTTCCTGAAAACAGGGACTGAAAGTTGTTTGCTTTGAAGTTGTTTCATTCCTTGGAAACTGTGGAGTAGAGTAACTTAAGAATACCTGGATTTTTGTTGTTGTTGTTACTATCTTGAATTTAGAGTTTAACCCAGTACAGCAACCACAACTTAATGAAAAAGTTCTCAAAGATAAACGCAAAAAACTGCGAGAGACTTTTGAGCGCATCTTGCGGCTCTATGAGAAGGAGAATCCTGACATCTATAAAGAGCTGCGCAAGCTAGAAGTGGAGTATGAACAGAAGAGATCACAACTCAGCCAGTACTTTGATGCTGTCAAGGTAATGCTTATTATATTTCAGGCTCCTAACTGTGGTGGTGTGTACTCTGTCTGCTTGTTAGGTGTGACAGTTACAAAGGAAGGGAACTTTATATGAGACCAACCTGATGTTATTTGGCCTTAATGAAGTCCTTAGATTAGTTTGTGTAGTAGCTCCAGTTTTCAGCATTTCAGTGAGGACAGGATGGGAGTTACCAGGTCTTTATTTGTCTCTGATAAAATGTTTTCATTCAGCATGAAATTGCAGAGGAAAGGGAAATTTGTTGTAATTAACAGTATTGGAGTTGTATTAAAGACAGAGCAAGCTCGTGAGTGTGCTATTGGTATTTCTTTGAATTCCTGCTAAATCTGTTGTTTGAAATAGAGAATCCTTTCACATTCCTTTGAAGAGCTTTCTTTGACATCCTTCCATACCATATTTGAGAACATAATATCCAAGTGCAAGTGTCTGTAAGATTTTTATTTTGTCCTTTGGAATATGCAGCATCCTGTGATTCGTGCCTTCTGGATGCTCTAAATGCAAACATCCTTGTCTTTGCCTTGAGGACTGAAGGTCTAAAGGGAGATGGAAACCTGTCTGGATTTCAGCTGTAATACTAAAGCCTGTCATGGGTACTCTACCTGTGCTTGCTTTTGGGTTGAAAGCTTTTACTGTTTCCCAAATGTCTTTCACAGACAGCTGCAAGATAACTTGCCCTCAGAACAGATGCCTTTGGCAAGCGATGGTATATCCTGTGTGCTTTGTACTCTGCAAAGTTGTGCAGTAGCTTCTGTGGGAGTAACCCCTTCTCTCCGTCCTTTTTTATTGTCTCCAGAATGCTCAGCATGTTGAAGTGGAAAGTATCCCCTTACCAGATATGCCACATGCTCCCTCCAACATCCTCATACAGGACATTCCCCTTCCAGGGGCTCAACCACCTTCTATCCTCAAGAAGACATCAGCCTATGGGTAAGAGGAAAATAGACAGCTTGGAGAGGAGGTAAAGAAGAGTAGAAGCATAGTAGGAGAAATGAGGAGTTTTGTGCAAGTAATTTGCATTTTTTTTTTTAACCAGAGCCTTTAATCTTTCCCTACTATTACAGATTTTTGTTTTAAATTAGTGGGAGTAACATGCTGTGTCTTCTAACATTTGTCTTTCTGCATCAATAAAACTTGAAGTCTAAACCTAAATGCCTCTTAAATTGCCATGCATGTGTTCTTTTGCCTTGCTAGTATGTTCAGTTTAAACTCCTAGTATACTTGTTTTTGAGGTTTCTGTTTATAGTACTTTTTCTTTCCTGGTTTTTTTTTTTTCTGAGTAATCTTCTGGTTTCACCAACTTTGATTACTTCATTCTGCTTCTGATAGGATTCAATACTTTTTTTTCTTCTTTGTTTTGTGGTTGTTTTGTTTTTTTTTTTTCCTTCAGTCGTTTCCTCAGTCACCTTCTGAGAACCTTCCTCTTGTCTGATCTTCAGCAATCATGCCTTTGTGTGAGGCTGTAAACTCCTTGGGACAAATCTATACTCTATAAATGTTATGTTTCTTTTTAGAAGGTTTCTGCATAAGCAGCGATGAGAGAAGACTTAAGAATTCTGTTAAGCTCATGTTTGGTTTTGTTCTCGTGTTTCTTATTTCTTTTCTTTCCAGACCACCAGTTCGATCCATTTCTGTACTTCCTCCTCCTGGGCTTGGTGTTCCACGTTTACCTCCAGGTAGGAAACCTCCTGGACCTCCTCCAGGGCCACCTCCACCTCAAGTCCTACAGATGTATGGCCGTAAAGTGGGTTTCACCTTGGAGGCAGCTCCTCGAAGGCGAGAAGAAGAAGTTTCTTACAGTTCTGAAGCAGGTAAGGACTCCTCTATTACTGTTTGGGGTTTTTCCTTGACCTCTCTGTTTTGCTGCTGTTGTGAACATAGTGTGCTTCAGTCTATGTTCTCTGGCAATATGAATGTTAATACTACTTGAAGGACTTTTAGAAATTATTGTACCTCTGAGGCAGTTCTAGTGGATTTCATAATGCCTGCAATTTTGTTATCAGCTGCATTTTGAAATGCTAAATCTTCTAATTAGAACATTCAGATACCATCTGTGCAATATAATGAAAAACCAAGCATGTTTTCCCATATGATCTTAACCAAGGATGAATCATTGTACTCATTATTTCTTAAAAAAACCAAACCCAAAACCCAACCAAACCAAACTCAATTTTCTGAGAAGCCTTTCATTTAAAAAAACTAACTAAAAACCTCCAACAACACAAAGAACCTCAAACCCAGCACAGCAAAGAAACAAAGCCAATAAAAGCCTGAACAGAATAAACCTAAACCAAACCCTTGAAAATCCAAACCAAGCTTGGGTAGGGATTTGGTAGGAGAACCTAGGTCCTCCTTTTTAACTTAACTACTCTGTCTTCTGTAGAAATGTCTTTGTGACTAGGTAGATAGTTTGATGCTTTCTGGTAAGCATTAAAGCTGTTTCAATGGTGGATGATGAATGTGTAGAAATGAACTAAGGAATTGTAGGTAGGAGTTGCTTTCGCTTGTTTGCTGTGCAAATCAACCATCTGGTTAATAGGAAATCTTATAAATAGACTCTCTGGAATATTCTTTAAGAATATGCTGAGCAGTTTAGTAAAGAGGTGACAACGTATCCATGTGGTTGCCAGGGGAGATTTTTCTAACTGTAGACATACAAAAATCTTCTCTTTCACACCAGTGTATTTGGATTTTATGCGTTTCGTAGATTCATAGAATGGTTTGGATTGGAAGGAGTCTTAAGGATTATCTAGATCCAACCCCACTGCCATGAGCAGGGCCACCTTACAGTAGACCAGGTTGCTCAAGGCCTCATTCAGCTGTCTCCAGGGAGGGTGCATTCATGTAATCCCTCTAGGGAGGGGGTAATGTTCCAGTGCTTCACTGCTCTTAATGTAAAGAATTCCTGTCTAATCTCCAGTCTAAATCTACCCCCTCAAGCTTCAATCCATTCCCTCGTCTCCTATCACTACAAGCCCTTGTAGAAAGTCTCTTCCCAGCTTTCTTCAGGTACAGAAGGCTGCTGTAAGGTCTCCTCAGAGCATTTTTTCAGGCTGAACAGCCCCAGCTCTTGCAGCCTGTCACTATAGGGAAGGTGGTTCTAGCCCTCTGATCATCTTAGTGGCCCTCCTCTGGACCTGCTCCATCAGTCCAATATCCTCCTTAGACTGGGGACACCAGAACTGAACGCAGTGTTGTTAAGTATGTTACATGATGATCATGTTCTCATCAGGAAGTGTTCTTTGTATTTTGTAATGCTTTGATTCCTGCAGGCCAGCGAGGACATGATGATGATATGTCCAGTACCAGTGAAGATGAAGGTTATCCTGAGGATATGGATCAAGACAAACATGATGAGAGCAGTGATGACAGTGACAGTGATAGGTCAGATGCCGACAGTGAAGGGGAGGACTTCCTACATCGTGATAATGATAAAGAGAGGGAAGGTGGTGAAGAAAAGAAATCAGGTATGGTGGGAGGTTACAGATTTGGGTTCAATTTTTTACATTTTGTGGGTTTGCTTTCAAAAATGAAACACTGTTTAACAGAGTTTGTATCTTTTTCCTGACTGGCAGGGATAGTAATTTGTTTAGCCAGCTGACGCTGTTTTAACTCCCTGTATTTCACAGAATCATTGAATGGAAAGATTGTAAGGGACCTCAAAGATCATCTAGTTCCAACCCCCTGCCATAGGCAGGGACACCTCCCACTAGTACAGGTCACTCAAGGCCTCCTCCAACCTGGCCTTGAACACCTCCAGGGAGGGAGCAGCCACAACCACCCTGGGCAACCTGTGCCAGTGCCTCACCACCCTCACCGGAAAGAACTTCCTCCTAACATCCAGTCTAAATCTCCCCTATGGTAGTTTTAAACCCATTGCCGCTAGTCCTGTCATTACAAGACCTTGTCAATAGTTCCTCCTCAGCCTTCCTGTAGGCCCCTTTCAGATACTGGAAGGCTACTCTAAGGTCTTCTCGAAGCCTTCTCTTCTCCAGGCTGAAGAGCCCCAACTCTTATAGCCTGTCCTCATAGCAGAGCTGCTCCAGCTCTCTGATCATCTGAGGAACTTCTTTTAGTAAAGGGATCAGAAGGAGACTAAGACCACTAAGTGTCATACTGCTAAATGCTTTTGGACAATGTGTTTTTCTTGATTGCTTACAGGAGACCAGTTGGGAAAGAATACTAGGCTGACATAACTTCCAATCATTACTTGCGTTACTTCAGTAGCACAAATGCTTGCCCTTATGTAAGGAGCACCATTACATTAGATTGATATTCCCCATACCAGGTTGAATACTTAAATCTATCTGATTTTTATTATTTTCTTCCCACTAACCTTGCCCTATTCTTTGCTGTCCCCAGGTCATAGTGTACGGTTTGCAGACATGCCTGGGAAGTCACGGAAGAAGAAAAAGAACATGAAAGAACTGACTCCACTCCAGGCCATGATGCTACGAATGGCAGGTGAGTGAGAGAGATGGTGTCAAGTGGAGATAGGCCATTTGACTTTCAGTTAAGATGTCTCTGGCAAGCTTACTTTGTGAGCATAGCTTTTACTTTATTGGATAAATGTTTTTTATTGTCATGATACAAGATTTGCTAAGAGTGTAAGCTGTGGTCAGGTATTTGGGTTTATTTTTAGTCTAGTGGTGTATTTGTGTTTTGCACAGCAACTTGGAGTAGTTAATTTTTTTATTTTAGATGTTCTGTGATTTTTTTTTTTCTTCTAAATTTTATTTTGCTTAACATTTTTTAAGCAATTGCTCAAATTTAAATATGAACCCCAGAATGAAAAAGGAAGAGTGAGATTTCTTTTGGCTTAGCCTGTAACCTGTAAGGATTTGTACTCCTTAAAAATTTTGTGTTCTCTTAAAAATATCCTTTTGTAGAAATAACTTCATCAATAGAGCGAAGATTTTTTTTTTTTGTTTTTTAGTTTATTTTTTAAAGAAAGACACCCTAATATCTTTCAAAGGCTTGTAGCTTCATGAACATGAGGGTTATATTTATGCTGAGGTCCTATCCATGTCTCCATTTCCCACTCTTTTTCTACAGACTCTCACAAACCATAGGTCAAATAGCTGCAGTAGTAGAAAATTTCACTCCCACAGGAAGATGTAGCCCTTGGTGGCATAGCTCTGTCTACAACTGTGATAGTTTTTGTGGTTTTTTTTAAATAATTGATTGTCTGGTTTAACAATAAGATTTGGTCACTTTTCTTTCCTTTAAAGTAGTAAGGCTTATCTTTATTTCTTTATTCTGTGTGTTTTTAGGTTTCTCATATTCACAAAGATACTGTGGGCTGATGTTATGTGTCCCTTTCTTCCAGGTCAGGAAATCCCAGAAGAAGGGAGAGAAGTGGAGGAATATTCAGAAGAGGAGGAGGAGGAGGAAGAGGACTCAGAATCTGAAGAAACATCACAACAGCAGCAGCAGCAGCAACTCAGTGAAGAAGCTCTGGCAGAAACTGGGTCATCTGCTACAACTAACCAGACACAACAGCAGCAACCACCTCCACAGGCTGTTCCTCCAACTCAGATACAGGCACCACCTATGCCTGGGCCACCTCCACTAGGACCACCTCCAGCCCCTCCACTGAGGCCACCAGGCCCACCTACTGGCCTTCCTCCTGGCCCTCCACCAGGCAAGTGCTTGATATCTTCTGGTTTGAATAGGCTCTCACTACTAGAGAGAATGTACCAGTTCGGGAGTTTTGAAGTTGTAGAATGGAGTACAGCAGCCTGATGTCAAAATTTCTGAGACCTAGACTACCTTCTGTGGTCACTCTATTGTTGCTGTGCTGTACCTTTGAGGCATCAGGCTGTGGTCACCCTGAATGGCATCAGCTTGTTTTTGTTGGCACTGGCACTGACAGACAACAGTGGAGTCAGAGCTTGGGTATGAAGAACAAGGCCTGGTGCTATGTGCCTGTCCAGAATGTTTTGTGGTTGATTTGTTGCATTTGTTGTTGCTTTTTTGTTTGATTTGGGGTTTTTTTTTGGAGTGAGGTTTCTGTTTGTGTTGTTTTGGGGAGGGTGTGTGTATGTGTAGGGGTTTTTTTTGTGTGTTTTTTGTTTGGGTGGGTTTGTTGGGTTTTTTTGTGTTGTTTTTTTTTCTTGTTTTGTTTTTCCCTTGTGTGATTTGTTTTACAAGACATGCTAAAGAGGTTTGGGAGCCAACACCTACTTACAGGCTTTCTTTTCTTTATCTATATATATTTTTTTAAACAAACTGTCAGGTGAAGACTTCTACCATTCTACCACCTGAATGCATTTCAGTCTTATTAGGGAAACTATCCTCAAATGAAATAAATACTAAATTTGAATTTACATCAATATTAGACTGCCTGGAGACTATTAGCAATGGAGTGAATCAATAGCTTTTTAATAGTATATTATGGGATTTTTTTTTGAGGGCAAAGTTTGTTGTCTCTAAGATTTGTTTAGAGGAAGGAAACAGTTTAGTTTCTGTAAGGTAGTGAGGTTACTGTATAGCTGAACTGGATATGAGTAACAATTTTGTAGCTTAAAGTGTATAAATTTGTCTCTTCTTAAATTGCAAAGATCAATAGTTGGACTGTAGTGAGGAGCAGTACATACTATGATTTTAATGTATTAACTATGCGTGGTTACATCAACAACAGGATTTTTTTTTCCCAAGGGGAGTGGGAGGAGAGTTCTTTCCAGTGTCTTCCCCACAGTTCTATTCCTGATAACCCCTAGAGGGGGGAACCTCAAAACAGCTACTTTCAGTAGAGCAAAGCTACTTGCTTCTCTTAGCTGTTTAAATTGTAACAACCTCAGCTGAGCAGATGTTCTCTGTTACTGTTCCATCAGGTGAGGAAGAGCCCGTTTTACAAATGTGAGGAAATAGTTGACTTTTTAAATTTGAGAATATCTGTTTAATCTGGCAGCAGGCCAACATTAGAACAACTTTCAAGGTCCTGTTGAGGCTTTAGTATTCACTGATTGGATTGTTTGGGGCTTTGTTAACCTCGAGCTAAAATTCTCTTCATTTGTCTGCATGCTTTCAGGAGCTCCTCCTTTCCTGAGACCTCCTGGCTTACCAGGACTGCGTGGGCCCTTACCTCGACTTCTGCCACCGGGTCCTCCACCTGGGCGACCACCTGGCCCTCCTCCAGGTCCCCCACCAGGTCTGCCCCCAGGTCCTCCTCCACGTGGACCTCCTCCTCGCCTGCCCCCTCCTGCCCCACCAGGTAAAGTATTCCATTTCCTTCAGTGCTAAGTCTCTCCCTACTTTAATTTTCCCAGTTTTTGCTGTGGTGACCAAGCCAGGAAGTACAAATGGTTACTGGTTTTCTATTGTTCCTGTCTGTGGCTGTGTTGTGCTGTATCTGTTATTTGTAATAACAAGTAATTCCATACTGCTGTGTGTAGTTTGGTAGCAAGAAATCCATCCTCAACAAGGGAATTTCAGAGTTGAAACTTAGATTGGTTTCTGGATAGTAATCCCAGGATGCTAAACAGTGATGTACTTAATGAGATGGAGAATACAGTGTTCTTCTTCCATGTGGTCATACATTTCTGATGACTCTGAAAGTCCAGTGGGATGGATCATGAAGAAAGTTTCTTTTCAGCTTATAAATTTAAAAATTGAGAAAAGCAATACACAGGCTCCTGTGCCTTCCAGAGTCTTGAGGATCAGCAGCATTTTCAAACCAGCATTTGGTGCAGGGTTGAACATAGAATCATAGAATGGTAAGGTTGGAAGGGACCTCAAGGATCATCTAGTTCCAACCCCCTACCATAGGCAGGGACACCTCCCACTAGTACAGGTTGCTCAAGGCCTCATCCAACATATGCCTTTTATTTTTTTTAAGACAGTTCTACTGCATCTTGTTAATTTTTTTTGTGGTGGTGGGGTTTTTTCCAATTTATTTATTTTTATTTTCTTCTTGGCTTTCTGAGCCTGTACAGTTAAGACTTCCACCTGTGGAGTCATGTTTGGCTTTTTTTCCCATCTTACAGGTATCCCTCCTCCTCGCCCAGGCATGTTACGGCCACCTCTGGTGCCTCCGTTAGGACCTGCCCCACCTGGGCTCTTCCCACCAGCTCCTATTCCAAACCCTGGAGTACTGAGTGCACCACCCAGCTTGATTCAGCGCCCCAAGGCGGATGACACCAGTGCAGCCACCATTGAGAAGAAAGCCACGGCCACTATCAGTGCCAAGCCACAGATCACTAACCCCAAGGCAGAGATCACTCGCTTTGTGCCCACTGCCTTGCGAGTGCGCCGGGAGAATAAAGGAGCTTCAGCTGCCTCCCAGAGAAAACAGGATGATGAGCCTGCTCTCCCGTTAACCAAAGCTGCCCCTAAGGCTGGATCAGCTGCCCCTATCTCTGTACAGACAAAGGATGATGTGTATGAAGCCTTCATGAAGGAAATGGAAGGTCTCCTGTGACCTGTCATAGTCCTAGTCAGCTTTCCTGCCCCTCTGAACAAAGATGAGAGCACCTCAGAGGGAAGAGAAGGAAGAGTCCTCCTGCAAGCAATAAAAGGGCTCACATGACAGGGAATAGTCCCCTCCCCACAGGTTAAATTTCTACTATGCTCTGAATAGAAAAGGCTGCAGGTGAAATGTGGCTGGGGACCTCCTTTCAGAGCTGGCATATCCATTCGGTGGAAGGAAATTAAAAGAACATCATGCTGCTTCCCTTGAGTCATTCGCCTTCCCTGGAGGGAGATAATGGTACTCTGGGGAAGAAGGTGTGGGAGAAGGTGTGTGACTATACTCTGCCTGAATCCTTCCATATCTGGTGAAGGTAGTGAAACAGGTTTTTAAGGAGCCAGCAAAGTGTTAGCAGCATTTCATACACATATGGTTGTCCAGTTTTTATTTTCTGTACCCTCCTTTTCTGTAAATATTTTATAATCCTGATTGTTTTGGGGGTTTGTTTTTGGTTTGTTTTTTTTTTTAGTTGCAGTGAAATTGATCCATCACCTTTGTTCCAGGGTAGTCAGGGAAGTAATTTGTTGCATATACTGTACACTGGAATTTTTCACCCTGTCCCCTTTATGGTCATCTTGACAGCTTTTCATCATCTGGGGAAACTTCACTTTGTCTTGTGGAAGACAATAAATGTTCAGTGTATCAAATTTTGGGTTTCTTTGTGGTTTGTTTGAAATTGGCATGCAGATGAAGAAGGGAGGGATGTTCTGTGGCCTTGGGGGGAAGAATGAGGCATTCTGAACCCCAGACAAGCAATAGCTACTTCTAAATTATATTTATTTTTTACCTTAGTTCTCCTATTTTCTTGCTTTTGAGTTCATAAACCTTAAGCTTTATAAACCTGGTAGCTAATAGAAATTTAAGTACTAATTTTACTAATTACAATATTGTTTCTTTTATATACTTCTATAGAAATGTTTACCAAGCCTCAGATACCCACTGGATGCATCTTGGACAGGCTACCTTAAGTGAAAATTGATATGAAACAATTTTAATTCTTAAGAGCTTGACAGATAATTTTATTTGTGAGGGGGAAAAAAAAATTGCTTCTCAAATTCCATAGTTAGTGCTTTTAAAGTGCAAATTTATATATATAGTTTTTATAGACCTTTCACATTTCCAGCTTAACTAAATCTCCTTTGCTTTGTCAGAATTATTCCTTTGTAGCTTCATTCACCTTGCAGATGGAGTTAAATATTCCAATAACCCTTTCCAGAAGCAAGAAACAAAATCTATGCTCTCATTGAAACAAGACAGCAAACGTTCTTGGTATCTTGTAGACAAATTAGCTTTAAGAGAAGTGGGATCAGTTGTGTTGGCAGTACATCTGTCCCACAGGATCTGCCTCTTCAAGATAGTTAAGTATTTCAAACATGCAAAGTTGTTTTTGGAATGCTGAACTGGAGCACAAGATCTCTCATTGGTAATTAGCTATTTATGTAGGGAGGTTGTGGAGTCTCCCTCTCTGGAGATAATTCAGGAACTGTCTGGATGTGTTCCAGTGTGATCTGCTCTAGATGATCCTGCTCTGGCAGGGGGCTGGACCAGATGATCTTTTGAGGTCACTTCCAGCCCCTGACACTCTATGTAGGTGTCTTCAATCCATTTTAAACACCCCCATTAAAACAAACAAACAAACAAAAACCAAAAAGCCAAAACCAACCAACAAACAACCCCCATAAACAAGCAAACAAAAAAAGCCAAATCCTAAACAACAACAACAAAGTCACTAAAAATTAAAAGAACAATGCCAAATCCAAATTAGTATGAAAATATGATTGTCCAGGGTCAGGGCTGGGGCAACCATTAAAGGAGTGATGCTTGCTCTCTACAACCCCCAGTTCTGTTTCTATTCGAACCAGGGCTATGATATAGCATAGAAGATGTGAAGAATCTTCATTATTTCTGTTGAACAACTGGTAGTGAGTGTCTTAGTAATTTTATGAGTGAATCTTCTAACAATGTATCAGTTTCTAGGTGAATATATCAAGACAGTGGGTTTTAAAGTATTTTAATAAAGACAATTTATGTTAAGATGCCAGAGTAGCAGTACCTCAAACAACAGCTTTAGGTGGCTGTAAGGCTCAAGCTTTGCTGAACACTCAGTGTTTTGAAGATATATCTGTTTAAGAAGACAATATTGTTAACTACTTGAACTTAGATCTGACAACTGGGATTCTGTTTTCACAAGTTGTGGACACAAACAGATTTGTACAGCATTTTTCTTCCTGATTCAGGAGTGTTTTGCAGTTGATTCAGTAATATCTTTTTTTCCCCCCCAAGTTAAACTTATGGAGTAGCCTCTTTATATTTTAGCTTTATAAAAAAGTAATTTTTTGTGCTTTGTAAGTGAAATGGGAATAGCAGTTTATTATTTTGATCATTATTATTATTGGGGGGGGAGGAGGATCATTTTGGTACTTCTGTCTCTTGTTTTTTAATAATAGTGCTGACTGTGTCATGCAGAAACCAGCCTAAGGAGAAGAGGAACTGTTCTGGGCTGCCAGGACTGATCATCATTCAAGATGGAGAAAAATCTCCCTGGCAGTCCTGTCATTAAGTTGGAATCATAGAATCATAGAATGGTAAGGTTGGAAGGGACCTCAAGGATCTTTTAGTTCCAACCCCCTGCCATAGGCAGGGACACCTCCCACTAGTACAGGTTACTCAAGGCCTCGACCAACCTGGCCTTGAACACCTCCAGGGAGGGAGCAGCCACAACTTCCCTGGGCAACTTGTTCCAGTGTCTCACTGTACCCTCACTGTAAAGAACTTCCTCCTAACATCCAGTCTAAATCTCCCCTCTGCCAGTTCAAACCCATTGCCCCTTGTCCTGTCATTGCAAGACCTGGTCAATAGTCCCTCCCCAGCCTTCCTGTAGTTAATGCAGTATTTTGGGGTAGTCACAATTTGCAATGCTTTTGGAAGAAGTGGCTTTCTGTGTTGTAGGCCATATGGTGTTAAGAGAAACACCAATCTGTGTATAATGGCACAAGGATGGAGAGAAACTTGGACGCTTTTGATTTATTCTGCTCCTCCGGCTTGGAGATCTCCTGACAGCATTTTATCCCCAAGCATCAGAAATTGCTGTAATTTCATTGCTAAACTGACAATAGTTGCATCAGCTAGATGAA
This sequence comes from Eubucco bourcierii, assembly GCA_013396675.1. Taxonomy (NCBI): domain Eukaryota; kingdom Metazoa; phylum Chordata; class Aves; order Piciformes; family Ramphastidae; genus Eubucco; species Eubucco bourcierii. The sequence continues at coordinate 14,554 of VWZE01013855.1, read as the reverse complement.
TTCCCCCCCCTCCCCCCATTCACTTTAATCTCTGGTTAAGTGGAATCCTTAAAAAAAAAAAAAAAAACAGATCAACTGCATCCATTGAATTAGACAAAGTTTTGTGCTTAGAATTCTATCAAGAGGAGACAGGAAAATACTCCCTAGTATTTCTGCTTTGTCTCAGCACCCTGACACTGATCAAAAAGGGATTGCATAAGAAAGTGTGTGAAATAAGCATATCTATCATACTGTTAATTTATTTACTGAAGGAGAGTTGAATCAGTATACTATCTAAACAGGCTAATTTTTTTCTTGGGAGAAGGACACAACAGAAAGCTGCTGGTGTTTACAAGGACAGCCTGCATTTCAACAAGTGTATATATTTACCTTCTGCTGGCACCAATCATGGCCACAATCCTTAATGCCATCTTCTCTGCAACTCCAGAACAGATATTCTCAGCTCTGGATAGCTGGTAACATAAACCCAGGCTAATCTGTTCTGGTTTTTTTTATGTTGTAGTCATACGATTCTTCTTTATAATGTCCCTCTCCATATTGTGGTGTTTTTCATCTGTGGCTTTGAGTAGTGCTCACAGAAGGGGAAAAAAAAAAAAGGTTGTGAGGAGGAAAAGGATTTGGGAAGGTCTGAGCCACAGAGAAATTATGTGACTTGCCCAATGCATCGTTGAAGACTAGTGACTGCCTAAAGGTGGAAATAGAAGATGATTTTGAGATTAGTTGGTTAGTTATAATCCATTGAATCACACCATTAAGGAAGGGTGCTTCCTAAATGATATTGAACATTTGGAACAGGAAGCTGGTCTTATTTGCCCAGAAATACGTAAGTTGTGGCAGTCCTTTGTGTGTGTATGTTATGAAGTTCTTTTTATTTTTGCCTGGTTCATAATCCTGCTGCTGTGACTGATAGTTGTGGATCAGAACTCCTGTTACTGTACCCTTCTGGATGTGGTTCTCTCTTGATCTCCAAGTTACTCATCTGCATGTGGTTCTCTTTTGGTCTCTATGTTATAGGGTTTAAATGAAATATCTTTTGGAGTTTTGTTTGTTTGTTGCTTTAGGGTTTTTGTTTGGATTTCATTGGTAAGCTATCATGGATGGCCTTGTGGAAGTCATGTCTTTGTCTTTCCTTGAAGTGTGACTGCTAATATCCAGAATAAGCAACGTGGTCTGGCACATACACTAATCATTTCACTGTAATGATATCCACATCATAAGATCTTGAATGTGTTACTTTTGTACTCTCACCTTGTGGTTCTTTGTATGAAGGAATGAAGATGGGAATAAATATCACACAGAACTGGAGTTTATGGAAAAAAAACCTTAAAATCAACCACACAAACCCCAAAGCAGCAGAATCCCAGGCTTTGGGTAAAATGGAGGAAGATCCTGCTGTGAAGTGCTGGGATGGCAGACCTTTGTGGCTAAGTCCAGGGTGCAGGGGGATGTCCCAAAAATGGATTCTCCACCTGGTGTGCAAAGTCCACTCCACATGCAGATAACAAGATAGCAGCTTTACTATGATCCTGAGCAGGATCGACTGGAGGTATTCACATTGTAATTAGTAAGAGAAAAGCAGTTCATATGTTATCTCTCCTGTTCACAAGATTTTGCCTCCTTTAAATCTTCCTTAAGGCTTTACCTTGTGAAGCATCTTAGCTGGTTGTCCAACGCAGGCTCCTTCATTCCTATTGACAAGAATATAATCTGCCTTTGCTCAAAATATATGGAACAAAAAAAGGTTAGGAGTTAAGAAAAGTACCAGGTGAATATCCTGAATTTTGGAGAAATCATTTCAGTTTATGGATGTGGTGTTTTCCAGTTAGAGTAAAAAATATGACAGCCTGACTGCTAATGGTCTGCAGAATAGCCTCACAACTACTACCCTATTAGTTTGATTACAGTAATGTTTTAGTAATTTGCCTCGACTTTTCATGTTTCTGCCTTTGTTTCTATGTACAGGTACTACTGAGTTGCAAATCTTCCTGTTTAATTTATATTATTATTATTATTTATTGTTGTCATTATTATTAATAATAATACAGAGTAACTTTTTTTTAAAAAAAGGTGATATATACAAGATTATTTCTAAAATGTCAGAGATGGCATTAACCGAACTGCTCGGTGGAGGTGTTTCGAGCCCGCCCTAGCTGGCCGACGCAGCGGGAGGGGCCAGCCCAGCCCCGTCCTCCTCCTGCCCACTTCGCCAGCGGCCGGCGGAGCCCAACCAGGCAGGGAGGGCCAGCGATCTGCTCACCCATTGGGTAGATTTGGATCCGTAACGCCATTGGTCGGAGCGATCGAGAGCGTGTCACAGCCAATCCGAACGCGGCCTGGGGAACGCGAGTAAGCTATAAAAGGGGCTGGGCAGGGGGCGTAATGCTACGTGTTTCACGTGACGTTGGGCGGTGGTGGTAGGAGAACATTGAGAGCGATGTCTGGCCGCGGGAAGCAAGGCGGGAAGGCTCGGGCTAAGGCCAAGTCACGCTCATCAAGGGCTGGTCTGCAGTTCCCCGTGGGCCGCGTTCACCGATTGCTGCGGAAGGGTAACTACGCGGAACGAGTGGGCGCCGGCGCCCCGGTGTATCTGGCAGCTGTGCTCGAGTACCTGACGGCTGAGATCCTGGAGCTGGCAGGCAACGCGGCCCGCGACAACAAGAAAACTCGAATCATCCCCCGTCACTTGCAGCTGGCTATCCGCAACGACGAGGAGCTCAACAAGCTGTTGGGCAAGGTGACGATCGCGCAGGGCGGAGTGCTGCCCAACATCCAGGCTGTGCTGCTGCCTAAGAAGACCGACAGCCACAAGGCAAAGAGCAAGTAAAACCTGAGGAACCAGCATGCCCACTTCAAAAATATCTCAAAGGCTCTTTTTAGAGCCACCCACTTTGTCATAAAAGGAGCTGTAGGTCCTAGCAAACAACAAACAAACGTACGAGAACTGTAAGTGCACAAAACAAAACAGTTCTGAGAAACTCAAACCAACCCAACCGTTGCTGTCTTCATTTTAAGAAAATACTAAAAAAAACCCAAGACAAAACAAAACAAAAAACTAAAACTACAAACACCAATAAAACAAACCCAAACGAAAAATGAAGGTTGCATGTTAATCCATACTAAAAATATAGCTACTCTCTGGAAAATTATTTTACTTAGGTGAGAATGAGAAGGTACAAAGCTGGTGCCTATTGCAAAAATGAACCCACAACTCCAGAATGCCTCTTGTATCAGTTCAGCCCTGTGTGAAGTAGAGGTAACTCACCAATGTCTTTAAACCCAACTCTTTTTCTGAATCACATTTTGCCCTAAAGACTCTTCATACCAACAGGCATCCTGAAATGGTTTTAAATACAGTTTTGTCGTGTATTTGAATTGCTGTCCCTACTTTCTGCCTGCAATCTGGATGGGTTGGAGAAAAATCAGTAATCGCAGCACAGGCAATTTGAGATAAAAAGGGCTGTTGCTGGGTTTGACTCTTACCTTATGTAGTGCTGAATGTTATCCTAAAAACGTTGAAATAAAAACAGAAAAAAATGGTCGTTATGGGTCAATAAACACATTCTCATGATTCCCCATTTGAAAACATAAGTTACTTGAGTTACAGCATGAAACTAAGCTTTAGTAACACTTCAGTTACTACAGCAAGAAGTTACAAGCAGTTTACAGGGCTCTGGTAAAACAAAGGGTTGTAGACAATAATGAAAATATGGTTGAATTACTTGCTTCAATTCTCTGTGCTCTGGAAAACAAAAGGCATTTACTAATTTGTTTAAGCGTGATCTTGGTGAAGTCCGGGTAAAGGCTTTCCCTGTCTTCCTAGCAGCCAGTTGTTTCTGTGTAGCAGACATCAGGTGGGTGTGCTATTTTTAATGTTACTTCTAAAGCAATAATCAAGTCACCAGGCAGTAAAAAAACAGAATATTTCACAATCTGGTGTGAACAGGGAACCCTGACAGGTACCTTGAACAAGTTTTATGTGCAGAAGTATGGAAAAATCAGCTGCCAAAGTGTCTGCCCAGATAACGATGACTGATTTTCACCAATCAAACACTATGAAAATAAAACCATTGCTAGATTCTAAAATGATAGGACACTGATTATAAATGCTAACAAAACTTGGCTGTGTTAAGTCTTTATGTCGCCAAATTTATCAAGAAAATAAATATTTCTGTAGCAGAGCATGAGGGAACCATGTCTGCATTGTGCACACTGAGCAGCACAGTACAAGCTGCTCTGCTGTGAAAAGTCATCTTCTTCTGGGGCACAAACAGCCCTTCACAGGAGTTCAGTTTGCTTCTTCCCTTGTTGCCTAATGCACTCATTTAAATTATTTTAATTATTTTTCAAGGGGTAAAGGATTTTGGACAAAGAAGCTAATTTCTAATCCATATTCAGTGCTCAAGATGAGCCTGTGTTACTTCCTTCTGTTTGAAATCAATTTGCGATTAAAATATCTATTCAATTTCCTATTTTTCAGTTCAGATTAACAGAAGACCCTTTAAAGAATAATAATTAATTACTTTGTAAATTTAGTTGTCCACGTTGTGGATTTTATTTAAAAGGAAAAACAAAAGTTTCTATCTCCTGAGGTCTGTTCAGGTCCAGGACTCGGGGTTTATTGCCTCTTTTTTAACTCACCCTTTGCCTCTTCGAAGGGAAACTTTGCCGCGGGGAAGAGAAGTCTTTCTTTTCCACGCCGCTCCTAACTAAGGGGGCTTAGGTGGCAGAAATTCTGATAAAAACAGACTTTTTTGACTCCTAAGAAACACAAACTGAGCGGGGAGAAGGAACCCTTCTGCCGTGCAGCGGGGCGGGCTCTGCAACGCACCAATCAGCGCGCGGCTCCTCTCTATAAATACGAGGCCACTGACTCGCTCCAGGCCCAGTGGTTTTCTGTGATTCGTGGACGGAGACTGCCATTATGTCGGAAACCGCGCCTGTTGCTGCTCCTGCGGTCTCTGCGCCTAGCGCAAAGGCCACCAAGAAACCGAAGAAAGCAGCGGGCGGCTCCAGAGCTCGCAAACCCGCGGGCCCCAGCGTCACCGAGCTGATTATCAAGGCTGTGTCTGCTTCTAAGGAGCGCAAGGGGCTCTCCCTCGCCGCGCTTAAAAAGGCGCTGGCCGCCGGCGGCTATGATGTGGAAAAGAACAACAGTCGCATCAAGCTGGGCCTTAAAAGTCTCGTCAACAAAGGTACTCTGGTGCAGACTAAGGGCACTGGTGCCTCCGGGTCTTTCAAGCTGAACAAGAAACCGGGTGAGACAAAAGAGAAGGCAACTAAGAAAAAGCCAGCAAGCAAACCCAAGAAGCCAGCAGCCAAAAAGCCTGCCAGTGCTGCCAAGAAACCCAAGAAGGCAGCGGCAGTGAAGAAAAGCCCCAAGAAGGCCAAGAAGCCAGCGGCTGCTGCAGCCAAGAAAACTGCCAAGAGCCCGAAGAAAGCAGCAAAGGCAGGCCGCCCCAAGAAGGCAGCAAAAAGCCCTGCCAAGGCAAAAACGGTGAAGGCCAAGGCAGCCAAGCCTAAGGCGGCCAAGCCTAAAACAGCCAAGGCAAAGAAGGCAGCGCCCAAAAAGAAGTAAAGCCGAAAAAGTAAATTCGAGTTTACTCGTTCAAATAAACCCAAAGGCTCTTTTAAGAGCCACCCACTTACTCTCAGAAAGAGCTGAAACGCTGCGGTATTGGCAGCAGGAAAGCGAAATCTTTAAAGGGTTCTGGTAGGAATACACTAAAAGCCGTGGGTATTTACGTATGCTTTTAGTACAGCCTACGTAGGGGCTTTACAGGGGAAGTGTTTTCCTATGTGCAGTGCCGGAGCCCAGCGATTGCGGCGGCGCTTGCTCCGCCTCCTATTTGCCCAGCGTCGGTGAGAGCAGCAGGGGGCGGCAGTCACGGCAGCTCCGGCCTAGCGAGCGCCCCAATACTAAGGTAACCTCGGAAGTTTAAAAGTCCCGCGCTGGGCCGGGATTGGCCTTTTCGTCCCGCCCCGTCCCTCCCCTTCCCCCCCAGGCTACGCCCACTAGGGCGGTGACCTCCCCACTCCGTCCCCGGCGGTCCCGTTGCCGTCTCCCCTGCGTCAGTCACTCGGTTGCATAGGCGCCAGCCGGCGCCAGCCGTGGTTGAGAATGGATCAGGAATAGGGAAAATGTGCACACCCCGCCACGGTTCTGCCTTTCCCTGCAGGGAACGCTGGCCGGCCGCAGAGCTGTGGACGGCAATTCCGCTCACACCATGGGACAGCTGTGGCCCCACACCCCCAGTCTATCTGCACAGCACTGAGTAAACCCTAGCTTTACGTTCATATTTTTGTTTTACGTTATTTTGACGTTTGAGATCGGAAAACCCTTCCCCTTTTGCTTAATCGAATGCGAGCAGCTGCTTCACCGTGGGGAAAAACCCAATCAAAAACAAAAACAAAGGAGGGTGGGTAGTGAGGAGGTATGCATACTGCAACAGAAAAAAACCAAACTCGGGAACCAAGCTACAAACACGCTTGGAAAACTTTTGCTTCAAAAAGTGGTCGATAAATATTTCTAAGTCACTGAAGGAGGCAGAACGAAGACTTTACTGGTATAGTACACAAAGTGCTTTTAAACTAAGATTTATTTTTTTTTCCCCCGGACCTATTAAGTATGAGAAATTGAAACCTTAAAGTAAAAAAGCCACCTACCTTTCCCCGCAGCACTTCCAACCTCTGAAAACAGAGCTAGTAAAAAAGCTTGGGGTAGTTGCTTCTGCTTTTCAGCCCCATTCAAAACCAAGGGCTTAAGAGGAGCATGTGCTTTCAAGTTTTAAACAACGAAGCATAGTAACTGTACTCTGAGCACAGGCAGCTAAACAAAGAGCCCTCATGGACAAGCGTAAGCTACATTTCAATTACTAAAAACCCCAGAACACAACTTGCTAGTGACGTTCAAATAAACAGACTCCTTACACTTTCCTCAGTAAACACAGCGTTTCAGCCTTTTTTCTTGAAAATATTGGTGGCTCTTAAAAGAGCCTTTGGGTTAAAACTGATGATGAGAAGCACTCTACTTGGAGCTGGTGTACTTGGTGACAGCCTTGGTGCCCTCAGACACGGCGTGCTTGGCCAGCTCGCCGGGCAGCAGCAGCCGCACGGCCGTCTGGATCTCCCGCGACGTGATGGTGGAGCGCTTGTTGTAGTGCGCCAGGCGAGAAGCCTCGCCGGCGATGCGCTCGAAGATGTCGTTGACGAAGGAGTTCATGATGCCCATGGCCTTGGACGAGATGCCCGTGTCGGGGTGCACCTGCTTCAGCACCTTGTACACGTAGATGGAGTAGCTTTCCTTGCGGCTCTTCTTGCGCTTCTTGTCGCCTTTCTTTTGGGTTTTGGTCACTGCCTTCTTGGAGCCCTTCTTGGGCGCGGGGGCGGACTTAGCCGGCTCAGGCATGGCGAGAAACCGTCAACGGCTGCAACAGCAAACTGCCCGGTAAGGCGCTGGCTCCAATATTTATAGGGCCCTTATGCAAATCACTGGACTCAGCGATCAGCTTTTCTATTGGGTAATGGAGCAACTGACGTCACTCCTGGGACGACTGGCTTTGTCATTGGTTCTTTTTAAATTCCACGCTACCATTGGTTAAAACGTGGAATCCCCACTAGCCAATCGCAATGCACTCTTGCAGCCGCACAGTTCGGTGGTAAAGCTAGGCCTGGCCCCGCCCCGCCCGGGCTCAGCCACCTCCTACAGCTGCGTGTTCCGGAGGGTTTGTGCTTATAAAGTCACTTTCTTCGGAAAAAAACCCACAAAACTAGGGGAAATAACAAGGTTTTGCTGTTCTTCGTATTTTTTAATTATTAAAATATTTTTTAAATCCTACTAGAACTATATCTACAATAACCCCCCATGTAGTAGCCTGTGTTTGTAACAGCCACAAGATAAATGTAAAAAGGAAAAGCAAAACCACCAGAAAAATATACAGAAAAAGTGGATTATTTAACATTGTTAATAAAGCCTTTGAAATCAATTATTCTGACCAGCAGACCGCAGCTTGTTTTTCAGGACTTTAAATGAGATGGAAAATCTGATTTAATTTGTAACCTGACAGATCAGAAACTTCTTTTGAAATAAACATATTATCCAACATTTAAGTCAAAACAAATATAATTCTAATTCTAATAATTAAGTGGGGATTATAAACTGCGTGTTGGCTTCATCACAAATCAGAAATTCAAGCTGTTTTCTTGATAATTTGACCTAACTGTGCATGAAGGAAATCTATTTTTAAAATAGACTTAAAACTATTTTAATTCTATTAAGATTTCCAGTGTTCTAGTCGGTGGGCTTTTTTTAATTAAAATGCTGTCTGGCAACTTTATAAATTTCAGTTATAAAATGTGTGTGTCTATAAACCAGTGCATTATAATCCACTCTCAAAGAGATTAAGTTAATTTGTGGTTGAATGAAACTAGGACTGGATAACTTGTTATCAAATAAGCAGTTTACAAGTGCTTCTGCTGTGCTTAACACTTAAACTTGGGAGACAAAAGCAGTCACCCACACCGGGAAAAACAGCTTCATACTACCTTTGTGATGCTGTATATCTCTGATTACATGTCCATTCCCTCCCGAATTGCTTCCTTTCATCAGGAAGGGTGGGTGCCCATCCATCTCCATTTGTTCTTCCTCCCTTCTCTGCTGCCGATAGCCAGTCAATCCGTCTAGAGAAAATATCTTAAGGCAGGAGGGAGATGGCTTAAGGAAAAGAAAAGTAATTCTCCCTTTTTCAACAGAGGAAGGAGAGAAGCCAGACAGACCTGTCTCTGTTTCTGAATATGTAAGTCCCCACAGGTACTGTGAACTTGATAACTTTCTTTTGATATAACCTTTACCTAGAAAATCAGTTCACTGAGAACACATCAGCCTAGTAACAGGAGTTCTCTTGTGGACATCTGTGAAAGTCCAGGACTTGACATTTCACTTCTGGACAATGTAGTGTCCAAAATATCAGACGAAGGCTGTTGCTTTTTTTTTTACACTACTCTTAAAGAGAAAATATAAAATACACAGGGCAATCTCAACAATGTAATTGCGTAGATCCAGTAAACAAAGGCACTGAACACAAACCAAAGCAGAAAAAACATTAAAAACAGCTTCTGCAAACACCTTCTCACATACCCCCTCCCCCAGCAGCATAAGTTAATTCTTTCAAGTCCGTTGATCTGTTTCAAGTAAAAGTGACAGTCTATTCAAGTCTTAGAGATTCTTAGCTTTCACAAGCTTTGAAAAAAAAAAATAATCTATGGAGCAGAAAAATATTCTTCATAGAGGAAAGGTGACTACTGTGAACTGAACAGTTGCTGCTTGTATTTAGCCTTACAAATGACGTATGTGTTTGAAAAAGTAAAAACAAACCATAAAACCGAAGCCAAATCCAACTAAATAGGAAAAACAAACAAACAAAAACCGAGCAGTTGAAGGCCAGTGAGTCCTGGTGCAGTGTGATTATGCATGCTGCCCCTTCACAAAGACGTACAAACTAGAGAAAGGTAAAGGCAAATATTTAGGGAGAGGAGTAGGAGAGGGATAGGAGAAATTTAGAAAGGTAACTCAAGTTCCCAGGAAGAATTGATTGTGGAAACGTCAATAATGGCAGAAGGGCTGAGTTTATTACTTCTTTAGCAAGTCAAGACCTATGGAAAAGGACAGACATTAATTTCTTTTGAGTGTCTAAACCTTTCACTAAAGGAAACGGTTGGGAATTTGTTAATATTTAGTCACCCATCATACTTTCCATTTCAACAACAATGAAATTTTGTGGCTGTGGTTTTGGAGCATCCAAAAGAAATAATCCTTGAGAATCAGGACCCTAAGTCTGATGGGAGGGAACAGGGAAAAGTCTCTAAGAACAGCTCCATAACAATTCAAGGATAACAAAGTTTGAAGGAGTCACCTGCCTATTGCATATTACCAAACAGTACGAAGCGAAATTTCTCGTCCAGGTAAACACATAGTGCTACAGGCTAACAGCTTTCTCATGTTCCAGTACCTATTCCACCTGCTGGGACATGACAACATAGTACCAGTACAGCTCCTGGGTGAGCTCTGCTTTGATTTTTCTAAAATCTCCAGTGAGAAGCACATTTTGTTTGTTTGTTTTCCATCTGTATTTATTACAAACATTTAAAAAAAAAAAAAAGTAAAATTTGTGGGTAGTTTCTTGAGATTAATTATCTCATGTTAAATAGCCTCTTCAGCCAGAAATGTTGGGGAACAACTTACAGGATGAGGTAAAGTGAGACACATGTAGTATTTTAGTCTTACAGACTATATCTCACTAAGGCCAAAAGCTCCTAAAAAGCAAATTATCAAAACCTGTTAATCAAATGAAACACATAGAGAAAAACACTATTTTAAATAATAAGAACAGCACTAGAGGTTCTGATTAGTTTCTGAAACAATTTTATTTTATGCTGCTATATTCTGCTCTGTGAGAAAAGAACCAAGAAGTTGCAGGGAAAGTTACAGGATGACTAGACCATCAACAGAAGATGAACAGCATAGAGCCTTCTGGCTTATTAGAAATACACTGATGATAAGGCAGAGCTGCCTAGAAGTTGGGACTAGTCTGGAAATATTTTAATGACCATTGATGCACCTTCAAATCACATTTGAGGAGTCTGGGTTTAAAGTTAGAAGTAGTTACTGCATCTTTTATGTGCACAGACTGAACTATTATACACTACTGGACTATATGCTGCATAATTTGCCACCTGTTACTGCAAGATCTGTAGCTTTGTCGATCACTGAGTATCATAATCATCCGAACATCATAACTGGAGAACCAGTAAATATATGGTCCAGATTTCTATAGCATAAAATAACCACTGAAAAAGGCACAAGAGGAAACGATCAAGCAGGGAGGTGAACTTGCCACACATATAGTGAAATAAATGCTCTCAATCTTGACATTTCTAAGTGTGATTACAGATGACTCAAGCCGTTATGTTCTTCTCTCTGAGTATACAAACTACAGTTTATAGCAACATCATATTTTGTAGATAAAGCTGTATAAAAAATGAAACCAATTGAAAAAAAAAAAATCACTCAAACACCCAAACAAAAACCACTGCAAAAGAAGCATTGAGACATTAGGCAAGAATGGAGTGTGAAACTCTCCATTTTCAAGAGGACACATTTTCCAAAGCATCCGATGCAACCCAGATTTTTTTACAAGTAAATTAAAGACACCAAATCGAGTTCCTTCAATGCCACCTCAGTCCTATAAACACCAAAACATCCACCCTGTGATCGTGCCATTAAGAGAACTGGGAGATACAGAGGTTGCCCCCCGAGAATTTAAATCAAGCCAAAACGAACGAACCGACCAAGCAAGCAAAAAAACTCAACAAAAAATCCAACCCAACCCAACCCAACCAACCAACCAACCAACGAAAAAAACAAACACCACACCAACCAAACACAACCCCTCAACCAACCAACCCAAATGAAAAAACATAACCAAAACCCCAAAGCCTAAAGCCGTAGAGGGGGGAAGGATTAATATCCTTGCTCATCACTAGTTAAAGAACAGGGGATATACTTGAGCACAGAGAGCATCACGCCTGCCCATGTCCCGCCCGCTCAGCCCCGGACGAGCCCTTTGTTGGAGCGCAGCGAAATGGCGGCGGCGGAACGGGGGCGGGAAGAGGCACTCCCGAACCCGCCGCCCCCATTGGCTGGATTTTGCTGCAGGACTCGCGGCTGGCGGGGCCCGGCTCTTCCACTGGCACCGAGCGCCGCAAAGACGGGGTCGGGGAGCCTGGACGTGCGGCGGGAAAGACAGTGTCTCCCTAACGGGCATTTGCTTTCGCGGTGCCTGAGCCGAACCGCCGGCGGAACCCGCTTCTGCCGGGACCGGGGAGGGGCGCTGGGCGCGGGGCCCGAGGCGCGAACCTGCACTGTGTCGGCTGCCCCCGCCCCCTGTCGGAGGCGACGGCGCGAACGTCGGTGCTCGCAGAGGGAAGGGCGCACAAAGAGCCCGCCCTTGCCGTGCCCCGCCGCAGTCCTCAACCAGGTCGGACTCCGAGCAATATAGACGGGTGCTGGCGGTTGTTCCCGCCACACGCTGCTTGTTCGGTCGAGTAGGGTGAGATCATGTCTGGTAGAGGCAAAGGCGGGAAGGGGCTCGGCAA
>VWZE01013852.1:0-34624 GCA_013396675.1 Eubucco bourcierii | reverse complement strand
CTTCCTTCCTTCCTTCCTTTCTTCCTTTCTTCCTTCCCTTCCATTTTTATATATAACCCCTATCTATGGACTTAATTTTTCCCCCCTAAAATAAATTGATAATTTATTATCTACCTAAATACATAATTAATAATTAAATATTATGTGGGCAAGAATAGAAATAATAGCCCTTAAATGTATAAGCATGCTATTTATTTAATATACACAAACACAGAACTATGGAATCATTTTGGCTGCCAAAGGTCTTTAAGATCATTGAGTCCATGGCACCAGTGCTGGGTATCTGTTGGGACTGAGCAGATACTGAACATTCTGAAGATTCTATTAAAATATGACAAAAAAATGTGTCTGATCATGAATGCCTCACAAGCTGGAGGCAGCAATAATTTCTGTATCAATATTTCCATTACATTTTAAATATTTTTTCAAGGTCTTTCAGTCTACAAACAATATTAAAGGGAGAAAAAAAAAATCAAATTTTACAAGTTTTTATCATTTCTCCTTTACCTTTTTTTGCCAGGAAGGTTTGATGTTTGCATCATGTTGTGAAAGAAAACTTTGCTACCAGATGAGCAGGCAGATAGTTCAAGCTTCCAACACTATCTTCACTCCTGGAGGCAGCACATACCATTATCTACAAAATAATTTCCAACAGAACTCTGCCAGATCTTTTATTTCCATAAAGGAAATTGTGTAGTGTATTAAAGTTCAGATGAAAGCTGCCTTTTGGAGTCTCAGACATTCCCTATCATCTTGCATTGTAACCTAGGTTTTATTAACCAGTGGAGTTTACAAACAGCCAAGTTTTAAACGAGTGGAGAATTCTACCTGTATGTACTTATGGATCCAACATAGAGGGGGAGAGATTTAGGTCAGACCTGAGGAAGTTGTTCTTCAGCATGAGGGTGGTGAGAGACTGGCACAGGTTGCCCAGGGAGGTGGTGGAAGCCTCATTCCTGTATGTTTTGAAGGCCAGGCTGGATGTGGCTCTGGGCAAGCTGCTCTAATGTGAGGTGTCCCTGCCCATAGCAGAGGGGTTGGAACTGGGTGATGACTGAGATCACTCTCAACCTTGACAGTTCTGTGATTCTGTGATTGACTAATATATGTATTTGATTGTAATGGTTTGGGATGGATTGTGATGGTTTGGGAGTTACTGCCCCCCCCCCCCCACCCCTTTACATTTATCTTCCCATCAAACACACTCAACGNGAAAGTGGTTAGTGAGATTACTTGGCAGAGGCCAGAAGCTAGACAGCCCCAGAGTGTCTGTGCCCGAGTTGGTTTTGGTTTTGTATTCTTTTCTTATCCATCTCAGCAAGCCTATGAGTGAAGTAGACATCACCATTGTTTCCTTTTCACAGCCTATAATATAATTCTCTCAATTAAAATATTCAAATTAGCTCAAACCAGCGCCTTGATTATAAAGACAGATATTTTATAACTCTTTCACAATACAGAATGTATGTAGTGCTTGGTTCCTCTGAAGATCCTCTGTTCTCTTGCCCTAAGCTCTCTGCAGACAAACAGAGTGCATGCAGCCCAGAGAGCATCTGTGTCCTGGGCTGCAGCAAGAGCTGTGTGGCCAGCAGGGCAAGAAAGGGGATTCGCCCCCTTTACTCTACTAAGACCCCACTTGGAGTCCTGTGTGCAGTTCTGGAGCCCCCAGCACAGGAAGGACATTGAACTGTTAGCACCAGTCCAGAGGAGGCCACCAAGATGCTCAGAGGGCTGCAGCAGCTCTGCTCTGAGGACAGGCTGAGAGAGTTGGGGCTCTGCAGCCTGGGGAAGAGAAGGAGGGGTGGGGAGGGACTACTGACAAGGTCTCGTCATGAGAGGATGAGGAGGAATGGGTTAAAGTGGCAGAAGGGTGATTGAAAGTGGATGTTTGGAAGAAGTTGTTTGCAGTGAGGGTGGTGAGACACTGGCACAGGTTGCCCAGGGAGGTTGTGGCTACTCCCTCCCTGGAGGTGTTCAAGGCCAGGTTGGATGAGATCTTGAGTGACCTGTGCTAGTGAGTGGTGTCCTTGCCTGTTGTGGGGGTGGGGGTTGGAGCTGGATGAACCATTCTATGTTTCTAAACGAGGCAATGTGTTAACGATCCTGGTTCTAAGAAGAGTGCAGAGCTGTTTAATATTCTTTTCATGTGGAAGCTGTTGTCTGATCATTACTCATGTTTAGTTGCACCTGCAATTATTTTTCCATATATTTAATACGCCGATTTTCTTGCAGTGACTGCTCTCAGAAGGTTTGGAATAGAGATTCAAACAATGTTAATTGTTGTGTTCCCTCCAGGATCACTTCAATGCCAACGTGACCAAAGAGTGATGCTGGGAAATGTCAAAGTTCCCTTAGGAGGAGAAAGTTTGTAAACTTTTTGATCCTGGAGAGTTTACAAACCTCATCACAGTATTACAGTATCACCAAGGTTGGAAGAGACCTCAAAGATCATCGAGTCCAACCCATTACCACAGACCTCAAGACTAGACCATGGCACCAAGTGCCACATCCAAACCCGCCTCAAACACCTCCAGGAATCATTAAGGCTGGAAAAGATCTAAGATCACCAAATCCAACCATCAGGCCAATAATTATAGAACATAGAATTTTGGTTGGAGAAGACCTTTAAGATTACTGAGTCAAACTGTCTAACCACCAGCACCACGCCCAGGAAACCATGTGCCAAAGTGCTATGTCCATATGTTTCTTGAGCACTTCCAGGTATAGCGACTCCGTCACCTCCCTGGGCAGCCTGTTCCAATCCCTGACCACTCTTGCAGCAAAGACATTTTTCCAAATCTCCAACATTAACCTCCCCTGGCACAATTTCAGGACATTTCCTCTCATTCTCTCACCTGATACTAGGGAGAAGAGACCAAGCCCCACCTCACTCCAAGATCCTTTCAGGGAGCTCTAGAGAGCAACGAGGTCTTCCCTCAGTCTCCTCCACACTATACACTCCCAGTTCCCTCAGCAGCTCCTCATGAGCCCTGTTCTCCAGACCCTTCACCAACTTGGTTGCCATGTCCCAAAATGCCATGTCTACAAGTTTTTTGAGCAACTCCAGGGAAGTTCCTCAGATTCCAGAAATCAGAGTCTATTTCTCTCCAGGCTCTGAAAAAAAAAAACAAACCAAAACCAAACCAAAACTTTCATCAATATTCGTTAAGGTTTGAGCCAGTGGAAAGACTTTTCAAAGCTTCATTTGTGGTACAGGTCCCATTTGTTTGCTGTTGAGCAGATATGTAAATAGTCTACCCTTGGTGCTAGCTTGCCCTGGTCTGTAGCTCCTCAGCAGTCTGTCTCTTCTCACAAGCTTTTTTACAAAGAGCTGATAACGTCAGAGTGCAGTCAGTAGCTGATACAGTAAAATAATTGATCACATTTTTAAGCCAGGCAGAATCACAGACTCGCAGAATGGAATGGGATGGAATAACGTCTGGAGATCATTGAGTCCAACCCCCCTATCAAGGTAGGGTCAGCTGGAAAAGGTGACACAGGAACCCATCTAGGTGGGCTTTGAATGCTGGCAGAGATGGAGACTCCACCACCTCCCTGGGCAGCCTGTTCCAGTGCTCCGTCACCCTTAAAGAAATTCCTCCTCGATTTTAGATGGAAGTTCAAGTTTGTGCCCACTGCCCCCTGTCCTGTCACTGAGCACCACTGAAAACAAGCCTGGTGATATCTTCCTGACATCTACCCTTTAAGTATTGATCAGCATTGATGCGATTCCCCCCCACCCCCACTAAAGATTCTTATTTCCAGACTAAAAAGTCCAAATTCTTTCAGTCTTTCCTCATCAGAGCATCTTTGTAGACCTTTGTGGTACCCTCTCCAGCAAGTCTCTGTCCTTCTAGAACTGGGAAGCCCAGACCTGCTGGAGAAAGTCCAGCAGAGGCCTATGAGGATGATGAGGGGACTGGAGCACTGCCTTGTGGGGAGAGGCTGAGGGGCCTGGGGCTGTTCAGTCTGGAGAAGAGAAGACTGAGAGGGGATTTAATCAATGTTTATAAATATCTGAGGGCTAAGGGTCAGGAGCAGGACACAGGCTCTGCTCACTTGCTCCGTGGGATAGGACAAGGAGCAATGGATGGAAGCTGCAGCACAGGAGGTTCCACCTCAACACAAGGGGGAACTTCTTTACTGTAAGTGTTACAGAGCAGTAGCACAGGCAGCCCAGAGAGGTTGCGGAGTCTCCTTCTCTGGAGCCTTTCAAGGCCTGTCTGGATGTGTTCCTGTGTGACCTGAGCTAGATTGTATGGTCCTGCTCTGGCAGGAGGATTGGACTTTATGACCTCTTTGGGTCCCTTCCAACCCCTGACATCCTGTGAGCCTGTGAACTGGGCACAGTACTGCAGATGTGGCCTTGCTGGGGCAGAGCAGAGGGGCAGGAGAACCTCCCTCAACCTGGTGGCCACACTCTCCTTGATGCACCCCAGAATGCCAATGGCCTTGTTGGCTGCAAGGGCATATTGCTGGCTCATGGGTATCCTGTTGTCCACCAGGACTCCCACCTCCTTTTCTCCAGAGCTGCTCTTCAACATATCAGCTCCCAAACTGTACTGATCCACAGGGTTGTTGCTCGTGTTGTAGAAACCAAAAGACTTGAGCGGGGAATCTGACATAAGAAAGTTATTTCACAGAATCACAGAATCTTAGGGACTGGAAGGGACCTCAGAAGATCATCCAGTCCAGCTCTCCTGCCAGAGCAGGACCAGGTTTGGGATTTTTTCAGCCCAGTTTTCATTATATTTTTTGCCCTCCCTGCCCTCTCCCCTTTATAATCGGCTCCAGGAAAGGCAGAAGCCCCAACTTAATGGAGAAGCAATTAATTAATGCGAGATGATATTTCCCCCAAATTAATATATTATTTTTTATATTGAAGAGTCTCGCCCCCCTCTCCCCGACGGCTAATTTTAATAGTAATGGGTTCTTCTGCTTTCGTGATACTGAATCAAAGGTGTGCATGAAGCTTTTCAATTTGCCACCCCCTCAGGTGGAGATGGATTTGTGTCACAGTCAGTTATTCCTCAATGCCGGAGGAAAAATCCATTCCCTTGAACGGAATGCCGTATCTACAGTTATGATCGGTGTCCATCATCTGCAGTAACCAAAAAGGCAGTCGCCTTATCACATGTTCAGGCAACCCTGTATCAAGTAGTTGCTGAATACAATCTTTTGGCGGATGAAAGCTTTTGGAGTCACTGCGGAACTCATCGGCGAAGTCACGGGAGCAGCTGGGATCTTGAGTGTGGGTCCTTGTGGTGCGATGCCTTTTCCTGTCCCTCAGGCAACGCTGCCTTCCACATTCAGCGGCGGCTGGGGAGGCGCCTCTGAAACGCAGTTCCCCTTTTGCCATGCGGCGCTGCCTCGTGGCTTTCTTTGCTCTCAGCTGAGGCTGCAAGGTTAGCAGCTTTTTGCTGTTCAAAGTTAGCGGCTTTCCCCCGGGATTTCCATTTCGGATTACATCGAGATGCTTCGCGGTGTCTACATGCCCGCGGCTGGGGTTTGCGGCACAACGAAGTTTTGTCTCTGGACGGAGCCACGGCGCGGTTGTCCCGGGATCTGCGGCTGGCAGGCAGGATGAATTCACAGGCTGGACGGCGGTTAGCTTTCTCGTGCTCTGCGCCTTTAAATTCACGGCGGTTTGCCGGCTCGCGGGAGCGGGGCGGCTCTGTGGGCGGGCTGGCCCAGTCGCGTCGGTGCGGGCCGTTGCGGGTCGTTACACGCCGTTGCGCTGCGCATGCGAAGGCTGGTGGTGCGAGTGTCTGCTTCCGGATTCGGAAAGCCGATGGCGTTTCCCTCCGTGCGGCTTCGTGCTTCTCGGCGCCGCTTTTTTGCACAGCGCGGCTTGGAGAAGCAGTATCAGCTGCGGCGGTAGCGGCGGGAGAATTCTCTTTCAGGCAGCTTTTCCTCTCTTTGGAGGCTGCTAGGGGAATCGCGGCTGGTTTTGCCCTGGCTGCTAGCTGAATGGAAAGTCTTTTCAGCTGAATAGGACACCAATGGATTTGTCCCCTGACGGCCAGGCCGGTATTGTTTTGGCTAATCTGTGAGCAAATGCATCCACCACCACCCCCCCTTCTCCGCTTGGGAAAACGGTGGAGAAAAGCTGGTTTCTTTTGCATCTTGCTAAACAGGCTGTGAAGCCAAATCAAAGAGTCTCTCACTTTGAAATTTTAAGTTTTCAAGTTCTTTCCAGAGTCATAGAATCATAGAATCAGTTAGGGTTGGAAGGCACTACAAGAATCATCCAGTTCCAATCCCCCTGCCATGGGGCAGGGACACCCTACCCTCGATCAGGCTGGCCAGAGCCGCCTCCAGCCTGGCCTTAAACACCTCTAGGGATGAGGCCTCAACCACCTCCCTGAGCAACCCATGACAGGCTCTCACCACTCTCATGCTGAAGAACTTCCTCCTCACCTCCAGTCTGAATCTACCAGTTCTAGCTTTCTTCCATTTCCCCCTAGTCCTATCACTACCTGACAGCCTAAAAAGTCCCTCCCCAGCTGTCTTGTAGCCCACTTCACATCCTGGAAGGCCACAAAAAGGTCACCTGGGAGCCTCCCCTTCTCCAGACTGAACAGCTCCGACTCTCTCTGTCCTCATAGCAGAGCAGCTCCAGCCCTCTGAGCATCCTTGTGGCCCTTCTCTGGACACTCCAGCATGTCCACATCCCTCTTGTCCCAGGGGCTCCAGAACTGGCTGCAGTACTCCAGGTGTGGTCTTACCAGAGTGAAGTAGAGGGGGAGAATCACTTCCCTCACCCTGCTGCCCACACTTCTCCTGATGCAGCCCAGGCTCTGGTTGGCGTTCTGGGCTGCAAATGCACACTGCTGGCTCATGTTGAGCTTCTCTTCCAGCAGTACTCCCAAGTCCCTCTCCTCAGGGCTGCTCTCCAGCCAGTCACTGCCCAGCCTGGATTTGTGCTTGGGATTGCCTCGACCCAGCTGCAGGACCTTGCACTTGGTCTTGTTGAACCTCATGAGGTTGGCTTCTGCCCACCTCTCCAGCCTGCCCAGGTCCCTCTGGATGCCATCCCTGCCCTCCAGCTGCCAGCCACACCACACAGCTTGGTGTGGTCAGCAAACTTGCTGTGGCTGCACTCAATGCCTCTGTCCATAGCACCAACAAAGATGTTGAACAAGACTGGTCCCAGGACTGATCCCTGAGGGACTCTACTTGTCACTGTCTCCACTGGGACATGGAGCCATTGAGAGCCACTCTTTGGGTGCAGCCCTCAAGCCAGTTCTTTATCCATCTGGTGCCCACCCATCAAACCCATGTCTCACCAGCCTGGAGACCAGGATGTGGTGCGGGACAGTGTCGAAGGCTTTGCTCAGGGCCAGGTAAATGCCATCAGTTGCTCACCCCTCATCTATTCATGTTGTGACCTGTTCATAGAAGGCCACCAGGTTTGTCAGGCAGGATTTGCCCTTGGTGAAGCCATGCTGGTTGTACCAAATCACCTCTTCACTATTCTTCTGTCTCAGTAGTGCCTCCAGGAGGATCTGCCCCATGATCTTACCAGGCACAGAGGTGAGACTTGACTGGCCTGGAGTTCTCTGGCTCCTCCTTCCTTCCTTCCCTTTTTGAAAATGAGTTACGTTTCCCCTTTTCCAGTCAGTGGAGACTTCACCAGACTGCCATGACTTTTAGAATAGAATAGAGAGGGGTTTAGCAACCTCATCTGCCAGTTCTCTCAGTACCTGTGGGTGTTTCCCATCGGGTCCCATGTACTTGAACACTATCAGGTTCTTCAGGTGATCATGAACCAGATCTTCACTTATGATGTGCAGTACTTCCTTCCTGCCATTATCTTCCATGACTCCAGGCCTTTGCAGTGAAGACTGAGGTAAAGAAGTAATTGAGAACCTCAGCCTTTTCCACGTGACTTGTGACCATTTCGCCTGTTTCCTTTCTGAGGGGGCCCACACCTTCCCTAGTGTTCTTTTTACCATTAATATACCTGTAGAAATTTTTGCTGTTCCCTTTGACCTACCTGGCTCAATTCAATTGAAACTGTGCCTTAGCTTTTCTAACCAGATCTCTAGCTGCTCAGGCAGCTTCCTCATATACTCCTCATTCTAGCTGTCTTTTCTTCCACTCCTTGTAGAGTTTCTTTTTGTGTGACAGTGTGTCCAAGAGCTCCTCGCTCAGCCAGGCAGGCCTCCTAGCATTCTTCTCTGCTTTCCTCTTTGTTGGCATACATTGCTCCTGGACACAGAGGAGGTGATCCTTGAATACTGACCTGCTGTCCTGGGCCCCTCTTCCCTCTAGAGCTTCGTCCCATGATGCTTTGGCCAGCAGATCCCTGAAGCGGTCAAAGTCTGCACACCTAAAGTCTAGGGTTTTAAGCTTAGAATATGTCCTCCTGGTTGCCCTGAGGATCTTAAATTCAACTGCTTCATGGTCACTGCAGCCAAGGCTTTCCCTGAGCCTTACACTGGTCACCAGCCCTTCCCTGTTGGTGAGAACAAGGTCCACCATAGTACCTTTTCCTGTTGGGTCCTCTACCATTGGGAGGAGGAAGTTGTCATCTGTGCAATCCAGGAACATCCTGGATTGCTGATGCCTTGCTGTGTTGTCTGTCCCTCCAGCAGATGTCAGGGTGGTTGAAATCACCCATGAGGACCAGGGCTTGTGACCTGGAAGCTGCTTCTTTTTGCCTGTGAAGGGCCTCCTTTGCTTGGTTCTGCTGGTCAGGTGGCCTGCAGCAGACCCCTACAGTAACATCACCCTCCCCTGCCTTCCCTTTAACTGTAACCCATACACTCTGAACCAGCTCATCAGCCTTCAGTGGAGTTCCACTGATTCTAGCTGCTCACTGATATAGAGGGCAGTGCCTCCTCCTCTCCTTCCCTGCCTATCCTTCCTAAAGAGCTTTGGCCTTTTTAAGCCTACCATGACGCCCAAGCTTGCCCAACTGGGCAGTGGGATCCCCCTCACATCATCACTGGTGAGTCCTCGTGGTGCACATTGGGTGAATGGTGAAGGGGATCAAAGGCTGAGGGGCCTGGTGCCCCCCAGCAAGGCAGGATAGGGCACTGATGGTCACTTTAATATCACACGTGGGTGCTGGCTGAGCTTCTCCCTGGTTAGTTGCTTCTTTCTGCTCCCTTGTAAAGCTGTGAAAATGCCAGGAATGAATCTGTGAAATGCTTTGAGAAGCACTGAATTGGCCTGGAGGAAATGCCTGAGAATCCCTATTGTTCAAGCAGGTTCATGAACTTTCCAGCTACAGGGCAGCTTGGAGAAGGGTGGGTTTGTAGACCTGGCTTCACAGATGCCCTTTGCTCCTCTGACCTCAAGAGGACAAGTTCTACTCACATCTAAGCTGTGATTTGGCCACTTATTGGGCTGCAATCATTCTCAAGTGTAAACTGTATATAAAGGTGGGTTCAACACTTGACACTGCATCTTGACTTTCTAAGCACAGCAGAGCCTCAAGCTGGTTTGGGTTTTTTTTTTGTTCTTCCCTGGTGAGGCTTCAATGTTCTTGCCAGCAGTTTGGGTTAGCATGGTCATTTTCACAGGAAAAATCACACAGTCTAGAGCCTTGTGACAGTATTCTACAGATTGCTCCTTGAAGTGCTGCTTGAAGATGAAACTCAGTCATCAGGAATGTTCTTGTTTCCAATGCTGTGCAATACAGATGCACCAATGAGCATGTCCTGAGTGCCAATTTGCCCTACTTCGAATCTCAAGTGTCACTTGGAATTCTCAAAATTGACAATTTTGAGTTTGATTTCAGATTAAATGCAACTGCAGCACATAACATAAGGAAAATAATCTTCACTTCAAGGGTGGCAGAGCCCTAAAGCAGGGTGCCCAGAGAAGTTGTGAAGGCATTCCAAACCCTCCTGGGAAATGTGTTCCTGTGTGATTTGGCTTGGGTGATCCTCCTCTAGCAGGAGGGTTGGACTAGATAATCTTCAGAGGTCTCTTCCAACCCTTGCCTTTCTGTGATTCTTACAGCCACTCATTCTGCTGTGGTGAGATAGTCTGAAGGGCTGTAAGGGATGGGGAACAGCCATGTGGCTCAGCATCCTTGGGAGAACCGTTGGGAAAATTATTTGGTTAATCTCTTGGCATGCAGGAGTTTGGCACTTGGCCCCCTGGGGCTTTGAGCTTGGGACTTAGGAGCCTAGGCACTGCCTGGCAGTGAGGGTGGCAGAAAGCCCTGGAGACAGGGGCAGGTTTGAGATCCCTGGAGATGGCTTTGGGTGCACTCCACTGGCCAGGCAGGGCAGGTGACAACTGCTTGGCAGCGAGGTGTGGGACTATAAAAGACTGTTGAGAGGCCTGCTCGGGAGGTTGCTTGAAACCTGCTTAGAGACCTGCTTGAGAACTGTCTGCTGGGAGATGTGGAGGTGCTGGAGCTAGTGCATAGGAGGGGAAGGCAGCTGTGAAGGGTCTGGAGAAGAAATACGAAGAGTACCTGAAGGAGTCGAGAATTTTTATTTTTTTTTGAAGAAAAAGAGTCTGAGGGGAGACCTCATGGCTGTCTGCAGCTTCCTGAAAGGACCTTGTAGAGAGGTTGGTGCTGGTCTCTTCTCACAGGTAAACAGTGGTAGAACAAGAGGGAATGGCCTCAAGATGCCACTGGGTAGGTTTAGACTAGATATTAAGAATTTTTTTTTTCCCTGTAAGAGTGGTCAGGCACTGGAATGTACCATTCAGGGAGGTGGTGGAGTCACCAACCCTGGAGGTGTTTAAAGGTCATTTAGATGTGGTGCTTGGGGCTATGGTTTAGGGTGAAGCTTGTAGAATAGGATTCTGGGTTGGACTTGGTGATCCCGAGGGGCTTTTCCAACCTGAACATTTCTGTGATTGTGTGAAACCCCTTTAGGCACTTGATTCTGTTTCCAGTCTTAATTCTTGTGATGGTTAGGGAGTTCCCCTACTTTGTAAAATGACCCAGACTACATTCAGCCAGCTGGAAGTTAAGGACTGAAGCTCTATTTACAGCTCAGCACAATGTACAGCAGAGATATACACTATAGACAGGAATAGTTACAGAAATAGACAAGTTCAAGGGAATACAGAAACACAACTACCCTCCCAGAAATCAGAGACCCCAGGAGGGGCTTCCAGCCACCCTTCCACCTTCTCCCCACCCCTCTACCTTATCCCAGCATTTGGCTTTACACACAAGATGAGTTTGGAGGATGGGCCAGGGGAGTTAGAAGGAAAGTGGTTAGTGAGGTTACTTGGCAGAGAGGAGGAGGCCAGAAGCTAGACAGCCCCAGAGTGTCTGTGCCCCAGTGTTTTATCTCTGGTTTTGTATTCTTTTCTTATCCATCTCAGCAAGCCTATGAGTGAAGTAGACATCACCATTGTTTCCTTTTCACAGCCTATGAGATAATTCTCTCCATTAAAATATTCCAATTAGCCTCAAACCAGCGCAATTCTGTTCCCAAGGATATAAAGTTAATCACATTAAAGGTCCAACTGGGCCTCAGTCAGGAGTTATGCTCAGCTGTACCCAGCATCAGCTGGATGTCAAGAGGCGTTAGCTGCTGCCAAATTACCACCATTGGACCTTGATAATTGTTTAGCAAGTTCCTAAGAAGTTCAATGTCCATTACCTCAAATAAAAGCTGTGACTAGAATAAGTCAATATAGAAGTACCAACTTTCAGACTGGGCAGTGTCCTGGCTTTTGCAGGGACAGGATTCTAGGTTTCTAGACCAGCCATGGTCTGCAGGCTATTAGCTGTTGGGAGTCAGCCAGGGCAGCTGTCCTGAGTTAGCTACAGGTGTATCCCAGACAAGAATTGTCATGCTTAGTATAAAGGGGAAGTCTGGTGATGGAGTACTTCTTGTTTGTGCTCCTGAGGACCACTTTCCTGCTCATTCTGCCTATTGTATGTTTACCAGGGTGAGTATAGCTGTGCATATTTTATGTTTCATAGAACTGTTTTGGTTGGAAAAGACCTCTAAGATCATCAGGTGCAACCATCAATCCGGCACCACCATGGCATGTTGGTATTTCAAATCTGAGGTCTCTTCTCCTTTTCCAGTTTTCCATCCTCACTGGGGAGAGGTCACTGGGTGAATGAGCAGCTGATAGACCTCAGGCCCATGTGTGGGCTAAATGTATACAGCTGGTTAGAATGGAAGGTGCAGAGATGGACCTCCCAAGTTATTTGTGACTCTGTGTCATAGAACGGCTTGAGTTGGATGGGCCCTTAACAGATCATCCAGTTCCAACCCCTCTGCCATGGGCCCCTGCTCCCACTAGACCATGTTGCTCAAAGCTTCTTTCAGCCTGGTCTTAAGCACTTTCAAAGGATCACAGAACTGTCAGGGTTGGAAGGGACCTCAAGGATCATCCAGTTTCAATCCTCCTACCTTGGGCAGGGACACTTACCACTAGATCAGGTTGCCCAGAGCCACAGGGATGAGGTGTCCACAACTTCTGTGGGCATCCCATTGCGGTGTCTCATCTGCTGACCAGAGGGAAAGAGGAAGGTTGATAAGAAACGGCTTTGTTCCATCAGTAGCACAGACAGCTCTATTGGTACTGCACAAGGCAGTAAGGGATAATTCTTAACCAAGGCTGTAGATAAGGTACAATTACTTATCCTATTAATTTACTTATGAAGCCTGATGAGGACATTTCAGTGGGCTTGATTTAGTTGCTCTTTGTTTAGGTTCTTCAAGGCACAGTTTGCCTGGTTAATTGACAATCTTCACTCAATTTGTGTTTGTGTGAGAATAGTATTTATTGAATTGGTTACACTTAAATGCCTTTCCCTGGAGGGCACTGAAATCCAACTAATTCTTCACTCTGACTGGCTTTTTGCATCAGGCCAGCAAGCATCTGTGTCCATCAAATCACTGCCTTCTGCAGTTGTGATGGCTACTGAATCTGTTGGATGGGGAAGTTACTCAGGTAGCTTTGGTGAGAAGATGCCAGAAGCTTTCTCCGTGTCCAATTGAGCCAGTGTCACAAAATCACAGAATCCTCATGGTTGGAAGTGACCTCAAGGATCATCCAGTGCCAAACCCCTGCCATGTGCCTCAAACTAGATCAGGTTGCTCAGAGCTA
Source organism: Eubucco bourcierii (assembly GCA_013396675.1). Taxonomy (NCBI): domain Eukaryota; kingdom Metazoa; phylum Chordata; class Aves; order Piciformes; family Ramphastidae; genus Eubucco; species Eubucco bourcierii. Next base: position 21,571 of record VWZE01013852.1, on the reverse strand, counting down.
CATCCAACATGGCCTTAACAGCCTCCAGAGATGAGGCTTCCGCCACCTTCCTGGGCAACCTGTGCCAGTGTCTCACCATCTTTATGGTGAAGAAATTCATCCTAATGTCCAGCCATCTAGCCAATTCCTATCCTGGAAGTGGTCAACCCCTCAAGTCCATGTTCCAATTTGGACACCAAGAGTGTCTTTGGCAGCCTACAACAGAGAATCACAGAAAACATATGGTTAGAAGAGACCTCCAAGCTCCTCTACTCCAACATTTCACCCAACACTGAAGGGCCAACACTAAAACATGTCCCTAAGCACCAGCTCCACAGGCTGCTTCAACACCTCCAGGGATGGGGACTGCAGCACTGCCCTGGGCAGACCATTCCAGTGTCTGAGAAGCCTCTCTGGCAAGAAATATTTCCTCGCATCCAACCTGAACCTCCCCTGGGGCAGCTTGCAACCATCTCCTCTGCTCCTGTCCCTTTGCACCCAGGAGCAGAGGCTGTGCCCTCCTCGTTCCAAGATCGCTGCAGGGAGCTGCAGAGAGCAAGGAGGTCTCCCTCTGCTTCCTCTTCTCCAGCCTGAATCGCTCCTCCCAAGCTCCCTCAGCCCCTCCTTGTAACACAACAATAATAACCTAATGTACACCATTTACTCTTCATCTAAGACTTGGAATCTGTGTTGTTGAGTTGAACAGAAACACAGTGTGTAAAGAGGAAGAGTACTAAAAGGCTGGGTTTATTCTTTGTTTGGAGAATGCATTAGCTGCTCAGGAGGCCCCACCTGGACTATTGCATCCAGTTCTGGGCTTCTGACTTCCAGAGGGACAGGGATCTGCTGGAGAGAGTCCAGGGCAGGGCTGCAAGGATGCTGAAGGACCTGGAGCACTGCCTGATGAGGAGAGGCTGAGAGCTCTGGGGCTGTTCAGTCTGCAGAGGAGAAGGCTGAGAGGGGAGCTGAGCAATGTCTATCAGTAGCTGAGGGCTGGGGGTCAGGAAGGAAGGAAGGGACAGGGACAGGGACAACCTCTGCTCACTTGTGCCCTGCCACAGGACAAGGGCAAGGGATGGAAACTGCAGCACAGGAAGTTGCACCTCAGCATGAGCAAGAAGTTCTTTGGTGTAAGGGTGCCAGAGCAGTGGCACAGGCTGCCCAGAGAGGTTGTGGAGTCTCCTTGTCTGGAGCCTTTGCAGCCCTGTCTGGATGTGTTCCTGTGCCACCTGTGCTGCATTCTCTGGTCCTGCTGTAGCAGGGGGAGTTGAACTCTTAAGATGTTGAGAGGTTACTTAATACCCTGTGATCCTGTTGAACTTGATCCCTTTCTCCAGCTTGATCCTACCTGAATCTTTTTCTGATGGAAAATTCTTCTCTTTGTAAGAGGAAATCTCCATAAATCAGAAGACATCACATCTGAGCAGATAGCCTGTTCAGCAAGTTAACAGTTAAGGAGGTTACATCTAACACTATATATCTATATCTATATCTATCTCTATCTATCTATCTATCTATCTATCTATCTATCTATCTATATATATATAAATTTTTTTCCCCCTCATTGTTAAAAAGAAATGAGTGAGACTGCACTGAGTTGCTCAGGTTCCCCTCATCCTCTTGAAGAATGAGACATTTACAGTTGTCTTCACAGGTGCTTTTAGCAGGGAAATGCATGTCACTTCAGCCTCAGAGGACTTGGGAGGCAGTGACAGTCAGCTGTCACTGTCAAAGCCAGCCTTTAAGGAGAGAGAGAAACTACAACTGGCTCCGGGCTTTGCCTCATTTAATATAAAATTTGTTCATCTTAATGAATATTAATGAGTTTGGAGGAAAGGTTTCTATTTATTTTTTATGAGCTACTTGAGACTTCTGTATTTTATATTGGAAATTGAACTTTGTGAAGTGAACTTCTCAGGAAGCAGAAATTTTAACATTTTGATAAACTTCTATATAAATCACTGAATTGTTTAGGCTGGGAAAAAAAAAACTTTAGAATTGTTGAGTCCCACTGCTAAGCCAACAGAACCATGGCCATTAAACCATGTCATGAAGGGCCATGATTTTGGTTTTTTACATAAAGTCTCCAAAGATGTTGATTCCACCACCTCCCTGGGCAGGCTGTTCCAATACCTGACCCAATATTTCCTCCCCAATATTTAGTTTAAACCTTCCTTGGTGCAACTTGGGACTGTTTCTTGTCTCATCAGTAGTTAAATGAGAGGAGATGAACCATTACCTTGCTACAACCTGCTTTCAGGTAGCTGCAGAGAGTAAGAACATCTCCCCTCAGACTCCTCTTCTTCCAGTACTTGACCTTAAATAAATGTATAGTGGTAGAGGATGATATGCTACGTGTAGAAGGTTCCTTGGTCTGCTTGTTACCTTGCTTAAGAAATGAAGAGTTTTCAGTTCTGAGACTTTGAAGTGAGCAGTGTTAGAACTCCTGGGAAAAGATTCTAAAATGTGGACAGGTTTCATAGAATCACAGAATGGTCTGGACTGGAAGGACCCCTAAAGCTTATCCAGTCCAACCCCTCTGCAGTCAGCAGGGACATCCTCAACTAGATCATAGAATATCAGGGGTTGGAAGGGACCCTGAAAGATCATCTAGTCCCTGACAGAGCAGGATCACCTATACCAGAGCCCTGTTCAGCTTCACCTTCAATATCTCCAGGGATGGGGACCCAACCACCTCTCTGGGCAACCTGTTCCAGTGTTCCGCTATCCTCATGGTGCAGAACTTGTTCCTTACAGCCAATCTCAATCTGCTCTGCTCTACTTTAAAGCTATTGTCCCTTGTTCTGTCCCTGCAAGCCTTTGCAAACAGTCTCTCTCCATCCTTTTACCTGCTTCAGGTCTTGGCAGGCTGCTATTAGGTCTCTCTGGAGCTTCCTTTTTTCCAGGCTGAACATTCCCAGCTCCCTCATAGCGGAGCTACTCCACCCCCCTGATATCATCTGTCCTTTGGACTTGCCTGACTGAAAGTAGGTTTAAAACTTCTTCAACGCTGCAGTAATTCCTTAAGAAGATTGCAGAAGATGTCAAATTTCCATAGACGTTAAATAATTTGGATGACCTGGCTACAGTGACAGATGCAGGAATTTGAAGAAAGATTTCTGAGGGCTTCAGACTGGCTAGAGCTCTGCAAAGGAAAGGTCTCGAGGAATAAACGTCTGCTTTACAGGACATATGGTTCTGTGAAATATGCAGGGGGTGTAAAGGCAGTTCCTAAAAAAAGAACAACTTCCAACGTAGAGCTTCAGAGTGAAATATCCTCCAGTTTCTTCATAGTGCTAATTACAAGAAGCTACTGAATTTGAGTGAATACCAACCCAGGAAGTGGCAATGAAAATGGAAGATGGAAAATTGTAAACAGAGAGATGTTAGTGGAGATCATGGCCATGCAATTTGTGAAGTTGTTGGTTAGGTCAGTCATAGTCTGCCTGTCCCTTTGCTCTTGTCCTCTGTTTTTTCTTGCTTCTATAATTTCAACTCTTATCAGCATTCTAGTTTACAGACTCAGAGAATGCATTGTGTTGGAAGGGCTCTTTAGAGGTCATCTAGTCCAGCCCCTCTGCAGTAACCAGGGACACCCCCAGCTAGATCAGGTTCCTCAGAGTCATATCAAGCCTGACCTTGAATGTCTCCAGGGATGGGGTCTCCACCTCCTCTCTGGGTAACTTGTTGCAACGTTCCACCACCATGCATAGTAAAGAACTTCTTCCCTATGTCTAACCTAGATCTGCCCTTCTCTAGTTTCAAACCACCATCCCTTGTTCCACTGCTGCAAACCCTTAGAGCCTTCCTGTAGCCCCTCCTTTATTTAGTGGAGGACCTCTGTTAGTTCTTCCTGGAGCCTTCTCTTCTCCAGGCTGAACATCCCCAACTCTCTCAGCCTGTCCCCATAGCCTGTCCATCCCTCTGACCGTCTTTGTGGCTTTCCTCTGGACTGTCTCCATCAGGTCCACGTCTTTCATGTGCTGGGGGCCCCAGACCTGGACACCACCTCCCTGAGCAATCTCTTCCAGCATTCCCCCACCCTCATAGCAAAGAACTTCATCCTAATGTCCAAACTAAATCTACTGTGCTCTGCTCTCGGTGAGGGAAGACTTGGACGCCCAATATGAGTGATAAGCAAGCTTCAACTTTATTCGTCGTGCTGCAGAGTCTTTATACACTTTGGAATAGGCTAATACATATTCTGTAATCTAGACACCTTATTGGTGGTTGCCTTAAAGGTCAACCACTTCTTAGGTTCTTTGCTAACCACAAACATCCTGTTGTTGTACAACAGCTACAGTCAAGGACAGTGTTCTTGCAAACATAGCAGTTCAGATTAGTTGAGTTCGATGTTTCCCAAGATCCTGCTTGACCATCTGTAGCACGTCTACGTGACCCTTGTCAGCTAACCAAGCCTCCACACTCTAATAATTTTCCTTGGCATTTCTCATTGCTCAGGTATCTGAAATCAGAAAGAATCTCATTTCATTTCTGACCTGGAAATCAGGGGTTTTGGTAAGAAATTCAGTGTTCTGATGTTCTTCTATCTCATGGCACTTTTTGTCTTCTGGAAGTTTAATTTACTTCTCTTTCCAGGTAGCTAGGAAGCATATGCAAATGCACATCAATTACTCCAGCTGAGGACATACAGTAGTTATTTTGTTGATAAGTGTGTCAAGTTCATATCCAAATACTTTGATAGGTAATACACTGATGTGTGAAGAGCTTTAAGGAAAACCAGCAAAACATTCTCTCACCAGGGGAAGTTTAGGTCAAAAGTTAGGAGAAATTTCTTCACTGAAAGAGTTCTCAAACACTGGAGCAGGTGCCCAGGGAGGTTGAATCCCCATCCCTGGAGGTGTTTCCAAGGGACAGAGATGCAGTGCTGCACAACAGGGTTTAGCCCCAGCCTCGATAAAGTTAGTCGGACTTGACGGCCTTAGAAGTCTTTTGCACCTGAAATGATTCTGTTGTCTCTGTTCAATTGATCTCTGCTGTGCTCATATTAACAAAGAACAGGAAAAATGTGCACAAACTCCCTCCAACCCTAAAATCTTTGCTTGTTGTGTCTGCATGTGCCTGATATTGCAAAGAGTTGTAGCTTACTCTGGTATCAGAAAAAGGAAACAACAAAAAAACCAACAAACATTCGCAGAATTACAGAAAACATCCAGTTAGAAGAGACCTCCAAGCTCCTCTACTCCCAACATTTCACCCAGCACTGAAGGGCCAATACTAAACCATGTCCCTAAGCACCAGCTCCACAGGCTGCTTCAACACCTCCAGGGATGGGGACTGCAGCACTGCCCTGGGCAGACCATTCCAGTGTCTGAGAATCCTCTGGGAAGAAATATTTCCTAGCATCCAGCCTGAACCTCCCCTGGGGCAGCTTGCAACCATTTCCTCTGCTCCTGTCCCTTGGCACCAAGGAGCAGAGGCTGTGCCCTCCTCGTTCCAAGCTCGCTGCAGGGAGCTGCAGAGAGGAAGGAGGTCTCCCTCAACTTCCTCTTCTCCAGCCTGCACCTCCCCAGCTCCCTCAGATGTGCTCCAGGCCCTTCAACACGGTGTATCTGTAGCTGTTCTTAAGAACTTCTGGCTTCTGCTTTAAGGATCAATTTAATCTAGAGAGGAGGAGGAGGCTGAGGAGAGGCCTTACTCAAACATTAATTACTACTATTAGGTACTGCTTAGGTAACTCAAATCAGAAATGCAGCCTGTGCAGATCAGTGTAACTTCAGCAGTTGGATGTCAGGTATTGATAGGACTGGGGAATGGAGCAAAACTAGAAGAGGGTTGGTTCAGATTGGGTGTTAGGAAGAAGTTCTTCACCACAAGGGTGGTGAGAGACTGGCACGGGTCCTCAGGGAGGTGGTGGAAGCCTCATCCTTGAAAGTTTAAGGCCAGGCTGGATGTGGCTCTGGGCAAGCTGATCTAGTGTGAGGTGTCCCTGCCCATAGCAGGGGCTTGGAACTGGCTGATCCTTGAGGTCCTTTCCAACCCTGACAATGCTGTGATTCTATAACCATAGAATCGTTTCATATGGCAATGACCTTTAAGACCATTAGGTCCAACTGTTGCCTAACTGCCAGCTCTGGTACTCAACAGTGCCCCTCAACACCCACCTCACTACAACCTCCTTTCAGGGAGTTGTAGAGAGCAAGAAGGCCTTCCTAAGCCCCCTTCTCTCTAGACTAAACACCCCCAGTTCCCTCAGCTGCTTCTCACCAGACCTGTTCTCCAGGCCCTTCACCAGCTTTGCTGCTCTCCTCTGGGCACGCTCCAACACCTCCATATGTGTCTTGGAGCAAGGGCCCCAAAAGGAAACCCAGGATATAGGATGTGGCCTCACCAGTGCTGAGTACAGGGGCACAATCACTGCCCTGGAGCTGCCAACCACTCTATTGCTGATCCAGACCTGAATGTTGTTGGCCCACCTTGGCTATCTGAGCATTCTGCTGGCTCACATCAGACACCTATCAACCAACACACCAAGTTCTTTTCCTACCACTCTGCCCCAAGCCCTGGAGTTTTGCAGGGGGTCATTGTGATCCGAGCGCAGCACCTGGCACTTGGCCTTGTTGAACCTCATCCCGTTGGCCTCAGGCCCATCTGCAGAGTCTTTTCGGGTCCTTCATAGAGCCTTCCTGCCCTCACAGGACGTGAAACTGTTGGAGCCAGTCCAGAGAAGGCCACCAAGATGCTCAGAGGGCTGCAGCAGCTCTGCTCTGAGGACAGGCTGAGAGAGTTTGGGCTCTGCAGCCTGGAGAAGAGAAGGCTTCCAGGAGACCTTGCAGTGGCCTTCCAGGATCTGAAGTGGGCTACAGAAGGGCTGGGGAGGGACTGTTGACAAGGACTTGTCATGAGAGGAAGAGGAGGAATGGGTTTAAAGTGGCAGAGGGGAGATTGAAAGTGGATGTTAGGAAGAAGTTGTTTACAATGAGGGTGGTGAGACACTGGCACAGGTTGCCCAGGGAGGTTGTGGAGCACAGAATCAGCGATTGTGATCTTTGGTCACATTGTGTGATTCTGTGCTCCACAACCTCCCTGGAGCTGTTCAGGGCTAGGTTGGATGAGTCCTTGAGCGACCTGTTGCAGTGGGAGGTGTCCCTGCCTGTGGTGGTTGGGACTGGACGATCTGTGAGGTCCCTTTCAACCTAAACCATTCTGTGATTCAAAGAGGTCAACACCACCTCCTTCTGTGTGGTTTGCAGCGATCATAGAGCAAATTGTATGCATGAATCTTAAACAGCATTAATCACAGGAGCTGTAAACTTCTCTAATGAGGGGCAGACCTCCTCTTCAGTCTACCCCTGTGCACCACTGAAAGGAGGTGCTGCCTAGCAACATGGAGCATTAATATCTGTGGTATACTTGTTTTGGATTTAATTTGTCCTAAACTTCATGAGACTATTCTAGTGCGGTGGGATGAGATTCGTTTATTTCAGTTAAGAGCAGTTACATAACCACAAGCACAGCAGTGTTTAATAGTTTATTTGGGTTTGGTTGGTAAGATCTTACTCCATGTGCTTTGTGAGACTCAAACATCTTCATTGGCAATTAATTTGGAGAGGAGAAGAATGGAAACAGATGATGTGGATTTACCATAAAAGTTAAATGGGAGCTGCTGTTGCACAAGTGCATTATGTTGCTATTATTTCTACTACAGTCCAATTAACTTCAGCGAGTTAATTATTTAAACTATATGACCTGTTTGCATCTGGTGCATCACATCACTTGAACACTCAGGCTGCCCAGATTGCTTGTGGAGTCCGCTTCTCTAGAAACATTTAGGATCTCTCTGGATGTGATCCTGTGTGACCTGCCCTGGGTGATCCTGCTTTGGCAGGGGACGGGGTTGGACTGGATAATCTCCAGAGATGCCTTCCAACCCCTACTGTTCTATAATTAACCATTATTAATTTTTCTGTCAGTCAGAGAAGCGTTAAGATGGAAACCTAACTGCTGAAGAAGGTACAAGTTACAAGACGAGAGCTATTTCAGTTGTCAAGAGCATTGCATAATGCTAAAGAAAAAAAGCCAAAAGCACAAGAGTTTTAAATCTATGCACTTGGAACTTGGCACCTCTGCCAAAGTGATCAAAATGCCTGATACCTAGAGGAATGGCAGGAGTGTAGGTGTCTGCAATTTCTCAAGATCCGTGGCTCTTAATTGCTGTATTTAACGAAGAGCAGCCAGGTTATTTCTAGAATGTGACATTAATTTTTGCAGCAGGCAAAATAAGACAGAAAATTACTGGTATTTATAGAAATCATTTGCTCATGATGACGGGATGGCATTTAATCTCCCAGATGTGGAATGGATAACGTTAACAAGAAACAACAACCAAAAAACCCCAAAACCACAAACCCACCAAATACCTGGGTTGGTGAGGGAGTGTGAGTGCAGGCTGGAATTGACAGTAGATGTGGAGGTGTGGGTGCAGCCTGGAATTGACAGTACAGTGGCTTGGAGTCCTGTGCCTGGGAAGGAACAATAAACTGCACCAGTACAGGCTGGGAGGTGATCTGCTGGAGAGCAGCCCTGCGGAGAGGGACCTGGAAGTGCTGGTGGGCACCAAGTTCTGCATGCCACAGCAATGTGCCCTGGTGGCCAATGGTGTCCTGGGGAGCATTAAGAAGAGTGTGGCCAGCAGATCCAGGGAGGTTCGTCAGGCCCCACCTGGAATACTGTATCCAGTTCTGGGCTCCCCATTTCCAGAGGGACAGGGATCTACTGGAGACAAGACAGGGCTACAAGGCTGCTGAAGGGCCTGGAGCACTGCCTGATGAGGAGAGGCTGAGAGCCCTGGGGCTGTTCAGTCTGCAGAGGAGAAGGCTGAGAGGGGAGTTGAGCAATGTCTATCTGTAGCTGAGGGCTGGGGGTCAGGAAGAAAGGGACAGGGACAGCCTCTGCTCATAGGGCAATGGCGAGGGATGGAAACTGCAGCACAGGAAGTTGCACCTCAGCATGAGCAAGAAGTTCTTTGGTGTAAGGGTGCCAGAGCAGTGACACAAGCTGCCCAGAGAGATTGTGGAGTCCCATTCCCTGGAGCCTTTGCAGCCCTGTCTGGATGTGTTCCAGTGCCACCTGTGCTGGATTTTCTGGTCCTGCTGTATCAGGGGAGTTGGACTGGAAGCTCTCCAGAGGTCACTTCCAACCCCTAGCATCTTGGGATCTGTGATTTCCTAAATGATGATTTTAACTACAGGACTGTCCCAGATGAGAAAGACTTTAAGTGATCTGAACGCTACCATCATAAAATAATAAACATTTTATCTTAAGAGTGATATTATTAAAGATAAAAGCATGGATGCAGAATTTATCTGACAGGAATATTTTCTGCCTCCTTGAAGAGCTTTTTATTTTGTCTGATGCAGTTAATTTGTTGCTATACTAAAAGTCATTTTTGGTAAAGGCACTGACAAGAATTATCTTTTATTATCTCAAAATAATATTTTAGGGATCATCTCACTGACTGAATTTTAAAATGAAGTAGAATCATAGAATCATTTCAGCTGGAAATGAACTTTAAGATCTCTAAGTCCAACCATCAACCCACCACCATTGTGCCAGTTAAGCAATGTCCCCAGTTGCCATGTCTAAATGTTTGTTGAACATCCCCAGGGATGGTGACTCCTTATGTGTTGTTAGTGTGCTCATCCCAGAATTCACCACAGCAAACATGTTGAGAGTAGTGGTGGAATGCTACTGAGGACCATTGCTTCTCAAGTCATAGGCTGAGATATTTGCATCCTCTCTACTCTGTTGTGTGAAGAAAATGTGGGAGGCTGGTTTCAGAACTACAGTCTCTGTGGTGTTTCAACATCTCAGGCACTGACAGCAGAAATGCTGTTTCTGGAGCTTAGTGCTCACAGAAGGAGGAGGGAGATGATTCTCCCTCTCTTCTCTGCTCTCGTGAGGCACCACTTGAAGTACCATGTCCAGTTCTGGTGGCCCCTACACAAAAAGGATATCAAACTGTTGGAGCAGGTCCAGAGGAGGCCACGACAGACAGAATGAAAGAGTTGGGGCTGTTCAGTCTGGAGAAGAGGAGGCTCCCAGGTGACCTTCTTGTGGCCTTCCAGTATCTGAAGGGGACCTACAAAAAAGCTGGGGAGGGACTTTTTAGGCTATCAGGTAGTGACAGGACTGGGGGGAATGGAGCAAAGCTGGAGGTGGGGAGATTCAAACTGGACATGATGAGGAAGTTCTTCAGCGTGAGAGTGGTGAGAACCTGGAATGGGTTGCCCAGGGAGGTGGTTGAGGCCACATGCCTGGAGGTGTTTAAGGCACTAGGTAGCCTGATCTAGGGTAGGGTGTCCCTGCCCATGACAAGGGGATTGGAACTGGATGATCCTTGTGGTCCCTTCCAACCCTGACTGATTCTATGATACAAAGATGGTCAGAGGCTGGAGGACCTCTTATGCAGGACAGGTATGGAGAGGTCAGGCTGCAGATGAGAAGTTCCATGGAAATTATAGAATTTCCTTATAAAGATCAACATCCAGTTAAAAATCATCACAATATGCATGTCAAGAGAACATTATTTTTTATTTGATGGGAAAGGGATGATTTTGAAGGGGAAAAGACTACTCATAATCGTAAGACTTGCACTATAAAGCAGCCTTCCAGTACCTGAAGAGGACCTACAAGAAAGCTGGAGAGGGACATTTTACAAGAACTTGCAGTGATAGGATGAGAAGGGGTGGATTTGTGATGAAAGAGAGAAGATTTAGTCTGGAAATTAGGAAGAAATTATTTCCAGTAAGGGTGGGGAGACAGTGAAATAGGTTGCCCAGGTTTTATAACAGCCTTTCAGTACCTCAGAGGGGCTCAGAAGAAAGCTGGGGAGGAACTTTTCAAGGGCTTGTAGTGATAGGATGAGAGCCAATGGACTGAAGCTGGCAGAGGGGAGACTGAGACTGGAGATTAGGAAGAAGTTCTTTCCAGTGAGGGTGGTGAGACACTGGCACAGGTTGCCCAGAGAGGTTGCAGCTGCTCCCTCCCTGTGACTCTTGAAGGCCGGGTTGGATGAGGCCTTGAGCAACCTGGGCTAGTGGGAGGTGTCCCTGCTTCCTGCCTCAAGCATTCTGGACGAAATGGAAGAACCAACCTGAGTCTAGCTTTGAGCTGAGAGTGCCAAGCGGCCTGCATGGCGTGTGGGAGGTGCACCCGCACTGGCATACCAAACGCAGGCGCTCGGCGTGCAGACGCTCTCCAGACGTCTCAGAGGAGCGAGCGCTGGTCTGTGAAACGCTTCCACGCTGCTCAGTGTCACCTTTCCGCTCTGCTTTTTCAGCACACATGGGCACACATCTCGGGGACTGCATCCTCGTCCTGGGCTCGTTTGTTAAAGGCAGAACTACAAATGGCAAACCGATCTCAAAGGGGCGTTCCTGTTCTCTACTGCACACAGGGAGCTCACGAGATTTCTGAAGGCAGCCATAGGGTTTGGGACCTCTGGAGGTGTAGCAAGTTCATGGAAAATAAGATACAGATCCCTGATGCATGCCCAACATTGAGCACAGCCTCTGGGTTGCTGTCAGTGTTACTCAGACAGGCAGGAGATGAGGGTGCTCACACAAAATGCTGGAAACCCTCCAAAAGTTTCTGCTGCAACCACTGTTGTGATCCACAAAGAGGAGCTGGAGACCCATGACAGTGGGGTGCATGAGGCGAGGGTGCCTACTGCAAGGAACCCACAGGAAAATGGGGGATGGTGTTCACAGGATCCCAAGAGGTTAGAGGTTGGAAGGGACCTCTCTGGAGATCTTCCAGTCCAACTCCCCTGCTACAGCAGGACCAGAAAATCCAGCACAGGCCACACAGGGACACATCCAGACAGGGCTGGAAAGGCTCCAGAGAAGGAGACTCCACAACCTCTCTGGACAACCTGTGCCACTGCTCTGGCACCCTTACACCAAAGAAGTTCTTGCTCATGCTGAGGTGGAACGGCCTGTGCTGCAGTTTCCATCCCTTGCCCTTGTCCTGTGGCAGGGCACAAGTGAGCAGAGCCTGTTCCCCACCTCCTGACCCCCAGTCCTCAGCTACTGATAGACATTCCTCAAATCCCTTCTCAGCCTTCTCTGCAGACTGAACAGCCCCAGGGCTCTCAGCCTCTCCTCATCAGGCAGTGCTCCAGGCCCTTCAGCATCCTCCAAGCCCTGCCTTGGACTCTCTGCAGCAGATCCCTGTCCCTCTGGTAGTGGGGAGCCCAGAACTGGATACGGTTTTCCAGGTGGGGCCTGACTAGGGCAGAGTAGAGGGGGAAGGAGAATCTCCCTGGATCTGCTGGCCACACTCTTCTTAATGCCCCCCAGGACCCCATTGGCCTTCTTGTCCACCAGGGCACATTGCTGTGCCATTCAGAACTTGGTGCCCACCAGCACTCCCAGGTCCCTCTCCACAGGGCTGCTCTCCAGCAGATCACCTCCCAGCCTGTACTGGTGCAGTTTATTGTCCCTTCCCAGCTGCAGGACTCTCCACTTATCTTTGCTGAACCTCATCAGATTCCTCTCTACCCTGCTCTCCAGTCTAAGTCTTGCACAACCTGCAGGTGTCTCAGCCAAGCCTCTGTGCTGTGGACACGACAATATTTTCTGCAGCTCTTTTTGTCACCGCACTACTGTTAGTATCACCTTATCAAAGCACAGGTTGTCCCTCAATCCAGCGGGCACTGAGCTTATCGAGTGATCCAGAAGTGACCACCAGGCACCCTGAGGGAGAGCATTGGTAGAAGCATGTTGGCATGGGCAGAATATTTCAGCATGGCTATGCTGCAGAACTGCACTGCAGGATAGTGGTTCACATAGCTGCTATGTTTTCCATCAAATCCACATCAGCCCCTGATACACTAAGGGTGGGAGCGATTTTCCCTCTCTCCCTGCATGGGGCTCAGAGTTTCTTGTATGAAATAAAAATATTACTACCAAAACCATTTTAGGCTCCTTTTTCAATAGGTAAAGAGATTTTTTTTTTTTAACCCTGTTCTCTTCCCTTTTTCTTCTTTTTTTTTTTTTTTTTTTTTTTTTTTTTTCCTTTCCTGACAAAAGAGCAGAAGAAAAAGGCCTCTGGTCTAATATAAGACCTAATAAAATGACACCAGGTTTACAACTGCTTGGCTGGATCTTCTGATTTTTATCCTACTTTCATATTCCTTGTGTGTGGCAGTGTGGTGACTCCCACAGTAGAGAATTTGATGAGCAGGGCAGTGGGCTTTCATTAGTAGGAACAGTTTTTTCCCCCTTCAAAACCATCCTTTTCCTTTCAAATAAAAAATGTTATCTTGATGTGCATATTCTGATGTTACTTGTAACTGGATGGGAGGGCAGGGAGCCTATGGATTGATGAGCTGGGTAGATGGGCTGAGGCCAGTGGTGTGAGATTCAATAAGGTCAAATGCTGAGTGCTGCACTTGGGCCACAACAGCCCCATGCAGAGTTACAGGCTTGGGGCAGAGTGCCTGGAGAGCTGCCTGGTGGACATGGACCTGGAGGTGCTGACTGGTGCCTGACTGATTGTGAACCACCACTGTGCTCAGGTGGCTCAGAAAGCTAATGGCACCATGGCTAGCATCAGCAATGGTGTGGCCAGCAGGTCTAGGGATGTGGTTGTCCTCTACTTGGCACTGGTGAGGCCACATCTCAAATATTTGGCTCAGTTTTGGGCCCCTCACTAGAGGAAGGACATTGAAGTGCTGGACTGTGCCTGGACAAGGACAGGTTGGATGAGGCCTTGAGTGACCTGTTCTAGTGGAATGTGTTTCTGCTTGTGGCAGGGAGTTGGGACTGGATGAGCTTTGAGGTCCCTTCCAACCTAAACCATTCTATGATTGAGTCATTAAATCCATTTTCATTTCAACCTGTGTGTCTTCACACCTTCTCTAGGGACAGAGTGGCTGGAGAGCAGCCAGGCAGAAAGGGACCTGGGGTTGCTGGTAGAGAGTAGCTGAACATGAGCCAGCAGTGTGCCCAGGTGGGCAGGAGAACCAATGGCATCCTGGCCTGCATCAGGAACAGTGTGGCCAGCAGGACAAGGGAGCTTATTCTGCTCCTGTACTCAGCACTGGTCAGGCCACACCTTGAGTGCTGTATCCAGTTCTGGACCACTCAAGTCAAGAGAGATGTTGAGGTGTTTGAACATGCCCAGAGAAGGGCAGCAAGGCTGGTGAGGGGCCTGGAGCACAGCCCTGTGAGGAGAGGCTGAGGGAGCTGGGGGTGTGCAGCCTGCACAAGAGGAGGCTCAGGGCAGACCTCATTGCTGTTTACAACTACCTGAAGGGAGGTTGTAGACAGGTGGGGTTGGTTTCTTCTGCCAGGCCCCCAGGGACAGAGCAAGGGGACACAGTCTCAAGTTGTGCCAGGAGAGGTCTAGGCTGGATGTTGGGAGGAAGTTCTTGGCGGAGAGAGTGATTGGCATTGGAATGGGCTGCCCAGGGAGGTGGTGGAGTCACCATCTCTGGAGGTGCTCAAGCACAGCTTGGATGAGGCACTTAGTGCCATGGTCTGGTTGGTTGGCTAGGGCTGGGTGCTAGGTTGGGCTGGATGAGCTTGGAGGTCTCTTCCAACCTGCTTGATTCTGATTCTATTCTATGATTCTATGATTGGGGAGAGTGTCACCAGGTGGTAGGGCAACTGCTGTAGTTTTGCTCTGGACAGGGGCTAAATGTAGACAGCAGCAGCTTCTCTGTAAGTTACTCTCCTCTGCTTAATCTTTTTATTCAGTTGGAACTATGGGAGCCTTTGTTTGAAATACAACCACTGCAGATATCATAATGCACCTTCATTAATTTCTTCATTTGTGGTTTTATCTCGGGCAGGTGCTTCCCTTCAGTAAAACAAAAATCAGAGGCTTTGTGTTTTTAAGGATTCCAGATTAATAGAAAAACATCTTCCAATGTCTGTGCAATAGTTACAGAGGGACAAGAAATAAGAGAAGCAAAAGAAGAAAAGAGGGGAGACAAAGGAAAGAGACTGAAAAGATGAGGGCAGGAATGTTAAGGAGAGGTGAGAATGGAAGCCTAAGAGAAGAAGGGAATGGAAAAAGGAAAGATGAGGAAAGGAAAGGAAAGGAGAGAGGAAGGGTTAGGAAAGGAAAGAGATTAAAAAGGGAAAAACAAAATTCAGCATTTAATTACCTGCCGCATCTCCAGGAAAAAAAAAGAATTTGTTCTCCTAGCCATAGATAAAAAAGACAATGATGGAGCAAACTACAGTGATACTTCTCCTATCCTTTCTGTCCCTGGGTCATGACTGAATGTGACCTGTGTGTACATCCAGATGCTGCCTTTTGGAGAGCTCAGTACCAGATTACTCCAAAGTTTGACATCTCTTTAGTTTGACTTTAGCAATTCCAAAGGATTAAAAATTATTTGTGAAAGTCAGGTGGCAAACACTTGAGAAATGAATGGTTTGGCATTTTGAAGGACTCAAAGAACTTTTTTTTTTTTTTTTTTTTTTTTTTTTTTTTTTTTTTTTNATTTTTTTTTTTTTTTTTTTTTTTTTTTTTGTCCTGAGGACTTCTAATTGGATTTTGACCTGTCTTAAAAAATCCAGATTTATGTGTGAAACTTAACCTTCTCTGTCTGGGAGCTGGACAAGTTATCAAATTGCTTAATGTAAGCTACAAGGTGAAATAGTTTATAATATGGGATTAAAAGAAATTAAGATAATATTTCATAGTCTGGAGCGTCTCAAAAGAATCATGAGTAGCATCCAGTCTGCAACAGGCAACACACGTTTGAAGAGGTTGAAATAGGACCCAGTAGTGCTGGTGGGCATCAAGTTGTGCATGGCACAGCAATGTGCCCTGGTGGGCAACAAGGTCAATGGTGTCCTGGCAGGGCATTTAGAGTGGCCAGAAGATCCAGGGAGGTTCTCCTCCCCCTCTACTCTGCCCTACTGAGACCACATCTGGAATACTGCATCCAGTTCTGGGCTCCCCACTTCAAGAGGGACAGGGATCTGCTACAGAGAGTCCAAGGCAGGGCTTGGAGGATGCTGAAGGGCCTGGAGCACTGCCTGATGAGGAGAGGCTGAGAGCCCTGGGGCTGTTCAGTCTGCAGAGGAGAAGGCTGAGAGGGGAGTTGAGCAATGTCTATCTGTAGCTGAGGGCTGGGAGACAGGAGGGAAGGGACAGAGACAGCCTCTGCTCACTTGTGCCCTGCCACAGGACAAGGGCAAGGGATGGAAACTGCAGCACAGGAAGTTGCACCTCAGCATGAGCAAGAAGTTCTTTGGTGTAAGGGTGCCAGAGCAGTGGCACAGGCTGCCCAGAGAGGTTGTGGAGTCTCCTTCTCTGGAGCCTTTGCAGCCCTGTCTGGATGTGTTCCTGTGCCACCTGTGCTGCATTCTCTGGTCCTGCTCTGCAGGGGGCTTGGACTGGAAGCTCTCCAGAGGTCCCTTCCAACCCCTAACATCCTGGGATCTTTTAACACATCACTTGCAGGCTAGTACCTGCACAAGGCAGAACCTACTGAAGAACAGGATGCTGAGAGGAGAACTTACTGCTCTCTACAGCTACCTGAAAGGAGGCCTCCCAAGTAACTAAGGATAAGAGGTAACTTGCTCAAGCTGTGCTAGGGAAGTTTAAATTGGATATTAGGAAGAATTTCTTTGCTGAAGGAGTGTTCAGACACTGGAACAGACTGCTCAGGGAGGTGCTAGAGTCACCATCCCTGAAGGTGTTTAGAAAATGAGTAGTAGTACTTTGGTGCAAGGTCAAGTGGCCATGGTGTTGTTGAGTTGACAGTTGGGCTTGATGCCCTCAATAGTTCTATGAATAGGGGACCAGACTGGGCTCAGTTCATGGAGTAGTTACTTATAAACACCAAAGTTACAGAGTGGAGCTTTGTGAAGAAAGAAGGGAGCACTTCTGGTTTCAGTTTCCCCATTTGACAGTGGGCTGTGCTATCCCATTCACAGAGGCTAAGAACATCAAAGACTGTGGGCATCACATCCTGATGGTAGAAGCAACAATAAACACAGTGTTGTTTGCTCAAGGCTCAAGTAGCATCTTTGATTTAGGTATGATTTGCAATTTTTGATGGAGTAATTTGTATTAAAACAAAACAAACAAAAACCAAACCGAAACAAAAACGTACCTGAAGTTTTAATTTTTTTCTTGATATTACAGTCTTAAAAGCACAGAATCAAAGAATGTCAGGAACTGGAAGGGACCTTGAGGATCATCCAGTCCAACCCCCCTGCCAGAGCAGGAGCACCTACAGCAGATCACACAGGAAGACATCCAGGTAAGGTTTTGAATATCTCCAGAGAAAGAGACTCTACAACCCACCCTGGGCAGCCTGTTGCAGGCTTCTGTCACCCTCACAGGGAAAAAATTCCTCCTCCTGTTTCCATGGAACTTCCTATGGCTCAGCTTCCACCACTGCCCCTTGTGCTGCCATTGGGCATCACCCAGCAGAGCCTGGCTCCAGCCTCTGGGCACTCACCCTGCACATCTTTATCACCATGACTGAGGTCCCCCCTCAGGCTCCTCCTCTCCCAACAGCACAGCCCCAGCTCCCTCAGGCTCTCCTCCTAAGAAGATCTTCCACTGCCTTCAGCATCTGTGCAGCTCTGGGCTGTGCTCCTTCAAGCAGTTCCCTGAGGTCCTTCTTGAAATGAGGGACCTGGTCCCATCAGAGCAGATCCCATCTCACAGCACTACAACCTGTTTGTAGTCTGTTGTATTTCATTCCAGAGACAGCTGCATTCACTAATTGCTTCTCTAGCCAAAAGCCATAGACTTTAAGTCACATACAATGATGGCTGGGAAACATCCAGGAAAAACTAGTCCAATAGTATGGAAAAATTCACACAGCAAAGCTAACAACATTTTTTTTTTCTCTTTTATCCTTTCTACTCATTTCCCATATCTGACGAAGCGTGTGAGGAGTTTGTCATAAAACACAGAGATGATTCCTTTTATTAAACAAGCATAAATTAATCTCAGTGTAAGAATAAAAGTTGCTGTTCACAATTTTACATTTATGGGAAAAAAAAAAAGTCATTACTGAGATTACACAGTAGATGATCTAAAAGCAATTAGGGAAAGGGATAAAAACCAATGTTAATTAAATCTGTCCTGAGACTCCCAACACAGATCATGGAATCATAGAATGGTCTAGGGTGGAAGGGATCTCCAAAACTCATTCACCACAACCCCCATGCAGTCAGCAGGGACATCCTCCACTAGAGCAGGTTGCCCAAAGCCCTCTCCAGCCTCACCTCAAAGATCTCCAGGGATGAGGACCCAGCCACCTCCCTGGGAAACCTGTTGCAGTGTTCCAACACCCTCCTCGTGCTGAGCTTGTTCCTCACATCCAATCTCAGTCTGCTGTGCTCTCTTTTGCAGCCATTGCCCTCATCCTGTCCCTGCAGGCCTTTGCAAACAGTCTCTCTGCAGCCTTCTTGTAGCCTGGCAGGTTGCTCTTAGATCTGCCTTGAGCCTCCTCTTCTCAAGGTTGAACACCCCCAGCTCCCTCAGCCTGTCCTCCTAGCAGAGCAACTCCAGCCCCCTGATCATTTTCATGGCCTCCTCTGGACTTGCTCTATCAGATCCATGTCCTTCCTGACAGGCTCCAGAGCTGGATGCAGCACTCCAGGTGAGGTCTCACCAGAGATGTGCAGCTGCTACCCATTCAACAATTCTGCCTGGCCGAAGAGATCTTGATTTCTTTGAAGTAGGAATTGATTGGAGATTGTGAGTTTTTACTGTTCTCCTTTTCTTCTCCACTGATTCTACATTAAGACACTCAAAACTAGAGATAAGTTGTTATAAAAAAGCTAATCAAAAGTTAATTCTTCACCAATATTAAATAACAATAATCTCTTGGGTAGTGTGGACGAGAGCCAAGGGAGTAACTAATCAGGTTATCCAAACTGATCTTTCAGTCAGTGGTGAATATCAGCTGCACAATAGTTTCCAACTTTTATCTGCCAAACAAATGTGTCTCCTCTCCAGCTGTGCTGGCACCTAGGCTCTGACAGTGAGAGCTGCAAAACTCAGAATCATAGAATTGTTTCAGTTATAAAAGACCTCCAAGATCGTTGAGTCCAAGCATCAATCCAATGCCAGCATAGCTGTTACACCAAGTATCACTGTGCCATTCCACGTGTTACAGCAAGGCGAGGGAGGAGATTCTGCCCTTCTACTCCACTCTGAAGCACTGTGTGCAGTTCCTAGGACAGGAAAGATCTGGAGGTGCTGTACTATGTCCAGAGAAGGGCCACGAGGATGATCAGAGGGCTGGAGCTGCTCTCCTGTGGGTACAGGCAGAGAGAGTTGGGGTTGTTCAGTTTGGAGAGAAGTATCTGAGGAGACCTTCTTGTGGCCTTCCAGTGTCTGAGGGGGGCTACAAGAAAGCTGGGGAGGGACTTTTTAGGGTGTCAGGATTNCCCCTCCCAGAAATCAGAGACCCCAGGAGGGGCTCCCAACCACCCTTCCACCTTCTCCCCACCCCTGTACCTTACCCCAGGGTTTGCCTTACACACAAGGTGAGTTTGGAGGATCGTGCAGGGGAGTTAGAAGGAAAGTGGTTAGTGAGGTTACTCAGCAGAGAGGAGAAGGCCAGAACTGCTAGACAGCCTGAGAGTGTCTGCAAGCCTGAGAGACTTATCTATGTTTTGAGTTCTTATTCTTAAACATCTCAGCAAGCCTATGAGTGAAGTAGACATCACCATTGTTTACTTTTCACAGTCTGTAATACAATTTTCTCCATTAAAATATTCCAATTAGCCTCAAATCAGCACAGCTGCCCAGGGAGGTGGTGGAAGCCTCATCCCTGTATGTTTTGAAGGCCAGGCTGGATGTGGCTCTGGGCAAGCTGCTCTAGTGTGAGGTGTCCCTGCCCATGGCAGAGGAGTTGGAGCTGGGTGATCTTTGAGGTCACTTCCCACCCTGACAATTCTATGGCTCTCCGATTCTCCAGGGTGCTCAAGAATACCAAATTGCCTCTGCACATTGAGTAAAAGCAAGCCAATGTTGCCTCAGCCCATGACAGGGTCAAGAGAATGTTTATGGACTCTACCAAATTTAGCTCCAATTATCTGATCCCAGCAGTTGTATATTACCATGCAGTACTTAGGGACATCACCAGGGAGACCTTGTTGTGGTCTTACAGTACTTAGAGAGGGCTTGATGGAATGATGAGGACAATGTCTTTATCAGAGCCTTTTGTGGCAGGCTGTGGGGTGATGAGAGGATCACAGGATGTTAGGGGTTGGAAGGGACTGAAAGAGATCATCATGTCCAATCCCTTTGCCAGAGCAAGACCAGACAATCCAGCTCAGGTCACACAGGAACACATCCAGACAGGCCTTGAAAGTCTCCAGAGAATGAGACTCCACAACCTAAGGTGATGATGATACAAAGTGAGCTATGCAGAATTCACAGATTTGAAGAGGTCAGGAAAGAAATGTCAAATGTTCAGTGCTTAAAATGAGACTGAATTTTAAGTGGCTCAATTCCTATTTAGGTGTTTGGTTAATTCTTTTATAGCTATGAAAGGGGAAAAAAATACCTGAGAGTTCACAGTGTCAGAGGGTGTCAGGGGTTGGAAGGGACCCAAAGAGATCATTGAGTCCAACCCCCCTGCCAGAGCAGGACCATACAATCTAGATCAGGTCACACAGGAACACATCCAGACAGGGCTGGAAAGGTTTCAGAGAAGGAGACTCCACAGCCTCTCTGGGCAGCCTGTGCCACTGCTCTGGGACCCTTACAGCTAAGAAGTTCCCCCTTGTGTTGTGGTGGAACCTCCTGTGCTGCAGCTTCCATCCATTGCTCTTTGTCCCATGGCAGGGAGCGAGTGAGCAGAGCCTGTCCCCCACCTCCTGACCCCCAGCCCTCAGATATTGATAAACATTGATTAAATCCCCTCTCAGCCTTCTCCTCTGCAGACTGAACAGCCCCAGGGCTCTCAGCCTCTCCTCATCAGGCAGTGCTCCAGGCCCTTCAGCATCCTTGCAGCCCTGCCTTGGACTCTCTGCAGCAGATCCCTGTCCCTCTTGAACTGGGGAGCCCAAAACTGAAGGCAGTACTCAAGACAGGGTCTTGAGGGAGATTTAGACACTGAAAATGCACAATAGTTTTTTACAGTGAGGGTGATGAGACACTGGCCTAGCTTGCCCAGAGAGGTGGTAGATGCCTTATCCCTGGAACCATTCCAGGTCAGCCTCTTTGCAGCTCTGAGCAACCTGGTCTGGTTGAAGATGTCCCTGTTCACTTCAGGGAGTTTCAACTAGATAAGAAGAGCAGATTTAGGTTGGATGTGAGGAACAAGTTCTGCACCGTGAGGGTGCTGAAGCACCACAACAGGTTCTCCAGTGAGGTAGTTGAGGCCCCACCCATGGCTTGACAGGGCTCTGAGCAACCTGATCCAGCAGAGGATGTCCCTGCTGGCAGCAGGGGCATTGAACTGGATAGGCTTTGGAGGTCCTTTCCAACCCCCACCATTCCAGCATTCTATGGTCTATGTATGTCTTATTTAATATCCCTTCCTTAACAGAGGCTGAAGAGGCTGGGATATGCACAGAAGTAAGGAAGAAGCTTCTAAGAATCATAGAATGGTAAGGTTGGAAGGGAC
>VWZE01013851.1:9706-34050 GCA_013396675.1 Eubucco bourcierii | reverse complement strand
AGCCCTGCAGGGCACAGGGGTGCAGTCCTGCGGGGCACAGGGGTGCAGTCCTGCTGGGCACAGGGGTGCAGTCCTGCGGGGCACAGGGGTGTAGTCTTGCGGGGCACAGGGGTCAGTCCTGCAGGGCACAGGGGTGCAGCCCTGCTGGGCACAGGGGCGCAGCCCTGTAGGGCACAGTGGTTAGTCCTGCTGGGCACCAGGGTAGTCCTGTTAGGCACAGGGTGCAGCCCTGCTGGGCACAGGGGTCAGTCCTGCTGGGCACAGGGGTCAATCCTGCTGGACACAGGTTGCAGCCCTGCTGGGCACTCCTCCAGGAGCAAGGCTGCAGGGCAGAGGTGCAGCCTGTCCCCATGTGCCAGCATTCAGGGAAGGGCCTGGCTGAGCAGATGGATTTGGCTGGAGCCCATGGAGAGGAGGAGAGCTTCTGGTCTTTGGAAGAGGGGACAGGCTTCTCCTGAGGCCCACAAAGGTGTCCTGTGGGAGAAAACGATGAGAGACAAATCCCAACTAGAACTCAACTGGGTGCTGCTGCTGGAGACAGCAAAAAATGTCTCTGTGCATTCACTAAGAACAAAAGAGAATCTCCACCTGTTATTGGATGCAGGGGAACGTAGGGCCAAAGGCTCAGGAACAGGCTGAGGTGCTCAATGCCTTCTGTGCCCAGCCTTTAGGAGCAGAAGGAGACCTTCACAATCCCAGAGGTGCTGGTCAGTGACTTGCTGCTCCACTTACACATAAGCCTATGGGGCTGGGTGGGTTACACCCAAGGGCACTGATGGAGCTGGTGGAAGCGCTCACCAAGCTGCTTTCCATCACTGCCCAGCAGTTCTGGGTGACTGGAGGTTGGCAAATGTGATGCCCAGCTTCATGAAGGACCAGAAAGAGGATGTGGGGAACTGCAGAGCTGTCAGTCTGATCTTGATGCCAGAGGTGGTCAGGGAGCAGATCATGTTGAGTGCCATGATGGAACGTGTGGAGGGCAACCAGACAGTCAGGCCCACTCAGCATGGGTTCCTGAAGGACAGGTCCTGCTCCACCAACCTGATCTCCTTCTATGACCAGAGGACCTGCTGAGGGGATGAGGAAAAGGCTGTGGATGTTGTCTACCAGAGCAGCCTTTCTCAGGGGTCTCACAGCACCCTGGGCAGCCTGGTTGCCCACAGCTCAGGGGTGGATGTTCTGCTGGGCAAAACTCTGCTTGGGTGGCTGGCACCAAAGAGCAGTGGGAACCACTCACTGGATAAGAAACTGGCTGGATGGTGGCACACAGAGAGTGGGGATCAAGGGCACAATGTCCACCTGCAGACCAGTGCCAAGTGGCTCCTTCAGGGCTCAGTGCTGGCACCAGTGCTGTTTGACATCTTTGTCAGTGCCATGGACAGAGGAATCAGTGCAGCCTCAGCAAGTGTGCAGATGGCACCAAGCTGTGTGGCACAGTCACTTGCTAGAGGGCAGGGATCCATCCAGAGGGACCTGGACAGGTTGCAGAGCTGTGCCCAGGCCAACCTCATGGCATTCAACAAGGCTAAGTACAAGGTTTGCACTTGGGTAGGCACAATGCCAAGCACAGCTCCAGGCTGGGTGGGGAATGGCTGAGAGCAGCCCTGAGGAACAGGCCCTGGGGGTGTGGGGTGAGGAAAAGCTCAACCTGAGGCTGCAGTGTGAGTGCAGCCCAGACAGCAACTGTGTGCTGGGCTGCAGCAAGAGCAGTGTGGGCAGCAGGGCAAGGGAGGGGATTGTGCCCCTTGGCTCTGCTCTCCTCAGAGCCCACCTGCAGTCCTGGGTGCAGTTCTGGAGCCCCCAGCACAGGAAGGACCTGGAAGTGTTGGAGGCAGTGCAGAGGAGGCCATGAGGATGATCAGAGGGCTGCAGCAGCTGTGCTGTGAGGACAGGCTGAGAGAGTTGGGGCTGTGCAGCCTGGAGGAGAGAAGGCTTCCAGGAGACCTTAGAGTAACCTTCCAGGATCTGAAGGGGGCTACAGATGGCTGGGGAGGGACTATTGAGAAGGTCTGGGAATGACAGGACAAGGGGAATGGGTTTGAAGTGTCAGAGGGGAGATTGAAAGTGGATGTTAGGAGGAAGTTGTTTGCAGTGTGGGTGGTGAGAGACTGGCACAGGTTGCCCAGAGAGGCTGTGGAGCACAGAATCACCCAATGAGATCTTTGATGTTTGATCACATTGGGTGATTCTGTGCTCCACAACCTCCCTGGAGGTGTTCAAGGCCAGGTTGGAGGAGGCCTTGAGTGACCTGTACTAGTGGGAGGTGTCCCTGCCTATGGCAGGTGGTTGGAACTGGCTGAGCTTTGAGGGTCCCTTCCAACCTTCCCATTCTATGATTCTGTGAATGGAGTTAACTCCAGCTGGTGGCTGCTTACCACTGGTGTTCCCCAGGGCTTAGCATTGGGACCACTTCTGTTTAACATCTTTATCATGATCTTGATGAGAAGATGGAGTTGCACTCTCAGTAAGTTTGCAGATAGCACCTTGGGTGGGAGTGTTGATCTGCTGGAGGGCAGGGAGGCTCTGCACAAGGGGCTTGGAGAGAGTGCACTGATGGGACAAGCGCCATCACAACAGCCCTGTGAATGCTCCAGGCTTGGCAAGGTGGCTGGAAAGGTGTGCAGTGGAAAGGGAGCTGGGGATACTGATGGACAAGCAGCTGAAGATGAGTCAGCACTTGCCCAGGTGGCCAAGAAGGCCACCAGCATCCTGGCTTCTATTAGAAATAGTGTGGCCAGCAGGAGCAGGGTGGTGATTGTCCCTCTGTACTGGACACTGGGCAGGCCACAGCTCTGGGTTCAGTTTTGGGCTACTCACTCCAAGGAGGACACTGAGGGGCTGGAGCAGGTCCAGAGAAGGGCAACAAAGCTGGGGAAGGATCTGGAGAGCAGGTCTGGGGAGGAGCAGCTGAGGGAGCTGGGGGTGTGCAGCCTGGAGAAGAGGAGGCTGAGCTGAGGGAGACCTCATTGCTCTCTGCAGCTCCCTGGGGGAGCTGTCTCTTACATGGCTGTCTCTTCTGCCATGTAAATGGTGACAGAACAAGAGGGAATGGCCTCGAGCGGCAGGTTTAGGCTGGACATCAGGAAAACATTTTCTGAAAAGGGTTCTCAGGCTGCCCAGGGGGGTGGTGGAGTCCCCAGCCCCGGAGTTGTTTAACAGCTGTGTAAATGAGGTTCTTGGGGATATGGCTCAGTGGGGCACTGGCAGAGTAGGGTTAACGGTTGGACATGAGGATCTTGAAGGTCTTTTCCAACCTCAGTGATGCTGTGATTGCAAGGACATGTTATCCCACCTCCAAACTGCACCTCCCAGGGACCATCCCTCCCACAGGCGTTAGGGCACCTGCTGCCTGACCCCCAGCAGCCACTCTGTGCTGCTGAGCATCAACATGGGGGGCACCAAGCACCCCCAGCATGACAGCTCCGCAAATCCTCTGCCCACAGGAGAATTCCCACCCCTGGGACCTGCCTTGGCTGTACACAGATCACTTTCAGATCGTTCCCATGCCTACTCCACCCCTTTGCATGCAAAGCTTGCAGTGCTGCACCACATCTCTCTGCAGTGCCATGCAGCTGGGAGGGCATGGTGGGGGTTGGGAGGCAGCTGTGGAGGTCATTCAGTCCAAACCCTGCTACAGCAGGTTCACCCACAGCAGGTTGGCCAGGACTGCAATGTCCAGGCAGGTTTGGAATGTCTCCAGAGAAAACTCCACAACCTCTCAGGGCAGCCTGTTCCAGGCTTCCAGCACCCTCACACCAAAGAAGTTTTTCCTCTCCAGGGCTCCTGAAGAAAGCCACAGAGGGGCCCTGTGGCTTAAACAAAGGCAGGATTTCTGCAGCCCACATCTGCTGTGCCAAGCCTCCATTGATCTCTTCTGCTAGCTTGCAGCTGAGCCAGCCCAGGAGTGATGCAGTGGTGTTGGCTCGGTGCTGCTGTTCTCTGTTTCCCGTGGCTTAAAGATCTCCGGAGCAGAGTCAGCAGAACTGAAGTGTGCCCTGCCTCAGCTGCTGGAGAGCACTTAGTCGAGGAGGCAATAGGTATTTCCTTAACAGGTCCCTTGAGAGCAAGCAGCTCATCCTGGCCTGTGTTAGAAACAGGGCAGGCAGCAGAGCCAGGAGGTGCCCATCCCCCTGTGCCCATCCCTGGGCAGGCCACAGCTTGAGTGCTGTGCTCAGCTCTGGGCCCTCACTGCAGGAAGGACACTGAGGGACTGCAGCCTGTGCAGAGCAGGGCAGAGGCTGGAGAAGGGCCTGGAGCAGCTGGGGGTGAGGAGGGGCTGAGGGAGCTGGGGGGGTGCAGGCTGCAGCAGAGGAGCCTGAGGGCAGAGCTGATTGCTCTCTGCAGCTGCCTGCAGGGAGGTGGCAGTGAGGAGGGGGCAGCTCTGCTGCTTGAGGGCAAGGGACAGTAGCAGAGGCAGTGGTTCCAAGCTGCCCCAGGGGAGGCTCAGGTTGGACAGGAGGAAATATTTCTGCCCTGGAAGGGTTCTCAGACGTTGGCACAGGCTGCCCAGGGCAGTGCTGCAGTGCCCATCCCTGGGGGTGCCCAAGCAGCTGTGGCCTTGGTGCTTAGGGACATGGTTTGGTGCTGAGCCTGCGGTGCTGGGTGGAGGCTTGGACTGGGTGAGCCTGGAGGGTTCTGCTGTGGTTTCTCTGCCCAAAGGCCTCAGTGACAGCTCCTGGGAGTACCTCAGCCGGAGAGCAAAGTGATGACATCTGCCTTTGGCCACGCTCCCGTGGCGCTGCCGCACGCCGTATCCCGCACAGACGGCGCTTTTCTTTCAGCACCATCCAGCATCCACTTTCTCCATCCCATTTACAAATGACGGTGAGTGGAAAGCCAGGTTTTCACAGGCAGTTTGTGCTCAGTCTTTTCTTGCACAAATGCTAAGGCACAGCAGAATGCTCTTCCTCTGCCAGGCAGCCTGGAGTACAGGGAGCATTCGTGCACTGCAGGTACAGCCCGGGGCTTGCTCTGGTACAGCAGCAGAGCTCCAGCTCCAGCTTCCCCTGCAGGAGGTGTTCTTCACAGGACAGCTTCGCAGCCCAGGACACTGTCGGGAGATCTCTTCCCTTTCCATTAGTGATAACTCTGCCTCTCTATGATGTTTTCTTTCCACATACCCAAGGAACAGCTTCTGACTCTACATTTCAGCATACATTTTACTTTGCTGGGTGGGAGCAAGAGACAAGCATGAAGCAGCCAGAGATCAAAAAGTATTAAGACCTAAGTCTTCAGAGAAACCCAGCACCAGACAGCAGCTTGGGAAGGAGCTGGGACATGCAAGCAGAGGAATAAATCAACTTTAGGACTATCTTCATGGGGTCAGGGCACAGCAAGTAACTTAGCAGCCCTTTGAAGAGAGGAAGGGAGAGAGAGAGATGCTGTCAGTAATTCTCCATTTCACCCACAGGCAGAGCAACTGAGACAAGTAGCAGCTGGAGGGTTTTGTAAGTCAGGGAGCACAGCAGAAGGCATTTTAAGGAGGGATGAACAACCACCACTTCTCTGACACAGCAGGTTTGGAGTGCAGGGCTTAGATTTGCCCAAATGAGGCTGGTAAGGTATGAAGGGACATTGCATCTGCTCAACGGCATCATGGCAGAAAGGTGGGATGCAGACTGGCCCAGACACAGTGGCAGTGACCCACCTGACAAGTGGCTTTTGCAGCCTGGCTTGCTGCTGCTTCTCTGCTCACAGGACCACGGTTTGACATCAGCTGCATCACTCAGCCACTCCCAGATCCAGCAGTGCTCACTGGATTCAGGCCACACGCAGGAACAGCTCCTGGCAGGGCAGCTACCTCCTTCCAAAGCCTCTGTCCCTGTGAAAGAACTGAGAGACATAAACTCTTACACTGATAATTTTTATCAAGCAAGTCAGAAGAATTTCTTGCCAGTTCTGGTGATGGGTAAGGAAGACCTCTGCCCCAGGCAGGCTTTGGGATTTCAGCAGAGTGCAGATCCACTTTCTCCCAGGCAGCATTTCCATCCTCAGGTGTTCTGTGGATCCTGAATCCAGCCACAAGCACCTACAGGGTGTTTCTGTGCTGAGGCACCAGTATGTGGTGGGAATGAACACGCAGGCTGGTGGCAGTGTAGAGATGGACTAAGACCATTTCAGCTGGCACTGTCACAGAGAAAAGGATGAGGGAGCTGGGGTTGTTCAGCCTATAGAAAGGGAAGACTCCAGGGAGACCTAATAGCTGCCTTCCAGTACCTGAAGGGGGCTACAAGAAGGATGGAGAGAGACACCTGCAGGGACAGGATGAAGGACAATGGCTTCAAACTAGAGCAGAGCAGATTGAGACTGGATGTGAGGAGCAAGTTCTGCATCAGGAGGCTGCTGGAACACTGCAGCAGGTTGCCCAGGGAGGTAGTTGAGGCCTCATCCCTGGAGATATTCAAGGTGAGGATGGAGAGGGCTGTGGGCAGCCTGATCTAGTGGAGGATGTCCCTGCTGGGTGCAGAGGAGGTTGAACTGGATGAGCTTAGGAGACTCCTTCCAACCCAGATCACTCTATGATTCTATGACATCTCCTCCCTGATCCCTTCTGCCCTGCAGACACCTCTACCTAAACCAACAGCCAGAAGAACCACCCTGCCTGCAACCTGCAGTCTCACATAACTGCAATACAATGAGGTGTTTCACAAGGATTTTGCAAGCTTCCACCAAGTTGCTGTGTGGAAAGCAGCATAAAAGGCAGCAAGAATGGGGGCAAGCAACCACAGCAAGTCCCCTGGGCAATGCTCCTGTTCTCTGCTGTTTCCCTTTTTTGATCATCTCCTTCCTGCAGCTTGATGTGCTGCACGGGGCCAGCTTCTGCATTTGTTCTCTGCAAGGTCGAGTCCTTCCCTCCAGGTTGTGTCTTTCAGGCAAGCAGGATGAAAAAAATAATCACCAAAGGCAAAAGCCTTGCCACTGAGTTTGCCAAGTATGGGGAGTGCTACGGCAGGTAAATGCTAGATCAGAGTTGCCAGGCAGCACAGGTTCCCCAGTAAACAGGATTCTCACCTCCCTTCCCACATCTGCTCATAATGGAAGGTCATGCTAGGGAGCAGGAGGCTGCAAGGGTCACCAGTGAAAGAGAAGTGCAAAGGGACTGGTTTTGTGCATGCAAAAGTTGCTCTCCCAGCACCTTGGGCAGCGTTTTCACATGGACACACCTCAGGAGCATCCTGCTCTTGGCTCTGGCTCAGCACTGGCCACATCTCAGTCACACACCAGTGTGTGGTGAAGCCTGTGTGGGAGCTGATGTGAACCAGTAGTCCTACAGGGGTAACACCTCCAGGATGCTCCCACAGCATCAGCTAACTTCTGGGCATGTGCTCACACACCTGATGAAAACTGGGTGTACATATCCTTGTTTACCCCAGAGGACAGCCAGCTAGTGTCTGTGCAGGAGCTGCACCTCAGTGTGTTGTGTGGCATCACATCCAGCCTCACTTCCAGGGTACGGGAGAGATCTGCACCTAGAGATCAATGTATGAGCTCCACTGGAGGGGTAATCACAGCAGTGAAGCCTAGGCTGCGTTAATGCTTGAACTCTGTGCACCATGGGTAATGAAGAGGCATCACCTTGTGATGGTTTGGGAGCTACCCACCGCACACACACTTTGTAAAATCACCCAGAGTAGACTCAGCCAGCTGGAACTTAACATCTATTCACAGCTTAGCACAATGTACAAGCAGGGCAAGGGAGGGGATTGTGCCCCTTTGCTCTGTTCTCCTCAGACTCCACCTGCAGTCCTGTGTGCAGTTCTGGAGCCCTCAGCACAGGAAGGACATGGAACTGTTGGAGCAGATCCAGAGGAAGCCACAAAGATGCTGAGAGGGCTGCAGTAGCTCTGCTGTGAGGACAGGCTGAGAGAGTTGGGGCTGTGCAGCCTGGAGAAGAGAAGGCTTCCAGGAGACCTTATAGAAGCCTTCCAGTATCTGAAGGGGGCTACAGGAAGGCTGGGGAGGGACTATTAACAAGGTCTTGGAATGGCAGGACAAGGGGCAATGGGTTTGAAGTGTCAGAGGGGAGATTGAAAGTGGATGTTAGGAGGCAGTTGTGTGCAGTGAGGGTGGTGAGACACTGGCACAGGTTGCTCAGGGAGGCTGTGGCTGCTCCCTCCCTGGAGGTGTTCGAGGCCANCAGAGTCCCCAAGAGGGGCTCCCAACCACCCTTCCACCTTCTCCCCACCCCTCTGCCTTACCTCAGGGTCTGCCTTACGTGTAAGGTGAGTTTCGAGGATGGGCCAGGGAGATTAGAAGGAGAGTGGTTAGTTAGGTTACACAGCAGAGAGAAGACACAGCAACTCCCAGAGAGACTCAGAGTCTCTGTGTGTTATCTGTGTTTGTGTTCTTGTTCTTACACATCTCAGCAAGCCTATGAGTGAAGTAGACATCACCACTGTTTGCTTTTCACAGCCTATATTTTTTTCTTTTTCTTTTTTTTTTTTTTCTCCATTAAAACATTCCAATTAGCCACAAACCAGCACACACTTTAAGGTCTGAAGCCAGGCCATGTTTTTCAAGCTGCTCTCTCAGTTAACGTTTAACAAGGCAACAGTGTGTGCCCACTGGAACTGGAGTAAAGCACCAAGATAAGGTTACTGTTAACCAGCAGAACAATGTGCATTGTGTCCTCTGCAAGGTGCCTGCCCGGGCAGTATCATTTAAAACGCCTATGTAAATATGGCAGGACAAAGCAAGCCGTGCGGGGGAGCCGTTCCGCAGCTGCCCCTCCGCGCACCCCTGGGCGCAGTGCTTTCCCCTCACCCCCCCAGCTCTCTCTGGTCCTCATGCCCTTTGCCACTGAGACTCACTGCTCTGGCACAGAGCGATACAGAGGACTCCTCTTGTTCGGTTTGTTCCGTCGCTTTTCTCTTGTCCGGGGGAGTAAACTGCGTCCTGGGAGGCTCTGCAGGGTGCGAGGAGGGCGGCAGGCTGGGGGCAGCCAAGGCTGAGGGACGGCTGGCAGGGGATTCACTCTAGCTCCAGGACCTGCAGTCCCTGCTGCAGAGGCCAACGGCCCGGGAAAGGCTCTCGGATGCCTCTCGGGTGTCAGGTGGTTCCATTTAGGGTGCACGCAGGGTGCTGGGTGTTCCACACACAGGAGCGTTCCTCTTTTCCTCCTGACCGAGAGCGCAGCATATCACGTAATGATTTAAACAGCTGCTTCCCGCCTGAGCCTCGCCAGGGACACAGTATTAAACTTGCCCGGTTAGACCTGCCAGTCGGTGACGGGAAAGGGAAGCTGATTTCAGCGCACAGGGCAGCACCGGAGCAGGAGCACACTCCCCGGGACCACTGCCGTCAGCGCAGCCCCGCCGCACGCCCGCCGGGCCCCGCGTCACTGCGGCTGGCAGCGCCGTGAGTCACGGTCATGTGCCAGGGGCAGCCATGGCAATCCAACACGCTGACCTCCGTCCCTGACCTACTTTATCTGGGCAAGCCTGACTAATTGCTTTCCCAGCCTCAGCCCTGCTCCACGCACCCTCGCTGCTATCAGCAAGTGCGCAGGTGCCACCGCTCGGCCCTGAGTCACAGGAGAGTGGGAGTGGGACCGGAGGCATCTGGGGACAGGCTCAGCCAGACTCCACTGTGCCGGGAGCTTTCCGATGGGCTTAGGGTCGCCAGGCCTCGCTGCTACCAACGCCGACCCCACCAGGCTGCCCTGCCCACACCCTCCGCAGCCCCGGCAGGCGGTGAGGCAAAGCCCCTTCAGTGTCAGCGGAACGAGCGCACTTCTGTGCACCAGGACCCCACTCCCGTGCCATGGCTTTGAGTCCTCTTTCCCCTGCTCTCCCTCGGCTCCACTTCCCTCTGCCGCCTTAATGTCCTACCAAGAGCTCCTGACGCAGCTCTCGGTGCGGCCGCACCGCCCGCGGGCAGGCTCCGCTCCCTGTCCGGGCACTGCCGGGCAGGGCACAGGGCACAGGAGCTGGGCCCTTGGCGCCCGGCGGGGGCAGTGCCCGGCAAAGCCAGCCCCACGGTGCCCACCGCTTGCCTACGCCCCGGGGCGGGTCCCGCGGTTGTGACGGCCCCGGCCCCGCCGCCTGACGTCACCACCCTCGGCGGAGTGCGCAGCGGCTGCCGGCGACAGGAGGGCAGCGCCCGAGGTACCGGGGGGCCGTCAGCGGCCAGCGGAGTGCCTGTGGAGGTGTGTGGGGAGGGGATGAAGGGCTGCGGGAGCTGCGGCCCCACGGGTGTGTGCGAAGCGAGGGCTGGAGTCCCTCGGGTGTATGTGAAGTGAGGGGCTGCGTGTGGGGCTGTGTGTGGGGCTGGTCTCCCGTGGGTGTGTGTGGTGTGAGTGGCTGGAGCCCCGTGGGTGTGTGTGGTGTGAGGGGCTGCGTGTGGGGCTGGAGCCTCGTGGGGCCGTGCGTGGGGCAGGGACCCAGTGGGNGGGAGGGTCGGCGGCTGAGCAGGGCCTGGGAGCCAGCCTGGATGCTGCGGAGCAGAGTTGCAGGTTGTGGGACAGAACAGGGATGTGGACGAGGGAGCCTTGCTGCAGGGAGCGTGTGGGGCAGGGTTGCTGCTCTGAGGAGGGTGAGGAAGAAAACATCTTGGAGTGAAGACCTGTCCCAGCTCCGGGAGGCAGGCAGGATGTGGGCACACTGTGGTGCGCAGGTCCCCAGGCAGTCGGGTCAGGGGATGCCGTTGTGGAGCTGGAGAGCCATCACCATTGTAGCCCCCAGGAAGCAGGAGAGCCATCACCATTGTAGTCCCCAAGAAGCAGGAGAGCCATCACCATTGGAGCCCCCAGGGAGCAGGAGAGCCATCTCGAGGTGTGCCTGGGCTGCGCTGCTGCTGACCCAGGAGCATCTCTCCCTGTCTGCCGTGCCTGTCGATGTGGTTGTTACCAGAAAGGTGCTTTCAAGTGTCAGGCTTGTGTTGCAGGGTGCAAGGCAGCCATGGGGTGCTGTGGGGCTCTACAGTGCACCAAGAAGAGCAGTGCTGCTTGGCTGCGGGGGGCTATGCAGGGTTGGGGGCAAAGAAGCAGGCAGGCCCTGTGCTCAGAGCCTTGGGCTCGTTGGACAAGCGTGGAGCAAGAGGTATTCTGGTACTCTCTGAGTGAAAATAACAATGCTGTATCCCATGTTTAAAAGCCATTGTGGCTGTCCTGGATTTATAATTTCTGTTCCTGTAGCTGTCAGAGGCTTCATTTGGATAATTAAATGTCATGGTACAGTAGGAGAGTAAGGAAGGGAGGGTACTTGTCCCCTTTCCTTGTCGCACGGATCTGGCAGCCCCTCCTGACACAGTGGGGCAATCTCTCTGTCTGGGACAGCACCAAGGTCTGCCTGGGCAACCCAGATCCACGTTTAGCTCTATCTGAAAGGGAAAAACCAAACCCTTTGCTTTTAGTGCTTTCACCTTTGCTATGAGACCTGCGTGAGGAGAAGGTTCAGTTGTCCAAATAGGGTAAGCCTGGGTGAGGGACCGCGCGTGGGTGAGCACAGCTGCCTCTGCCCCTTTATGCTGTGGTAAAGAGAGTGAGGAGGTGCGAGGTGAGGGCAGTGCTGTGTGACAGAGTGGCTGTTTCTCTTGCCACCAGCTGCTTTCATAAAAGGACTCACACTTCCTAGACACCTCGGATGAGGAGTGCACTGTTGCTGCATCAGAGTGAGGAGCAGGCAGAAGCTGCTGAGACTTGATAGGTTTTGGCGATCGCATTTCAGTGCCGTTTGGGGTGGGTCAGGGTTTAGCAGGCACCGCACTGAGCAACTTTTTACCAAGGACTGAAGCTGCTTCAGCACTAAGTCTGTTGTGCTCTGCCTCTTCACTCATGTGCTGCAAAGGCCATCTTTGTTAAAATACTGATTTAACGTTTGCCTGCGGCTTTGAGAGCAGTAACTGCTGATCTGCCGGGGCTAATAGATGTCTTGTTGAAGAGGAGAGCATGTCCTGGGAACCAATGACTCCAGCATGAGTGGGGGGCTCTGACATGGGCAGAGCAGACCCCATGAGGTGGTACCATGTGTCAGAGCAGAGAGCTCAAGTGTTTTTGCTGCCATGTGTGCCCCCAGATCCATATGACATTTTAAATTGGCAATGGTTTGCTGCTTAAAATCCAGAGGAGTTCCACCAAACGTGAGCAGTGCTATTACTGCTCGTGGCACTGCACTGGAATGATGGAGAATTACCTGGAGCACTGCTGTAGTGGTACACAGAGAAGCTGCCTCATTTTGAGGTAGTTCAGTGTAAGATCAGATCAATATATTGTTTTTTTCTAGGAGAGCAGAGCAAGCTTTTGTAACTGGATTTTCACAAACAGGCCTGCTTTTTCTCCGTTGCCTGTTTTGATGTCCCTGTAGGGCTCTGCAGGCAGTCATCTAAACTTTTAGTGGGAGCCAAGGACTTGAATGAGCAGGGCTGGAATGCCTGCCTTCGATATTGATATTTCCTGCTCTCAGTTGTGTATTCTGCCTTCCTCAATTTCCTGTTTGTGAGCTGAAACCCTGTGGCTCAATGAGTAGAAAATAGCACCCTGTCATTTTGGGAATGGGGGAAGGGAGCAAGGAGCCCAAGTCATTCAAGCAGTGCTGAGTCTGGGATCCTGCTGGCTGCTTCTCACAAGGTGGCACGGCAGCCTCTGAGAGATGGGAGAGGCTGCCTGCTCTGGCATCAAGTGCCTGGCCTTGCACCCGTGCTTCAGGGCATGTATGTGCAGTGCCACCTGCGTGGTTGCATCCCAGGGTGCATTTCCCAGCCAGGACCCAGTTCAATGGAAGCCATTTGCATGGGCAAGGGAAGAAGATTGTGCTCCTGCAGCCCACCCAGGGGCTTGGGAATGTCTGCCCTATTCTGTTCCTTACCCAGGCACCATCTCTGCCATACAGAAAACTTCTTTCACTTGTGTATTAGAGAGGTGTATTTCCACGCTGGCATTACAATGTACTGCTGAGGTGTAATTTGGTCTTAGAACCTTTGTAGGCACTGCCCTGAACTGTAATAGCCTTTCAGCTTCTGGCAGGGTGAGGCAAAGGCTTTCGTGGTTTCTGGACAAGTGGTGTGAGAGAAATTTGCTTGTGCAAGGTGAGGAGCAGCCATTAAAAACGATTCTTGCATATGCCCTACAGGCAAAGTAAAGCATCTGTGTTGCAACTGCATGTAGCATGTGGAAAAGCAGAAGTGTGACGAGCAAAGATCTCTGTCCAGCCTGTCACACAAATCTTCCCAAGGAACAGGATCTGAGCTGCTCAAAACATGAAGTATTTCTGCCTGCCTGCTCTGACTTCACTGTGCCTTAGAAGCTGTGTGCTGCCCTTCAGTGTGATTCTGCACAGCACGGTAGGAACTTCTCATGCAGCCCAGCTAAATCCATGAGCACTCAGAGCCTGGGAGTTGCTGAGGGAGGCTGCTGCTGGTGGTACTGGGGTGCTGCCAGAACACTAGCTGAGGAGCACAGAGGAGTTTATTATCTCTGCTAATACATTTTCTTGCCACTCATACTGTTTGTTCCACATTCTCTTCTGAGTTGGACCAGCACAGCTGCTTTCTTGTAACTGTCTGCAGAGCCTGGTTTAAATTGCCAGGCAGATGTCTTTGGCAACATCTGATTGTTGTTGTTTTGGTATTTGTTGCACCTTAAAACTTGTCTTAAGAGCAAAATAGATGTATGTATTCCTGCAATAATCTCATATAGCAGATCATCAGACCCCACCCGGAGTACTGTGTGCAGTTCTGGAGCCCCCAGCACAGGAAGGACCTGGAACTGTTTGAGCCAGTCCAGAGGAGCCCACGAAGATGCTGAGAGGGCTGCAGCAGCTCTGCTGTGAGGACAGGCTGAGAGAGTTTGGGCACTGCAGCCTGGAGAAGAGAAGGCTTCCAGGAGAGCTTGGAGTGGCCTTGCAGGATCTGAAGGGGGCTACAGGAAGGCTGGGGAGGGACTGTTGACAAGGGCTTGGAATGGCAGGACAAGGGGAATGGGTTTAAACTGGCAGAGGGAAGATTTAGACTGGATGTTAGGAGAAAGTTCTTTACAGTGAGGGTGGTGAGACACTGGCACAGGTTGCCCAGGGAGGTTGTGGCTGCTCCCTCCCTGGAGGTGTTCAAGGCCAGGTTGGAGGAGGCCTTGAGTGAGCTGTGCTAGTGGGAGGTGTCCCTGCCTTATACAAAGGCTTGAATAAGAGTAGTGTGTGCAAAAGCATCCAAAACCCAGAATCAAGATGTTAATATCCCTCTCTGCAGCGAGGTCTGCTTAAAGGGCTTCAGTTTCTTGATACCTTTCTGCCCACGGACTGGGCTGCCTCAGCAGGTGTGTCAGCAGCAGGCACCTTGGCCTATGCAACTTGGAAGGGCTGTGCTGGGTACTTCCTGGAGCTGTAGTTGTTTGTCTCTGGGGTTAAAGCACACATTCTAAAAACTTTTCACCAGATGTCTGATTAGTTTGAGAAGTTTTCCCCGAGAGCTCCTCTAATAACAGTAGCAGAGCACTGGATTTAATTTCTGTTCACCTACACTGTTATTGTAGGAGCTCTTTCATCTTCATGCTCCTGCCATACAGAGTGTGTGGGTGGCTGGTGGACAGCACAGGGCAAGCAGGGAAGCTGGTGGACAGCACAGGACGAGCAGGGAAGCTGGTGGACAGGAGCAGGGAAGCTGGCGGACAGCACAGGACGAGCAGGGAAGCTGGTGGACAGGAGCAGGGAAGCTGGCGGACAGCACAGGGCGAGCAGGGAAGCTGGCGGACAGCACAGGGCGAGCAGGGAAGCTGGCGGACAGCACAGGGCGAGCAGGGAAGCTGGGCAGTGAGTTAGGAGTGGTATGAGTTTGTGCATTCGTTACCATTTGTGAGACACAGAACCTTGCCTGCAGAGGGCAAGTCCTGGCCTCCAGAGCTGTGTAGGTGTGAGACTGCTCCCAGTCCTGTGGAGACAGAGCAGCAAGGACAGGCAGATCTTGTGACTGCCAAGGACGTTGTGTCTGAGGCAAATGCTGTCAGTGTGACCACAGGCCCTTTAGAACTGGCAGCCCCTTGATTCTTGAAACCAAAGCCAGCTGGAAACATGGGTATCAGTGCTGGGGCTGTGAAGAAGGCAGGAGAGATGGTGGGACTGAGGAGGTGAGACAGTTTGCAGGGACACAGGTGTCAGCCTCACACATGAAGTGTGCTCTCACAGGTAGGCAGACTTCAGGCCTCAGGAGGGCTTGCAGGGTACTGGGAGGTGGGGGTGCCTGGCCAGGAACTCAGAAGGTTGAATGCATCTTCATCCAGCCCACTGCTGCTCACTCTGCCCAGCTGCCTGATCTGGTGGCTTCAGCCACTTGGAACAGCAGCTGAGGTTTTTTTTGCACAACCACACAAATAAAGGTGGGGAAATGCAGCTCACCCCAGTGACCACAGAGCACCCCATAGCCCTGGAGGCCTCCTAAGGAAATGGGTTTTAAGAAAGCAGCATTTGCTAGCTTTCCTTTGGTGGCACAAAGCCGGGCCAGACCTGTGTTTTAGGAAGTAAGCCAGTTCTGAGCAGCTTTTGTCAGGAAAGGTGGGTGCAGGTCTCTGTGTGGTTCCCCTTCAGCTGTGCCTGCAGGCTGGTGGTGCTGCCTGGTGCAGTGGGTGGGCAGACAGACCAGGGAGGTGACTCTTCTTGGAAGCAAACTGAGTAAGGATGGAATCACTTCAAATTTATCCTCAGCGTCCCCTTCCCGCAATCAGCAAATGGAGCTGGCAGGGGAGCTGGGAAGAGGGGAACACAGGAGCAGTGCCATTTGAGAGGCACTTGTGCCTTTTCTCATTCGGGTGCTGTTCGTATGAAATGTAATTTAAATGCTGGGCTGGTTGCCAGGAGCTGGATTGTTGATGTTAAATGTACTTTCCATTAGAGCTCTGTATTGGAAAACTACTTCCTAGTGCTGCAGGCATCGAAGGGGTGGGTTACATGAGGGTGCCCCAGTTGCCCTTCTCAGGATCCGTGCCTCTGACTGTGCCCTCCATCTTCATCTGTGCAGAGGCCAGCTGAGTCAATGTCTGACGTGACAAATGTGATCCCCCCTGTCTGGAGCAGCTCATGAGGTGTGGTGCTTGTTCTGCTGTCCTAAAACCGAACAGCTTCTTGCCTCTAAATTCCCAAAATCTGCTAACAGTTTGGGGATTTTGGGGGGGTGGAGGGAGGCTCTTGGGATGTTCCAGACTGCTGATCTGCCTTGGGTTTTAATTCATGAATCCCTCTGTTGGAGTTTGTTTTTTTTCAGAGGGCTGTTTCTTGCCCTGCTCCCTGTGCAGCAGCAGCAGCAGGCAGTTAGCCTGTTCAGTGCCCAGCTCAGATTGTCCTCTCTGCCAGCATGCACAGCTTTGTAGTTAATTGATTCACTCGGACAGGAGACTGCATCTCGCTTGCAGGCAGCTGTCTGTAGGGACTGGTATTTCTCTGCAGGTGGATTAGTAGCTGAGCAAATATGTAGATGCCTCAGTTTTGCCAGGGTAATCAGGTGTCACCAGTACCATCAGGCAGAAGCAGGTTCATGCTGATTCTCCAGGCACTTTGAAGGCTAGAGTTGGGTTGACCTCATGTGAAGGTTTGGGAGTTCCCCACCCCCCCACACTTTGTAAAATGACCCAGACTAGCGCTTAGTCAGCTGGAAGTTAAAGTGATGAAGCTCTATTTACAGCTCAGCACAATGTACAGCAGATATTTACACTATATACACAATATTTACAGAAATATACAAATAAAAGGCAATACAGCAACACAACTCCCCTCCCAGAAATCAGAGACCCCAGGAGGGGCTCCCAACCACCCTTCCACCTTCTCCCCACCCCTGTACCTTACCCCAAGGTTTGCCTTACGTGCAAGGTAAATTAGGAGGATCAGCCAGGTGGGTTAGAAGAAAAGTGGTTAGTGAGGATTAATCAGCAGAGGAGCCAAGAGCCAGAAGCTGCTAGATCCCACCAGCAGCTCCTGTTCCAGCAAGCGACAGAGAGAGACTGACTTATCAATTGTTTTGGTTAGTGTTCCCAAACAATTCTCCAGCAAGCGTGTGAGTGGACATCATGATGTTTTCCTCTCACAGCCTATAGTGTAATTTTCTCTATTAAAATATTCTAATTAGCTTCAAACCAGCACACCTCAGAAGATACTTGGGAGTGCCAACCTTAAAAGAAGCCTTTTGGAGGAGGAATAAAAGGTGAAACTGGATCTTCTTGGCAAGGTGTGAAGGCTCTTTGTTTGAGAGCCACTTGTGCTAGCAGAAGATCTTTCCTTCTGTCCTTCTTTCCCATGTTCTCTTCATTCTTGTGTAGCTGCATCGTGCTCTCTTCTGGCCAGAAGTCCAACCTGCTCAGGGCTGTGCTGCAGGGCTCCTCCTGTGAGGTGAGGTGGAGGTCAGATACCTAAATGAGGCCATTGATTTTTTTCCTTTTTTAGGGGGAGAAGAATATCCTTACCAGTGAATCCTAAACATAGATGGGGTAGAGGTGGACCTCCTTTGGTTCATAATGTCCCATGGTGACCTGTGAGAAGGGGTATTTGGCTGGCAGCCTGCAGATGAGGAGACTTTCCTAGGCTGAAGCTGAGGCTGTTTGCAGAGAAACAGTGGTAGCTGGACAGTGAAAGTGCAGTGAGAGAAGAATGATGGTCCCAGCTGTGCATGTGCAGTGACAACCTCCACCTGAGCTATTCCCACTCACAGGCAACTTGCAGTTGTGGTTAGTGTGGTGCAGCTCGAGTTGTCTGTGTGGCTTGGCACAAGGTAAGAGCTGTCCTGGGAGCGGGCTGGGAACAGAATGTGACCAGAACACTGCTGTAGCACCACACAGCAGGGCTTCACACTCCTCACAGTCAAAACGAAGGCACAGCAATGGGTGGCAGGAAGGACCAAGGAATAAGACAGGCTTTGTACAAGTGGAGAGGCTCAGCCTGGGGCAGGTGTCTGGAGGTAAAAATATATTGAATTTCTGGGTGTGCTGGAAGAGCAGATGAGGAGCAGTGAGTGACTGGGTGTGACAGCTGCATTGGTGTGCTGACCTTGTGTGAGGCAGTCAGTTCAGAGTCATCAGAATGAAGTAGGGATTCTCAAAGCTTAATGATGGACTGGTTAAAAATACCAAATATAGCCACACATATCTTGTGTACGAGGTGTCAGAGCTGTGTCCTTGCACCTCAGACGGGTTACAGATGGAGAGGAGCTTCAGTTCTCACCCGGGGTGCTGGTTCTCGCGTGTTAGTATCTCCGTGTGTCTACCATGCTCGTCTAGTGCCGTCTGTACTCCCTGCCTGATGCAGTGCGTGTGTCCTTCTGCTTCAGCGAGCTCCTCTGCAGCCCTAGTGGCAGCCAGTGCAGGCTTCTTGGGCATGGACAGCTGCTTGTGAACTGCCGAACCCTTCTGCCCGGGCAGGGCAAGTGGCATTAGCTCAGTGGTGTGCAACAAAGGGGTTGGAAGATAGCTTAGGGAAACTTAACGAGACGTTAACAAACCTCTTAGCAGAAGTACGAAGGGGATGGGGGAGAAAGGAACAGAATGTTTTCAGCCTCCCCAAGGCGACCAGCAGTTTCTCCACTGATAACCAGCAACAGGCAGGGTAGGTGCTTAGTTACAATCAGAGAAATCTCTGTGCTGGGCTTAGCGTTAAATGAGGTTTCACATCTGGTGAGGCTCTGCCCGATGGACCTCCTGCAGTGCCCTGAGTAACAAAGGGATGTACTGAATGGTTGGCTGCTTGCTTAGAGCCTTGCCTCTTTGGGAAAGCCACAGGTATGTGCCCTGACACAAGCTCCCAGGAGCTGGTTTTGGTTGCAGCTCTCACGGAGTTAATAGGTGGGGTTTGTCCAGGAGCTCAAGTGTGTCTCTGAGAAGTATCTGCTTCGTGATTCAAGGCTCTGCCTTGCGAACAGATACCCAGGTGAGTAACTGGGGCTAGCACAGTGGGAGTTTGTGAGAATGAGGAAAACATAAACACAGTCACAGGGTTCAGAAAGGGCAAGTGTGAGGACATGAGCAGGTGGATAGTGACGGCAGAGCAGTGGCTGTGGTTTGTCTTGATTTCAGTAAGGCATCTAGCACTGTCTCCCACAGCAGCCTTCTGGCTAACCTGAGGCAGTGTGGCCTGGATGGTCAGGGAGTGAGGTGGATGGGAACTGGCTGAAGGGAAGAAACCAGAGGGCTGTGGTCAATGGGATGGAGTCCAGTTGGAGGCTGTGACTATTGGAGTCCCTCAGGGGTCAGTACTGGGACCAGTGCTGTTCAGTATACTCATCAACGACCTGGATGAGGGCACAGAGGGCACTGCCAACAGGTTTGTCAATGACACAAAGCTGGGTGGAGTGGTGACACGTCAGAGGGCTTTGCTGCCATTCAGTGAGGCTTAGGCTGGAGAGCTGGGCAGGGAGAAATGGAATGGAATCCAACAAGGGCAAGGGTAGAGTCTGGCACCTGGGAAAGAACAACCCCAGGGACCAGTTTAGGTTGGGGACTGACCTGCCAGAGAGCAGTAAAAGGGAAAAGGCCCTGGGAGTGCTGGTGGCTGGGAAGTTAACCATGAGCCAGCAATGTGCTCTGGTGGCCAGGAGGGCCAATGCCATTCTGGGGTGGATTGGAAGGGCTGTGGTGAGTAGGCTGGGAGAGGTTCTCCTCTCCCTCTGTTCTGGTGAGGCCACATCTGCAATACTGTGTCCAATTTTGGGCCTCTCAGTTCAAGAAGGATCTCAGGGAACTGCTTGAGAGAGTCCAGCACAGAGCCATAAAGATGCTGAAGGGAGTGGAAGATCTTCCTTATGAGGAGAACCTGAGAGAGCTGAGGCTGTGCTGGGCAATGCCCAGTGACAGCATGAGGGGCAATGATGGGAGTTGAGCCATAGGAACTTCCATGGAAACATGAGGAAGAAATGTTTAACTGTGAGGGTGGTGGAAGCCTGGTACAGGCTGCCCAGGGGGGTGTGGAGTCTCCTCCTGGAGATATTCAATAGCTGCCTGGATGTGTTCCTGTGTGATCTGCTCTGGGTGCTCCTGCTCTGGCAGGGGTTGGGCTGGAGGAGCTTTGGAGGTCCCCCCCCCAGCCCCTGGCACTCTGTGAAGTGGGGAAGGCTGCGTGCTTGGCAGTGACTGGCAGTGGAAGTGGGGGACAAGGGAAAATGCCTCCTAAGAGTCTGAGTGAGGACAGAGACCATAGTGAGAAGGCTGACCCCCACAGCTGGGCTAGGGCAGTGCTTAGGGCCTCTGGGTTTCTGCAGCCAGCTCCTGGCTTGTTGAATGCCTTCATGACCTGCTCAGGAATTTCCTCCTTTGTCATGAGACTGCTCCTGTCAGCTGCTCTCTCCTTGTCTAATCTCAGTCGTGTTACTTTACCCTCAGGCATGGAGGAAAAGTGACTTTTGCCCAGGTGGAAGGTACACTTCTTAATCCTATTCTTCTTCAACTTTTCCACTGTTCTGTTTTTCTTCTGAGGCCTCTGCCCAGGCATCTGCCTGGTGTTGAGCACACTGCTGTGTTCTGCTCTATCCCTCTCCCACACAGCAGCCCAGGTGCTGAGCAGCTGCTCTGCCGTGGCTGGGCCAGAGCTGTGCAACAAGGAGCACTGATAACTTCCTCCTTGTTCCCCCTCTACCATTTCCCTGTTTGCTCAAGCCATTGTCACACCTGGAACTTTAACTCCTGTCTGCACACTGGTACCCATCTCAGACCTTCCTGCAGAGCTGCTTTCCTACTGGTGAGGTTCCACCAGCAGCTGTGTCAGCTCCCTGGAGGCGTTTTGGTGTGTCCCACACTGGGTGCTTGTACAGAAACCAGGCAGCCACAGAGCAGTGGCAGGTGTCCTGCTTGGGGACCANAATACAGAAACACAATTCCCTTCCCAGAAATCAGAGTCCCCAGGAGTGGCTCCCAACCACCCTTCCACCTTCTCCCCACCCTTCTGCCTTACCCCAGGGTTTGCCTTACATGCAAGGTGAGTTTGGAGGATGGGCCAGGGGGGTTAGAAGGAGAGTGGTTAGTTGGGTTAGCAGAGAGGCCAGAAGACCAAACCTGCAGCTCGAGAGGCAGAGACTCTCTGTGTCTGTGTTACCTGTGTTTGTGTTCTTGTTCTTACCCACCTCAGCAAGCCTGTGAGTGCAGCAGACATTACCACTGTTTGCTTTTCACAGCCTATAATTTTTTTTCATTAAAATATTCCAATTAGCCTCAAACCAGCACAGAGGGGAGCAAATGGCCAACCCTGAGGGTGGGAATTGGCCCCCAGGGATCGCAGCACAACTCCCTGTGGCAAGGAGCATTGTGGTGGCTGAGAGTAAGATACCTACTGCCTGAAGTGGAGCTCACAGCCAGCTGAAGAATCACAACAGCTCTTGTGCCTTGATGCAGTACTCAACAGAGTTAACTGAGTGCAGGTGTGTGAGTGCACCACAGGGAAGACCTCACTGGAGAGCACTGGGAAGGGTGGGCTGAGGTGATCCTGCTCAGGTAGGAGGGCTTTGGACACCCCAAGCCATGAATGTGACTTTGGAGCTTGGCACTGATCATGGAAGAGAGCTGAGCCCTGGGCATTCCTTATGGGAAGGTTTGCTGCCTTCGAATGCCTTGCATCTGATCTCTGTCTGTGGGGTGCCAGCCTAGCATAGACCTGGAGGGGTTCAGACAAGGGAGAGGCTCCTCCTTGAGGAGCAGACAGTGGGCTGGGGCTCTTTGGCCTGGAACAGAGATGCCACATCCCTCCTCCTCGGTTTGGTGAATCCCTGAATTCAGGAGGGTGAGTGCTGATCTCTGCCTCCTGCAGTCAGCCCAGTGGGGCAGGAGGCAGTTTCCCGCTCAGCTGAGGTTTGGATCCCCTCATGCTGGCAGCAGGCACTGCAGCTGTGTGTCAGCTGTGGGGGAGCTCACAGGGGTCTGTGGGTTGCCTGGGCCCTGTCTGGCTTGGGCACCAAACGGTTACCCTGCCATGTGCAACGATGTAGGTCTAGACATAGAATCATAGAATCATAGAATGGTAAGGCTGGAAGGGACCTCAAAAAGCATTCCTGCCATAGGCAGAGACACCTCCTACTAGTACAGGTCACT
The DNA here is from genome assembly GCA_013396675.1 of Eubucco bourcierii. NCBI lineage: Eukaryota > Metazoa > Chordata > Aves > Piciformes > Ramphastidae > Eubucco > Eubucco bourcierii. Next base: position 12,074 of record VWZE01013851.1, on the reverse strand, counting down.
CAAGAGCTTGTCCAACCTGACCTTGAACGCCTCCAGGGGGGTTGTGGAGCACAGAATCACCCAAAGTGATCAAAGATCACGTTGGGTGATTCTGGGCTCCACAACCTCCCTGGGCAACCTGTGCCAGTCTCTCACCACCCTCACTGCAAACAACTTCCTCCTAACATCCAGTCTGAATCTTCCCTCTGCCAGTTTAAACCCATTCCCCTTGTCCTGCCATTCCAAGCCCTTCTCAATAGCCCCTCCCCAGCCTTCCTGCAGCCCCCTTCACATCCTGCAAAGCCACTCCAAGCTCTCCTGGAAACCTTCTCCTCTCCAGGCTGCACAGCCCCAACTCTCTCAGCCTGTCCTCACAGCAGAGCTGCTGGAGCCCTCTCAGCATCTTGGTGGCCTCCTCTGCACTGGCTCCGACATTTCCATGTCCTTCCTATGCTGGGGGCTCCACAACTGCACCCAGGACTGTAGGTGGGGTCTGGCAAGACATGCACTCCCTCTGGCCTTGTTCTTCCCTGGGAACTTGCTTTGGGATGGTTTTCTGGGTTAGATGAACATTTTTGACCTGTGGTGTGCCAATTCTCCAGCTCATTGCACTGAGGTGAGCTGTAGGGCTTACTGCCTGCCCTTACTGGCTCTGGAGAGAGAATTGCACCTTTGGTAGAGCCATGGCAGTGTAGTAGGGGGGGTGAAGAAGCTCAAGTTGACCATGTTGTGCTTGGCTGCCTGGAAATGAGCAGTGAAGTGCTCTGGCTGGCCTGGCAGTGGAAAAGTAAACAGCATTCCTCTAATCCCCAGCACTGGTTAAGCAGCTACAACTCATCAAAGGCATTAAGAAATATCATTTGGAAGGTTGCAGTACTGCCTTGGCAGTTCACTGGGACTGTGCCTGGCTGGCACAGCAAGAGAAGCATTAGAATGAGTTCAGGTGAATGCCAACTGCAGGCTAGGGGGGGCTGGGAAGACCCAACCTGGCAAGACCGAGGGCTCCTCCGTGTCCTTGTGGCAGGGAAGTCACTTCTGTTCCTTGGGGTGTGCCCCTGGATTGATTTAGGGTGGGCAGTGCTTGCCTGGGCTGGAGTGCCATCAGCCTGGGCATAGTGCCAGGGTGCATTGGCGTGGGACCCCTGGGATGCCTGCCTGGCAGCCAGCACCGCACTGGCGAGGGCTGGCCTGGGCACTGTGTACAGAAGTAGGGAGCCTCGGGATCCTTCCTTGGGGAGGGACAGGCAGTGCTCAGCTGTTGAAACAGTAAGCTGTAAACAGAGCTCCCTGCAACAGTCAGGGCCTGCTGCAGCTAAACATAGCCCCAGAGCCTCGGCTCACCTGGCTGCTGCCTGGCAGAGGACTGCTCTGGGCTGGCTCTAGGCTTATAAAGGTGAAATTCTCCAGTCCGTGTCACACCACAGTCTGGAGGTGCTAAAGGGCTCTTATGGACTCAGCGCCTGCAGAGCCCCAAGACTGGGTGTGCAGTCCTGGGCATGCAGGGCTCCTTGCCCTTCTCTGCACTACCCAAAGAGGGTCCTGCTTGCCAGTGTCTCCTGCTCCATGCTGGCAGCAGCAAGCCTCAGTGGAGGCAAGTTAGACTGGTGGGACCTGTGCCTGAAGTGCGTGGGAAGAGGTGTGCAGCAGAGAGGAAGGATGAGCCTTCTGCACCCTGCAATGGGAAAAGAAAACAGGGTACAGTGGCTGCAGCCAGGAAGGGTCCTGAACACATGGTATACTAAGGGCACTTCTGTTTCTTTGCTGGGGAGAAGCTTCAGAAACCTCATGTGAGAAGTGGTTTGCTTAGTCATGCTGCTTACAGGTTAATTAAAGTTGCATTACTGTGGTAGCCTTGCTTTGATGGCTGCACCACGAGTACATTAGGCTTGATGAACATCAGCTCTCTGAGGTGTCTTTAATGTTGATTTTTGAATGAGGCTAAGCCCAAAGTCCAGACTCTGTGGCTGCATAATGATTCAGCTGCATATTACTGGAAGAGTGCAGTGTGCTGAATGTCAGTGTCAACAGGAAATTACTCACACACAGTCTTGCTCCAGGGTGCTGGTCTAGGTGCTTGTAACAATTAGCAGAAGTGTGGTGGACTTCTGTCAAGGATGCATTTGTGCATGTTGTTTAATACTGACAGCAGCATGAAGTCATCACTTCTAAATCTCTCTTAAAAGCAGTTTAATCATGAGTGGAAGCAGAGAAGGCTTCGAGGAGACCTTATAGTAGCCTTCCAGTATCTGAAGGGGCCTACAGGAAGGCTGGGGAGGGACTATTGACAAGGTCTGGGAATGACAGGACAAGGGGCAATGGGTTTGAAGTGGCAGAGAGGAGATTGAAAGTGGATGTTAAGAGGAAGGTGCAGTGAGGGTGGTGAGAGACT
>VWZE01013849.1:64472-98093 GCA_013396675.1 Eubucco bourcierii | reverse complement strand
TTCCATGTCCTTCCTGTGCTGGGGGCTCCAGAACTGCACACAGCACTCCAGGTGGGGTCTGAGGAGAGCAGAGCCAAGGGGCAGAATCCCCTCCCTTGCCCTGCTGCCCACACTGCTCTTGATGCAGCCCAGCACTCAGTTGCTGTCTGGGCTGCACTCACACTGCAGGCTCATGTTGAGCTTTTCATCAACCCACACCCCCAGGTCCTTTTCCTCAGAGCTGCTCTCAGCCATTCCCCACCCAGCCTGGATTTGTGCTTGGCATTGTGCCTACCCAGGTGCAGGACCTTACACTTGGCCTTGTTGAATTTCATGAGGTTGGCCTGGGCCCACCTCTGCAGCCTGTCCAGGTCCCTCTGGATGGATCCCTGCCCTCTAGCAAGATGACTGTGCCACACAGCTTGGTGTCATCTGCAAACTTGCTGAGGACGCACTGATTCCTCTGTCCATGGCACTTACAAAGATGTTAAACAGCACAGGGAGATTCAGACTGGGGGAAAAGAAAGAAATGTTTGACACTGAGGGTGCCGAGACTCTGCCCCAGGTTACCCAAAGAGATGAGAGATGCCCCATCTCTGGAACCATTGCAGGTCAAATTGTCTGGGGCTCTAAGAAACCTGTTCTTGTTGCAGATATCCCTGCTGACTGAAGGGGGTTTGGACTGGAGGACCTTTAAAGTTCCCAGTCTGTGTGTCTGTGGTTCTGTTCTACGTCTTCTTTCCTATGCTCAGCTGGAGAGCAGAGAGCAGCAGCCCAACACATCCTGAGACTGGGCTCTCCTTGGCAGAGCACACTGGAGATACTCCCAGTTCCCAGGTCTCATGGGTACTCTCAGCCAGCCTGAGCATGAATTACAACAGCTTCAGGGTTACTCTAATTTATTCTGCTGTTGCAGGATCCTTGTGGGAATCCCTGACCTCTGGAAGCTCAGCAGAGCAGAGCCATGCTGCAGCTCCTCTCCAAGAAGCATCTTGTTATCTGCATTAGGGTTGCTCCAAGGAAGCCCAGGGCCATGCTGTGCTTGGTGCCATGGAAACACAGCAATGTAAACCCCCTCCCAGTAAGGGGCAAGAAGAAAATGGCCTGGGACTGGTTGCCTGTGGGGTGTGGAGCTGTGTGGAAGAAGCCCCCTCCAGCTCACAGTCAGAGAGGCATCTCTGCTGAGCACTTGTGGGCACCATCAGCAGCCCAGAAGGAAAAAAGCAGAAAGAGAAACAAATTTCATTTGATTTTGATAAAGAGAACAAAAGGGAAAAGAGAAAAATAACTGAATTTTAAACTTGGGAAATGTCTTAAGTTGATTTGAATTTTTTTTTTTTTTATTTACTTGAAACCTCACCCAGGAAAGTTCTTCCCTCACACTGGAGACCAGGATTCAAATCAACCTGTGGAAGGTTCAATCTGAAAACTTTCAACATCGCCAGCAGGATTTAAGCCACTAGAAGGGGAAATCTTCTTCCTTTGAACATGAAAAAATCCAGTGGGATTTTAACTCTGGGCTTTTTGAAGCTTAACTTTAGGCTGAGTTCAAGTGAGTGATGTTTGTTTTGGCTTCCTCAGAGCAGTTTTTACTCTTGGGCTTGCTGTTGCTTTGTTTGCATGGGCAGGAGGATAAAAAAACCAAAGAGTGAAGAGAAAACCACTCTCTGGATCGATGCTGGGTGTGCCTGTGGGTAGCTGAGAGATGATTTTATTTCCTGAAGATGAGGACATTGCTGTTTCCATTGCACACCCAAATTTCAACTGAAGCAAGATTACCCAAAAGAGGAACAAACAGGGTTGGGGAGCAGCACAAATCATAGAACCACAGAACTGCTGAGGTTGGAAGAGACCTTTGAGATCCTTACATCTAACCACTTGCCTATAGCTCACATTCCATCACTGCTACTTAGCTACTACCACTAAACCATGTCCCTCAGCACCATGTCCACATAGCTTTTAAATCCCTCTGAGGATGATGCCTTCACCACCTCCCTGGCCAGTCTATTCCAATGCTTGAAAATTCTTTCTGGGAAGAAATTTTTCATGATATCCAACCTGAACCTCCCTTGTCACAACTTGAGGCCTTTTTTTCCTCATCCTGTCACTTGTTCCTTGTGAGAAGAGAGCAAAACCCCACCTCACTCCAACCTCTTCTCAGGGAGTTGTTGAAAGTAATGAGGTCTCCACTCAGCCTGCTCTTCTGAAACCTAAACAGCTCCACAGTTCCATAATGGCTGCTCCTCAATGGACTTGTGTTCAAGGTCCTTTACCAGCTTTATTGCCCTTCTCTGAACACACTGCAGCACCTCAGTGTCCTTTTGGAGTGAGGGGCCCAAAACTGAACCCAGGATTCAAGATGTGGTGTCATCAGTGCTGAGTACAGGGGGCAACCACATCCCTAGATCTGCTGGCCACACTTTTCCACATGCAAGCCGGGATGCTGCTGGTTTTTTTTGCCACCTGGACACACATTGGCTCATCTTCAACCAACCATCAATCAACACCCCCAAGCCTTTCTCCACCAAGCATCTCTCCACTCACTCTGCCCTAAGCCTGTAGAGCTGCATGCGGTTGTTGCAACTCAACACAGGACCCCAAAAGAGGGACTCTGAGACCATCAAATGCAAACTGGGAGAGAACAGAGTCTGAAATATGACCTTAAGACCTGTCTCAGCATCTTCCCCACGTGCCTGGTATCCTGAAAGCTCTCTTTTTGCAGCAGCAGAAATAACAGAGCTATTTGTCATATGAAGTCACTGGCTATTTTATTCCATGGTTTGGATTTTATGCCTCAAATTCTGATTCATTCAGAAATCAAAACCTTATAACAGACAGGAGATGACAGCACTGACCCACAATGCACCATCCACTTCTCTGGTGTGAACAGACATTTCAATTCCACAAGTGCTTTCTTATTTGTATCAGTACAAATATACATTTCTCTAGCTGAATTTTCATTACTAATAATATTAAACCACCCACCCCTTAATGAAATTAACATTCTGCACTGTCTTTCCCCCAGTTTTGAGGGAAAACATCTCATATTAACCAAATTTACTTTATTTTAAATGTATTTTTCTCATTTTAACTTTAAAAAAAAAAATCCTTTTCCATAAAATCACAGTGTTTTAGTTTGGAAGAGACCTTTAAACCTCATCCAGTCTGACCCACTTGCAGACAACAGGGACATCTGCAACTAGAGAAGGTTACTCACAGTCCCAAAAAAACTAGTCTGCAATGATTCCAGGGATGGGGCATCTCCCACCTCTCTGGGCAACCTCAGTCAGGTTCTCACCACCTTCAGTGTCAGACATTTCTCCCTTTTATTTAGCTCAAAAGAAAGAATTCTGATTTTAGTTTAGCAAGCTCACTCATTGCAACAACCTCACTAACCAAGTCAACAGCCAGGGTGACAAGAAAGTTGAGTTTAAGCCTCAGTTTTCTATTAAAGAATCATTTTTTCCTGCCTGAGAGCAGACTCTTAGCTGCATGGAGTCCTCACCTCACTGAAGAAGTATCTCTCAACAGGCACATGATAATGGCTCACTCAGCCAACAGCCCATATCCAGCTTCCAGTGGTTCTCCACAGGGGTGTCAGGGAGAGATTCAAGGTTCATAATTCCACAAAAGCAGAGGGTTGGGAAGTAAGTTGTTCCTGCAAGGAGAAAGCAACCATCAGCACATGTTCCTTAACCAGCAGCATCTGTCTGCACCTCAACTGCAGTCTCAATGGGGTGTTAAAGGGAAACAGGCAGAGAAATTTGTGCCTGGCACAAATAAGCAGAGAATTCATCATCAGAAGCAGAACTCATGGCAAAAAAAAGTTGTGATTTGCTGCACTCTGTTAGAAAGGGTTCAGACCTGCTGTGAGCTGGAGCAGAGCTGGCTCTGGGTAGGGTTGACAATTCCCAGCTCAGGCTCTAATAAGGGAGCCACTTGCTGAAGTTCAGGACATGACTGCATAGCCAGGGGATGCTTCTAGCTGGGACAAGCTGATGGGAGAGCTCCTGCCTAGGGCTCGGCTGCACAAAGGCTCTGCCTCAGACTTGCTCCTGAGCCAATCAAGGGCACTGCCACAGCTTGTGCCACACCTTGGGCTGCAGCTGCAAGGAGAAGGGGACAGGACAGGGGACCTTCAACTGCCCAACAAGGGATTGCAGCCCATAGATGACATTTACAAGAGAAGGCTGAGGGTTCAGCAGGGTCAAGCCCTTTCTTCACTGGCTACTATCCCAGGAAGACTCTGTCCCTTCTGCTTTTTTAACCCTGCCCCTGTGTTCCTGAATCTAATTCCAGAACCCAGCTCCTGAATCTGCTTCCCATCTGCTTCTGAGTCCAACCTGGGACTTGCCCAGTGACTGCCCCCAGCATCAGTGGTGCCAATGGTGCTGTCACTGCCATCAGGACTTAGGTTTTGTATTTGTTTGTGTCTCTTTGTCTCTAATCCATGAGATTGTTCCCTTTCATCTTCCCTTTGAGAAGGCAGAGGGCTTCATGGAGAGCCTCTGGCACTCCTCTGGTCACCAGCCCAGAGCCTTGACAAGGTTTTAACACGCTTCTGGAAGATTTAGCCGTTCCTTTCCTGCGGATATTGTAACCCAGAACTGCAACAAGAGGTCTTGCTCTCACAATAACATCCCACTCTCCTGATTGAGAGATATTAAGAAGCTTAAATAAACATTGTCCTCCTCATGTACCCTTTCAGCACCCAGAGGAAAGGCACAGGAGGCACAACCACCTCCAGAACATTAAAGAAAATAACATTAGAGTGCAACTGAACCACGATCCTGAACAAGTGGTAGCAATTGAATACGTTTATTGAGAGCTAAATTTTCCATATTTTCAGCAAATTTCTCTGCCGTCTGGGATGTATCATGGAGCTCAAACAAGCAGTTACTGTCCCCTCCAGCAATCAAACCTTAATAGAGTGAAACTTTTCAATTGCCTTACTATAAATGGGATGCAATTTCATTTTAGAAGGTGCCATCAATAATACATTAAATATATATTTTTATATATATATAAAAGAAGCATAAAGTTGATGGTTTTAATTCCTAGAAGCAGGGTTGGAGAAGTGATGTGCTAAGCAGGTGCCAAATACAATTATTTACTCCAGTTAAACTCTACATGCCCAAAGCTGGTCAGAAGATGCAGATGCAAACACCTTCTACTGCCAACCATCTCCCTTTAGTCATCTTAATTAAATCATGGTCCTCAAAGTCTACTCCTGCCAAGCAAAATACATCATTCAGACTCTGGTTTTGAAGGTTAATTAACTCTGCAGGAAATAGGTTGTAAAAAGTGCTACTTGCAACCAACTGTATGTTTATTCCTAGGACAGATGTTAGTGCTTGACAAAGGGACTGTCGTTTTTCTGTCCTGCACCCAAACTCTGATCTCTGGGCCTGATGACATAATGGGAACACATTATGGACTTGGCACTGGGGACAGTCACAAGTATAAAGTGTAAAGAGAAAGAGGTTTGAAAAGACATTTTCACCTCTGGAATGGTCTGATCTTTGGTGACAGAAGTGGGACAGCAGAGGTCTGTAGTCAGCAGCACTCAAAGTGCATCCTGCAGAAATACCCTCTCTCTTTTTTCCCCCTCATGACCATGATTCCCAGGGATGAAATGAGTCTTTCTGCTGTTGTTGTTCAAAAAGATGAGATAAGCCAGGTTGCACCAACCAGATGTGAGGGACCAAGCTGCACCAGATGTGCAGCCCTTGGCTTTTAGTGTGCCTGCAACCCTCCAGGGTGACTCTCTACCTCCTCCTGGGACCCGTTTTGGAACCTACTACAGAAGTCTCAAATATACTGAAAGAACTAAGTGAAGGAGAAAGATGAGGAGGTGGTTTTTAATCACCATGAGATTTCACTGCAAGCCAGATCTCTGTTAGAAAGTGTAAATGTAGAATTTGGTTCCCCTATTTGTGCCTTCATGTCAAAAGAACAGCAGGGTGGTCAACAAAGGTTTGGCTGGACTAAAATTCAGTTTACTTTTAAATGGAAAGTTAAACTACTGGATACTTATCCAATATGTTGCCAAGACTCAGAGCTGAGACAACCATCAGATGACTGCCAAATGCTCTCCATGAAGCCCTCTGCTTTTCCAGAGGGAACAGAAATGGAAGAAGGGAGAGGGACTGGTGAAGTGGAAAAGAAACTCAGTCAGCTGGGATGGAAAGAAGAACAATCCCATGGAACAGAGATGAGACACATGAAACCCAAGCCCTGATGGCAATGACAGCACCATTGGCATCACTGATGCTGGAGGTAGGCACTGGGCAAGTACCAGACTAGACTCAGCAGCAGATGAGAAGCAGATTCAGGAGCTGGATTCTGGAACTAGATTCAGGAGCACAGGGATGGGGATGAAAGGCAGAAGGGACAAAGTCCTGTGACACTGACAAGTGGACAACAGTCTTGGCCCTGCTGAAACCTCAGCCTTCTCCTGTAAATGCCATCCATGAGCTGCAATCCCTTGTTGGGCAGTTGAGGGTCCCCTGTCCTGTCCCTTTCTCCCTGCAGCTGCAGCCCAAGGTGTGGCACAAGCTGTGGCAGTGCCCTTGGTATGGGCAGGAGCAAGTCTGAGGCAGAGCCTTTGTGCAGCCCAGCCCTTGGCAGAAACTCTCCCATCAGCTTGTCCCCTCTAGAAGCAGCTCCTGGTTGTGCGACGTCCTGAACTTCAGTAAGCGGCTCCTGAGCAGAGCCTGACCTGAGAATTCCCAGAGCTGTTGCTCCAGCTGACACCAAGACAACATTGCACACACAATTAGTAGGGAATCATTATTTTACCATCTCTAAGAACCAAAACCCAAGTGACAGAACTAACCTGCTCTGTCATTCAAGTACAAGTCAAACTAATATCTTTTTATTTTGTGCAATAGAAGGCCTTGAGCAACCTGATCATGCAGAAGATGTCCCTTCCCTTGGCAGGGGTTTTGGAACTAGATGACCTTTAAGATCCTTTCCATCCCAAACCATTCTCTGATATGAATGCACATCACAAAACTAATAGAAGACCAGAGATAAGCTTTATCTCTCCAAAGCCCAGATAACCGCAGAGTACAATTTGCCCTGCAAACCTTCCCACGCAGTCAGGAGACATTTCTGCATCGAGGCATGGCCAACACATCCTCCAGCTGCACAGAGCTGTACTGCTCTGTACAGCAGAGTAAAAGTGCTCTGCCAGTAAGCTCTCTTTGCTTGCCAAATCAGCATTTCTCCCTAGCATCAATTTGCCCCAGTGCATTATCTGCAGGACTAACACTAACAGAACAACTCCGCTTCAAGAGGAGCTTTGGGACAGGTTCTCAGGTGGTAAAAGCACCCACCAAGGATGGAAAGCTGTGGGTTTACCCACACCGAAGATAGGATGTAGAAAGGTCTTGCCAAATGCTCTCACTCAAAGTAAAACCTGAATTTATTGCCTGCAGATCCTTGCAAGCCAGCATGGCCCACCAGAATCAACATTGTCCTGCACAGGCGACACTGCGAGTGACCAAAACACTGAGGTCAGCTGGAAATGACAACTGGAGACAAACAAGACTCAGAAGACATTGAACATTAGTCTTGTAATGGAAACAGCCTTGCACCATGGGGATACAAACACACCACACATCCTCGTCCAGGAAAGGTTTTAGAAGAAGTAGCTGGCCTGAAGCAGTCTGTGAGAAGTGGATCCAAAAATAAAAGCTCTTCCCATAAGTGTCCTCCTTGAAGAGCTCTCATACGAAGACCAAGCTTGGCAGATCTGCGACTGATGTGCTGGGTTGTGACATCTGAAGTCAGATTGTAGCTTGACATGAGAGATCTGATCTGACAGGATGCATCAGCTCAAGATGCAGCCACTGAAATCCTAAAAATATGTTTTTCTCTTTGCTCTGCAGTTCTGACAAAAGCTCCACTCACCAAAATTGCCCATCAGACACTTCCTGCTTCAACTCTTGGCTGACTTGAGCTGGAGGGCTCCACCACAGACTCCTGAACCACTCTTCACACAGAAACATGATGCCCTCTGTGACATTTCACAGTCTGTGTGGCTCTGCAGACAAGGACCTGGGAGTGCTGGGGGACAAGTTCACTATCTGCCAGCAATGCCCCTCCTAACCAACAAGGCCAATGGGCTTCTGGGAGGCATTCAGAAGAGGTCAAGAGAAGTTCTTCTTCCCTTCTACTCTGCCCCAGTAAGGCCACATCTGAAGTGCTGAGTCCAGTTTTGGGCTCCCCAGTTCAAGAGAGACAGAGAACTGTAGCCCAGTGGAAGCTATCAAGGTGCTTAGGGGCCGGAAGCATCTCTGTAAAGCGGAAAGGCTGAGAGACTCAGGGCTAATAAGCATGGAAAAAAGCAGCCTGAGAGAGGAGCTGATCAATGCTCAGCAAGAGCTAAAGAACCTGCTCTGGTGAGGCCACATCTGGAGTACTGTGTCCAGTTCTGGGATCCCCAGTTCAAGAGAGACATGGAACTCTTTGAGAAAGTCCAGCACAGAGCCACAAAGATGATGAAGGGAATGGAACATCTCTGTTATGAGGAGAGCCTGAGAGAGCTGGAGCTGTGCTGCTGCGAGAAGAGAAGCCTGAGAGGTGACCTCATTCATGTGTATAAAGGTGTAAAGGTGAATGCCAGAGGCTGGAGCCAGGCTCTGCCTGGTGATGCCCAATGACAGGACAAGGGGCAATGGGTGGAAGCTGAGGCATAGGAAGTTCTATGGAAACATGAGGAGAATTTTTTTTCCCTGTGAGGGTGACAGAACACTGGAACAGGCTGCCCAGGGGATTGTGGAATCTCCCTCTCTGTAGATATTTGAAACCCACCTGGATGTGTTCTTGTGTGATCTGGTATAGAAGATCCTGCTCTGGCAGGAGGGGGTTGGACTGGATGAGCTTTGGAGATCCCTTTCAGCACCTGACATTCTGTGATTCTGTGACCTGTGGAGGGCAGCAGGATGGGGCCAGACTATTCTCAGCAGCGCACAGTTGGGGTGAGACTTCAGGTTGTGCAAACACCCATACCTACTGATGATCCCTAAATTGAGGAGGGCACAGCACAGAAGACATTCTGCTTTAACCACACTCCAGCTTCATCCAAGAATCATAAAATAATAGAATCAAGAAGCAAAGACCCACAAGGTCACATATAGAGACCCACAAAGGCCTTATATTTTGCGTTTTCAGGAGAGGATGATTGATGATCCAGCTTCAAAATGCTAAGAGTTGAGAAGACAACCACCAGCCTAAGCCCCATCAAACTCAGCACATTCTTACTGTCCTACTGGTCCTCAAGGTCAGTTGGACAGAGCCTTGAGGAACCTGGTTTAGTTGAAGGTGTCCCTGCCCATGGCACGGGGATTGGAAATGGGTGATCTTTAAGGTCCCTACTAAGCCAAACCATTCCATGATACTTTACAATGCAATTGCCCAAAAGCATAAGAAAACAAGTTTTATGCATGAGAAATGTGTTTCTAGCTCAGACCAGGAAAGTATAGCTAGAAATTTGGCTATTTATGGAAAATGAGCTGTGTGAATATAAAGGAGGCAAGTCCCTGAAGATCTGCAGTTTCCCGTGGAAGCCTCCATGAATCTTGCCAAGCACACGCTGAATAATTTCTCACACAATTAGCAGCAGCAGTAGTAAGTAGTGGCTCAAGAATTGCTTGGGTTGGAAAAGTCCTCCAAGACTGAGTCCAAACATCACCCTAAGATCAACGTGGCCATTAAACCACGTTCCCAGGTGCCACATTCACGTGTTTCATCAACACCTCCAGGGATGCTGACTCCAGCACCTTCCTGGGCAGCCTGTTCCAATGCCTGATCACTCCTGTAGAAAGAAAAAGGGAGGTTTGCCACCTTCAGAAGTGGCTAGAGAAATGATTCCTTCACACAAGGCCATGAGCAAGAAGGGATACAAAGAACAAAGGTTTCCACAGTGCCTGCTGAGATGATGCCTTGGTATGAGCTGGATCAGAGCTGGCTCTGGGCAGTCCTGGGATTTCCCAGCTCAGGCACTGCTCAGGGAGCCACTTGCTAAAGTTCAGGGTAGCATTGTACAGCCAGAGGTTCCTGCCAAAGACTGAGTTGCACAAAGGCTCTGCCTCAGACTTGCTCCTGAGCCAACCAAGGGCACTGCTGCAGCTTATGCCACACCTTGTGCTGCAGCTGCAGGGAGGAGCAGCCAGGACAAAGGACCCTCAACTGCCCAACAAGGGATTGCAGCCCATGGATGGCATTTACAGGAGAAAGTTGAAGGATCAGCAGGACCAAGCCCCTTCTTCACTGGCTACTATCCCAGGAAGACTCTGTCCCTTCTGCCTTCCATTCCCATCTCTGTGTTCCTGAACCTAATTCCAGAATCCAGCTCCTAAATCTGCTTCCCATCTGCTGCTGAGTCTGGCCTGGGACTTGCCCAGTACAAAAGATTCAGGCTACTAGAGGAATAGTTTTTAAAACGTTAAAAAGCTGTGAAGAGCTTGACAAGAAGATGGAAAATATTTTTTTTCTGGTCCTAGAAGATCTGGCACTGCTTGGATGAATCATCACAAGAGATCCTGGAGAAGGGCTAGAGGTCGAAGCAAAGGGCTGTGTTAAGTGGTTCCCTCCCACTGTGCTCTACAGGACCCCTCTGTCCCTCTTCTGCCCTCCCAGCAGGTCCTTCACACACACAATGCTTCTCCTCCAACATAGAGAAAATGGTTCCTCAGTATTTCAGCTCTCTTCCAGAAATTAACTTGCTTAATATGAGACTGCATTAGAAGGGTTTAGATCACCTTGCCCTGGTCCAAGTGCTCAGAAAAGGGTTCTATGACACTTAAACCCATCAACTATTAATCACAGAGTCCAACCATTACCCCAGCACTGCCAGGTCACCACTGAACCATGTCCCTCAGCACCACACCTACACAGATTCGAAATTCCTCCAGGGATGGAGACCCCACCACTACTCTGGGCAGCCTGGCCCAGGCCCTGGCAACCCTTTTGGGAAAGAAGTTGTTCCTCGTGTCCACCATGAATCTCCCCTGAGGCAACTTGAGGTTATTTTCTTTTGTTCTATCACTTGTTCCTTGGGACAACAGATAGACCACCACCTAGCTCCAGTCTCCTTTCAGGGAGTTGTAGAGAGCCAGAAGCTCTCTCCCCAGCCTCCTTTTCTCCAGGCTGAACAACCTCAGGTCCGTCAGCTGCTCCTCATCAGACCTGTTCTCCAGACCTTTCACCAGTTTTGTTGCTTTTCTCTTGACAGCGAAACATTCCATAAACAAGCAGGACTCTGATAGCAAGTCACAAGTTTCTCCTAAGTGAAATCACCTAACAAGGGCTTGAATTTTGGTGACACCATGTGCAGAAGTTGCGCAGAGTTACAACTGGATAAAGGATGAGGGTGATGAAACTATGGACACCATAGACAAGGTCTTGCTAAATTAACTCACCACATCTAACTTTGCATTATTGCTACCTGACTATTTATATTTGGTTGTTGCTAATCATAGAACTATCAAGGTTGGAAAAGATCTAAAATCAAGTCCAGAATATCCAAGCCTCCATAACCACTAAAGCATGTCCTAAAATGCCACATCTGCTCATACTTTTAATACCTCTAGGGATGGTGACTGCCCCAACCTTTTACTCTGCCATCTAGTAACATATATTGTAGCAGAAGACACTCAAATCCATGTCAGAAAGGACTGTGTGCAGTTCTGGAGCCCCCAGCACAGGAAGGACATGGAAATGTTGGAGTGGGTCCAGAGGAGGCCACAAAGATGTTCAGAGGGCTGCAGCAGCTCTGCTATGAGGACAGGCTGAGAGAGTTGGGGTTGTGCATCCTGGAGAAGAGAAGGCTTCGAGGAGACCTTAGAGTAGCCTTCCAATATCTGAAGGGGGCCTACAGGAAGGCAGGGGAGGGACTATTGACAAGGTCTTGCAATGACAGGACAGGAAGCAATGGGTTTAAACTGGCAGAGGGGAGGTTTAGACTGGATGTTAGGAGGAAGTTGTTTGCAGTGAGGGTGGTGAGACACTGGCACAGGTTACCCAGGGAGGTTGTGGTTGCTCCCTCCCTGGAGGTGTTCAAGGCCAGGTTGGATGAGGCCTTGAGTGAGCTGTACTAGTGGGAGGTGTCCCTGCCTATGGCAGGGGGTTGGAACTAGATGATCCTTGAGGTCCCTTCCAACCTTACCATTCTATGATTTTCCAACCAAAACAATTCTATGATTCTGTGCCCAAGATGAGAGCTGATAGCACCTCTGGCCTTGAAACCAACCTCCCTGGCAACCAGGAGCCTTCCATCCTGCTGGTGCACATCTCACGTCTCTCATTAGATGCAATGAACATCAGTGACACATTCACAGGCTCCCTGGCACTCACAGATTGCTTCCCACGTTGGGGGAAGCACTCCATGACCAACTCTACCCAGCTGCCCAGAGTTTAGATTGAGAGAACAAATCCTTATAATTTATTTCAGAGACTTTTCAGTTGGCATTCTTCATCTCCTTACCTGTTCTCCTGCCTCATAAAGCAGAATAAAGCCAAATCTCTAAGGGCCTCCTTGGAGCTCCTGCTTCACTAGCAGAGGTTCTGCTGGGAATTATTGTTGTCACTGTTTTTTTTAGGCTGTTGTTGGTCAATACGACACACTAGCACCTTGGGATTTGGGGCAGCAGAGGTTTTTTTCCTCCAGTCTGAAGGGGAAGTGAGGAATTTGCTCCATAAACAATAGCCCCAGCCCTTGTGATGGGCATTCTCAGAAAAGAAGGTTCTGCATTTTTGTTTTGAGCACAAGCAGTTCAGTTTCACCTTCAAGTCCCCCCCACATTATACTCTGTTTCTGAGTAGGGCAAACTAGACAGGGCAGAGTCAAGACCTGGTCACGGAATCATAGAATGCATCAGGTTGGAAGGGACCCTCCAAGGTCATCTTGTCCAAGCCTCCTGCAGTCAGCAGGGACATCTGAGACTAGATAAGGTTCCTCAGGGTCCCATCAAGTCTGATCTTGAATATCTCCAGGCTTGGGGCTCCCACAACATCCCCAGGCAACCTGTTCTCACATCTCTCTCATTGTGAGTTATTTATTCCTGATATCCAGCCTAAATCTCCCCTGCTCCAGTCTCAAACCACTGCCCCTCATTTTGTCACCACAAGCCCTTCTAAACAGGCCCTCCCCAGCCTTCCTGTATATCCCCTTCAGACATTGAAAGGCAGCTGTAAGGTCCCTCTGAAGTCTTCTCTTCTCCAGTGTGAACAGCTCCAACTCCCTCAGCCTGCCCTTGCAGGAGAGGGGTTCCAGCCCTCTGATCATCTTTGGCCTTTCTCTGCATCCACTCCAGCAGATTCATTTCCTTCTTGTGCTGGGGGCCCCAGAGCTGGGCACAGCACTCAAGGTGAGGTCTCACCAGAGCTGAGCAAAGTGACAAAATCCTCTCTCTCCCTCTGCTGACCATGCTGCTTTTGATGCAGCCCAAGATGCCTTCCGGCCTGCAAGCACCCATTGCTGGTCCAGGAAGGTATTTGTGACTCAGCAGAGAGAATTTAGCACCAATTCTTTTAAATAGGAAGGATGGTGGCAATATTCCTGGGTTTGTTTTGCTTCCCATTCAAGGTTTTGTTCTGCAAGGACTTCAGCACAGAATGTTTCTCTCTGCAAATCTCCTCTGAGAATGCAGCAGCACAGGAAAGCTGTTGGATTGTTGGGGTGGGAAGGCACATAGAGGCTAGCATGCAAATGTATATATATACATATATATATATACACACACATATATATATAATCTCCCTGAGACAGAATCCAGGCTGGGAATGATGAAACTGAGAGCAACACTGCAGAAAACAACTTGGGGGTGCTGGTGGTTGAGAAGCTGAACATGAGTCAGCAATGGGCACTTGCAGCCCAGAAGGTCTTCCAAAGAAGGGTGACCAGCAGGTTGAGAGAGATGATTCTACCACTCTGCTCTGTTTTGGTGAGACTTCACCTGGAGTGCTGTGTCCAGCTATGGAACTCTTCAGGAGTCAGTCCAAAGGAGGCCACCAAGGCGATCAGAAGGCTGAAAGACCTCCTATATGAATACAGGCTGGGAGAGTTGGGGCTATTCAGCCTGGAGAAGAGAAGACTCTGTGAACACCTTAGAGCTGCATTTTGATAGCTGAAGGGGACCTAGAGAAAGGCTGGTGAGGGACTGTTTAGAAGGATTTGCAGTGACAGGACAAGGGGCAATGAATTGAAACTGGAGCAGTATAGATTTAGGTTGGACATTAGAAGGAAGTTCCTCACAATGAGTGTGGTGAAATACTGGAACAGGTTGCCCAGTGGTGTGGTTGAGGCCCTATTGCTGGACACATTAAAGACCAGACTTGATGTGGCCCTAGGCAGCCTGATGTATTTGGTGATGTCCCTGTTGAGTTCAGGGGGCTCGGACAAGATGATTTTTGAGGGTCCTTTGCAGCCTGATGCAATCTGTGCCTCTATGCTGAGATTTTTCACTGCCAGCCTTAGCAGCAGAATAATATTACAATAGCAAGCAGTCCAATAAAGCCATTCACATCTCCTGATGCCTGCTCAGCCACCTCCTTTAGCACTGCAAACTTGAAGAGAATAAATGAGAAACACATTTTAAAATGCCCAAAGCACAGATAAGTCCCAAAACTGACTGTTTCCAGCTCATAGCCAAGTCACAGTGTCTGCATGCAGGAATATATTCACTGACTTCATTTTCAGCAGGCATAGAATCATGGAATGGTTTGGGTTGGAAGGGACCATCAACATCATCTAGTTCCAACTCCCCCACAAACAGGCAAGGACACCTTCTACTGGAGCAGCTTGTTGCATCTAACCTGGCTTGCAAAATGTTCTGGAACCCATACCAACAAGGACAGCAACCACAACCTTCTGCCAGCTGGTAACTCCTGTGTTTTTATCACAGTGAGAAATCTGAGTAATGAGGAGGCAGCTACTTGTGGTTTTAAGGACTGAGCTGTATCACGACACTAACACTCAGCACTGGTGAGGCCACACCTCAAATCCTGAGTTCAATTTTGAGTTCTCAATCCAAGAGGGACATTGAGGGGCTGGAGTGTGTCCAGAGAAGGGCAACAAAGCTGGTAAAGGGTCTGCAGAACAGGGCTGGTAAGGTGCAGCCAAAGGAACTGGAATTGCTTAGTCTGGAGAAAAGGAGGCTGAAGGGAGACCTCATTGCTCTTTACAACTCCCTGCAAGGAAGCTTGAGCCAGGTGGGAGTCTGTCTGTTGTCCCAGGGAACAAGCAATAGGACAAGATCCTCCCCAGGGGAGGTTTGGATTGGACAAGAGGAACAATTTCTTCCCCAGAAAGGGTTGTCAAGACCTGGAAGAGCCTGCCTGAGGCAGTGGTGGACATCTATCCCTGGATGAATCAAAAAGCTGTGTAGGTGTAGTGCTGAGGGACATGATTTCGTGGTGATCTGGTAGTGCTGGTTGGACTTGATGATCTTAAAGGTCTTTTCCACCAAAAATATTTCTGTAGTTCCAAAAGCAGGTCAAAAACTGTTCAGGTTGCTGAAAGAATGTAGGATTATCACCAGCATGGACTCTTCCTTTTAAATCCATATCAAACTTTAATAGCTTCAGTGGTTATTTATGAATCCCAACACTATTAATCAATATTTCTTCCTCACTGAAAAATGGGATCAGCAAATTTAGCAACTCATGAAACTCATTTAGGGTCGTTGTCTTTCATCAGAGCCAATGCTGATAGATGAACTTTCTGCCTTCCCATTCATTCTCTCTCTTCTTGCTTCTCTCTCGCTAAAAACAAAAAACCAAAACAAACCCAACAACAACCAACAAAACAAAACAAACCCAAACAGAAAAAAACCCAGACAACCAAACCCCACCCCAAAATCAGCCCCAGTGCCAACAAAAGCATTCCAACAGCAACCAAAAAAAAAACCCAACCAAAAAACTCAAACCCAAGGAAAAAAAACATACCCCCAAAAAATAAATAAATAAAAAGGAGCAAATACCAAGCCCCAAAACTAGAGAAAACAAGTCCAACATAAAAACTCTAAACCAAAGTACTCCAAAAACAACCAAGAACCCCCCAAATTCAACCAAAAAACCCAACCAACAAAACAAAAAAACCTATCCCCAAAACCCAAAAAAAAAAAGCTCCAAACTGACTCCCAAAACCCTGTCTCCCAAACCCTTCCCCCAAAACACCACCTCCAGAGAACCACCCAAAGACACACACACACACCCCAGGCCTCTTGCCCCCCACAGGTCCCACTGTGTTGATAAATGGTTGCAAGGCAGCCTGCAGCAGCAGGAGGGCAGGGGACCTGCTTTGGCAGTCAGTGCTTGGGTTGACTCAGGCATCTTCAGCACCTTCACACTGTCGAGTTGACAGAAGTGCATCCTACAGCATTCCTGGGTGATATCCATCAAACACAATGACTAAAGCTGAGATGCAGCACTTTTCATCTTCTCTGCAACTGTCTCCTCTCCCTTGGCTGCCCACTCTGCCCATATGACTACATGTCACTTTTCCACCTCTTTGAGTACCACCACACTGACATTTGAGGGGAACTGGCCACATCCAGCACCCCTCTGGGTATTCAAAGCCCGTGTTCAGCACAGGGTGGGATGACCAAGAGCCATCTCCTCCCTGAGAGGCAGGAACTGCTGAGCTGCTGTCTGATGGCCTCTCTCTCCAGGCAAAGCAGTTCCTGCCTGTTTTTGTCCTGCTAAAATCCCAGACTGGGAAATGCTAGAGGCTGGTGGCTCTCAGAAAGGCAGAAGCTGTTGGCAGCCAGAGATAGATGCTGTTCACAGACCTGTCATCATCTGCCTCTCACAGAGCCTTTCTCCTTGCACTCTGACTTTGCTCTTTGTCCAGAGAGGATGAGCCACCAATTCCCAGATGCTTTCCCAATTCCCACCAAACTCTGAATTTGGCAAAAGGGTCTAATGGGGAACATTCTGAATGCTAAAGTAAGACTCTCATCTGCCATCTCACACATCAAACATCCAAGCTGCCTTTGCAGTAATCATTTAAGATCACCAAGTCCAACCATTAACCCAGCAATGCCAGGTCACTACTAAACATTAGTCTAAAGAATTTCTTCTTAATATCCAGTCTATATTTCCCAGTTCAAATAACTGCCCCTTGGTCCTATCAGTACAGCTCTTGTAAAAAGTCCCTCTCCAGCTCTCCCACAGCCCCCTTCAGGTGCTGGAAGACTGCTCTAGGGTCTTGATGAAGCCTTCTCTTCTCCAGGCTGAACAACTCTAACCCTCAGAGCTTGTCCCCAGGCTGATGTTTCCAATATCTGAAAGGGGCCTACAGAAAGGCTGGGGAGGGACTATTGACAAGGTCTTGTAACGACAGGACAAGGGGCAATGGGTTTAAACCAGCAGAGGGGAGACTGAAATTGGATGTCAGGAGGAAGTTGTTTGCAGTGAGGGTGGTGAGACACTGGCACGGGTTGCCCAGGGAGATTGTGGCTGCTCCCTGCCTGGAGGTGTTCAAGGCCAGGTTGGAGGAGGCCTTGAGTGAGTTGTACTCGTGGGAGGTGTCCCTGCCTATGGCAGGGGGTTGGAACTAGATGATCCTTGAGGTCCCTTCCAACCTTACCATTCTATGATTCTATGATTCTGTGGTTCTAAGAGTCACACCATGAACCACTTTACCAAACCTTCGTGCAAACCCCCATGCTGTGATGCTACACACAAGTACTACCTTCTGCTTTTTCAGTCTATAAAGTTTGGGAGAGCTGCTCATAACTTACCAACTGCAGACTGCAGGAAGATCATCTGTAGAGCAGTTCCTCCAGGATAATCCCCAGAAGATAAAATGAATGATAGGATTTCCACATGTAGGATCTAAAACAAGTTCTTTGATTAATCATAAGCCATTAATGGTAATGGTAATGAGTGAGCCACTAAGCATACTATAAAATATGTAAAGCTTAGATGACTCAATAGATCTTAGCAAGTGCCTCATTTAACCTTCACAGCTCATGAAAAACTGGTTGAACTTCTTGGTTTGAGACATTGATTGTTTACTGCCTGGTGTGACCTTTTATGACAAGTGGGGGGGGGGGGGGAAAATGATGACAGATTAGGTTGCAATCCAATCACACGATAAGCTCTAAATTCTGGTGGGTTTCAAAATGCCTGTGTTGTTTCTGCACATTTATTTTAGCTTCGGGTCTAAGTTTCACACATATCTTCTCTGAAGACTAACTCAAACTTCGGTGCTAGTGAGTGGCCCCAAATGCAAATGAAGCTCTTAATATCTGCAAGGCATCAGGTCTGAAAAGCTTCTCTGCATTAAACAAATCAGTATTACAATATTTTATATATCTATATCTACATCTATCTATCTATATATTATCTATATCTACATATACCTATACGTATACATATCAACTGCACAAGACACAGCAGCTAGGCACAAACTAGGATGTGGACCAAGATTCTAAGTCCTGTGAGGAGAGGTTGAGGGAGCTCTGGGTGTGCAGCCTTGAGAAGAGGAGGCTCAGAGCAGACCTCATTGCTGTCTACAACTACCTGAAAGGAGGTTGTAACCAGGTGGAGTTGGTCTCTTCTCCCAGGCAATCAGCAACAGAATAAGGGGACACAGTCTCAAGTAGTGCCAGGGGAGGTCCAGGCTGGATATTAGGAGGAAGTTCTAGACAGAGAGAGTGATTGGCATTGGAATGGGCTGCCCAGGGAGGTGGTGGAGTCACTGTCCCTGGATGTGTTCAATAAAAACCTGAATGGGGCACTTAGTGTCATGGTCTAGTTGATTGGCTAGGGCTGGGTGATAGGTTGGGTTAGATGAGCTTGGAGGTCTCTTCTAAACTGGAAGAGATTCTATGATTCCATATCCATACTCACACCACTCAAGACGTCCAAACATTATGATGTCTAACGGCATCTTTAATAGTCCCATTTGGCCTACAACCTGAACCTAAGACTCAGATGAAATCTTCTCCTCACTGCTAAGAAGAATATGTGTCCTAGAAGGCCAACGATTTCCTGGGGTGCACAAAGAAACCTGTGGCCAGCAGGTCAAAGGAGATTCTCCTGCCATGCTGAAGTCACATCTGAAGTGCTGGGTCCAGTTCTGGACTCCTCGGTTGAAGAGAGACAGGCATCTACTGGAGAATGTCCAGTGGAGGCTACAAAGCTACTGAGGGGCCTGGAGCATCACCGTGAGAAGGAAAGGTTGAGAGTCCTGTGGCTGTTGAGCCTACAGAAGAGTAACCTGAGAAGGGATTCTGATCAGTGCTCAACAAGAGCTAAAGAACCTGTGGGAAGCAAGAGGATGAGGCCTCACTGTCACTATTGCCCAGTGACAGGACAAGGGGCATCAGGCACAAACTGGAACCCAGGAGGTTCCATTTGAACAGAAGGAGAAACTTGTTCGGTGTGAAGGTGCTGGAGCCCTGGAGCAGGCCGCCCACAGTTGTGGAGTCTCCTTCCCTGGGGAGATTCCAAACCCACCTGGACATTGTGATCCTGGGCAAGCTGCTGTGGTTGCCCTTGCTTTAGCAGAGTGTTAGACTGGATGGTCTGCAAAGGTCACTTCCAAACCTACCATGCTGGGATTCTGGGACTATAGTGTTGCTCACACAACACACGGGACATCAAGAGTTGAAGATCTAAAGTGCCAGTAATTTTTCCTCTCCTATGGGATCTCATTTATGTTCCTCATGCTCACATTTTTGCTGTTTATTTCACTTCAAAGTCTTCTATCCTTTCATCAGCAGAGCTACGCCTCCAACAACAGAGAATACTTTCATCTGATTAGAAATCTGTAATTAGAAGTAAGAAATGACCACTGAAAGAGATCTTCAGAGCACAATGGAAAGGAAACAGGAACTGGCTTATGAAATATTAGAAGATATTATTCTAATATATGAATATTAGAAAAATATTGTCTTACAGATTTTTATTTTTTTTCAGCAGAATGGCTGAAATATCCTAGCTCTGTAGATGCTACAGCTGGAATGGATGTTTTTGGTGGTTGCCTATGATTTTGAGGGAAGATAGACCAATTGCCCTCTGTCTACACTTGGTAGTAACTCTCCGTGGTAGAAGCAGTCACTGGCTATGCAGACCTTCCCTGAACTTCAGAAAATGCCTCCCTGAGCAGAGACTGAGCTGGGATTCTGGGATTTTAATGTTCAAAGTGAAGTAGAAAAGATAAAATATATAACTAGGACGGAAAATAAATTGCAGAAGGTGTGATATGAAGTATTCAAATGCCTCAGAGTAGCAGTTGTTTACAAGAAGTGATGAGTAGTAAGCATCTTCTGGATTGCTTCGAGTTGGCACGTTCCAGTCCACACACATCCTGCTGTGAGCTGCAGCAGAGCTGGCTCTGGGCAGGGCTGAGACTTTCCAGCTCAGACTCTGCTCAGGGAGCCACTTGCTGAAGTTCAGGACATGACTGCATAGCCAGGGGCTGCTTCTAGAAGGGAGAAGCTGATGGGACAGCTCCTGCCTAAGGTTGAGCTGCACAAAAGCTCTGTCTCAGACTTGCTCCAGGGCCAGCCAAGGGCACTACCACAGCTTGTGCCACACTTTGAGCTGCAGCTGCAGGGAGGAGCAGCCAGGACAAGGGACCCTCGACTGCCCAACAAGGGATTGCAGCCCATGGATGGCATCTGCAGGAGTAAGCTGAGGGATCACCAGGGCCAAGCCTCCTCTCTATCATCCAGTATCCCAGGAAGATTCTGTCCTTTCTGCTTTCTAACCCCATCCCTGTGTTCCTGAATCTAATTCCAGAATCCAGCTCCTGGATCTGCTTTGCATCTGCTGCTGAGTCCAGCCTGGGACTTGCCCAGTGCCTGCCCCCAGCATCAGTGGTGCCAATGAGCCCATCATTGACATTAAGGGTAGGGTTTTGCATTGGATTGTGTCTCTGTGTCTCTATTCCACAGCATTTTTCCGGTTCCGTTTCTTTCCCATCCTGTCAGTCCCTTTCCTTTCTTCCCTTTCTCTTCCCTTTGGGAATGCAGAGGGCTTCATGGAGAGCCTCTGGCACTCATCTGATGGTCAGCCCAGTCCTATGACAAAACACAAGCTGCTAATGGGACAGTTCTCCTGTACATACCTTAAAAACTGGACTGGAACAATCTTTCTGTACAGACATTAATAGCTGTGGCCTGTGCAAACCAGTCATGGTACTGGTCTGTAAAAAGCTGAATATAAAGGGGCTGTTACAGCCCATGGTTGAACAGTAATTGGTCCCTGGCCATCCTTACCCATTCCAGACACTGAGATTCCTAAAAGTCCTGATACATAATTGAGGGCTTATATGTAGGAAGAAGGACAAACCATTACCAGTCTCAGCAGAAACATCCTTCCACTTGAACTCAAAAGTTCAGATTTGCTAGAAAGAGGTTACTGGAGTTTGCATCATTGTGCTCCTTGCCCTCACATCCAGCCTGCTCCTTCAGGAGGAAAGGGCCTGGAGGGATTTCACCACCTGAAATATTGAAGAGACCTCTAAGCCATGGTGAGGAGGACAGACTTAATGGGAAGAACCAGCCATGCATTCACACTGCTCAAATGCACTGAGTCAGGTCCTCAGAGGAACTGGAATGAGCTTGGGGTTTAAAAAGCAACTCTATCAGCTATTTTTACTTTAAAAACCCCAACATTCTGCTGTTGGACAAGAATTTTGAGGTAAGCTTACTGTAGAGACATTTCTGATAATGACTTGAATTTGGGAAGTCACTGAGTTGCTGATAAGATACTGGTGGATTGAACAGCTGGGCAAGGAGCTGGCAATGTGAGTTCACAGCCAAAAATCTCCAGGTATTTCCTGGGTTGATCCCCAGCAGGTGGGCAGCAGGTGCAGGGAGGGGATTCTGCCCCTCTCCTCTGCTGAGACCCTACCTGCACTGCTGGGGGCAGCTCTGCAGTCCTCAGCGCAGCAGAGACAGGGATCTGTTGGAGCGAGGCCAGAGGAGGACACAGAAACAATGGGAGGGCTGGAAGTCCTCTGCTGCGAGGACAGGCTGAGATAGTTGGGGTTGTTTAGCTTAGAGAAGAGAAGGCTCCAGGCAGACCTTCTGATGGCCTTTCAATGTTTCAAGAGGCTGATCAGAAAGCTAGGGACAGACTTCTGAGCAGGCCACATGGTGAGAGGACCAGGGCTGGTGGTTTGAACTTATAGAGGAAGATTCAGACTGGAGAGAAGCAGGAAATGTTGGACCCTGAGGGTGGCTTGACCATTGCCCAGAGAGGTGACAGATGTCCCATCCCTGGAACCATTGTAGGTCAGGTTGTTTGGAGCTCTGAGCAACCTGTTTTACTTGATGCTCAGAGGGCTGCAGCAGCTCTGCTATGAGGACAGACTATGAGGTTTGGGGCTCTTCAGTGTGGAGAAGAGAAGGTTTCCAGGACACCTTAGAGTAGCCTTCCAGTATCTGAAGGGGCCTACAGGAAGGCTGGGGAGGGACTATTGACAAAGTAATACTGCATCAGAAGTATTGCTGCATCAAGAGCAGTGTGGGCAGCAGGGCAAGGGAGGAGATTCTGCCCATTTGCTCTGCTCTCCTCAGACCCCACCTGGACCACTGTGTGCAGTTCTGGAGTCCCCAGCACAGGAAGGACATGGAATCGTTGGAGTGGGTCCAGAGGAGGCCATGAAGATGCTGAGAGGGCTGCAGCAGCTCTGCTATGAGGACAGGCTGAGAGAGTTGGGGCTCTGCAGCNGTTCAAGGCCAGGTTGGAGGAGTCCTTCAGTGAGCTGTACTAGTGGGAGGTGTCCCTGCCTATGGTAGGGGGTTGGAACTAGATGATCTTTGAGGTCCCTTCCAACCTTACCATTCTGTGATTCTATAATTCAATACTTGCATTTGTTCCTACTGATTGGGGCTGGGGTGGGGGAATATTGCTGGACTAGATATCTTTGAAATATCCCTTTCAAACCAGAGCAGTCTGTGGTGCTATGATTCTTATTTAGGGATGTTTTACCTTCAAACATTTCACTCTGAGAAAGGAAGCAACCAAACTGTGCATATGATGACCTTTTCAATATTTTCTGCTGAAAAAAAAAATTATGCAAAAGCCATGGAGATGTATATCAAGGAAGGGATTCAAAAGAACATGGGATTGAATGACTGGTGACTGATTTCACAGAATGATAGGGGTTGGATGGGACCTCTGGAGATACCCAGTTCAACACCCATACTAAAGGAAGGTTACTGACAGCAGCTTGCCCTGAATCACAATGTCAAGGTGGTTTTGGAATCTCTTCAGAGGATAATCCACAACCTCTCTGGGCAGTCTGAATTTCACTCAATTTACCTATTTCCTTACAAAACTTGACAATCATTTGGACAATTCCACAACAAAAGAGGAAATCAGCAGAATGCTACCCCCCCCCAAAAAAAAAAAGTGAAAAAGTGACAGCCCAGTACTGGGAGAACTTTAGAGCTGGTACAGAAAGAGTCTGGCTCAAAGGCTGCTCAATCAAGCACAGATCAATTGGCTGCTCAATGGCAAACAGGAGCTTTGCTTTTTCCTCCCACCCTTTGCACAAAGGGACATAAAATATTCCAGTGCAACTGGAGGCAGCACAACTTGGTGTGTTTCAGACAGAGGAGTTGAGTTTCAACAAAAACAAAATAACACAACTCACCGAGTTGAAATCCAGATGGAAGGGGTAGGTAGAGGGGTCACTGGCAGCTGCCTGGGGGGAATTACACCCTCGGTAGCAAACTCTGCTGTTTCTAAAGATATATACATCTGTCAACATCTCCTGAAGGCAAAAGAGGATAAAAATTCTGAGTTGGAGAGATCCCTAAGGTAATAAAAAAATAAGTTTATAGGCAGAAGTTGTCATTTCTGCTTCATATTTTGATTTTCAGCAGCCCAAGTCAGAAGCACCAAGAAGAGATGCAATGCAAACTGCATAAAACTCCCAGATCCCCTCTTCTCCCCACCCCCTCCCCCCACCCCTCCTTTATTTCTTGGATTTTTTTGGTGGGGAGGAGTGGCATAATGAGGTCTGATTGCTCTAAAACAAAGAAATCATACCCCTGTACTATTGAGTCACTGTCAGGTTGAAGGTTATCATCTTTCCCACCAGAGATGTCCACCCAAGGAGCAATCAATTTCCCAATTAACCAAAGGCATGATAGACCTCTGCCCTCAGATCCAGGTAGTTTAAGAAGCTAATTACAACCCAATTAAAACTTACTACTTTCAACTGGGAGTGACTGGGTGAAGACATTAATTAATTTCAAAACAGAGACAAGCCACATCTCTGGAAAGAATTAGTGATGGGTGTGTGAACCCATCATCAGCATCATGGGACCATCATAAGGATGCTGTCCATAATCAATAAGATCTGTAAAGGCTACAGGAGGGGTTCCCAGTGCAATGCAAAGCGATGAGCCATTACCTGAAGAAGATGAACCATGGGCTCTGGGGTCCCCAGCACAGGGGAGACACGGACCTGCTGGATTGAGTCCAGAGGAGACCACAAAAATGATCAGAGGACTGGAGCTCCTCTCCTGTTACAAAAGGCTGGGAGGGTTGGGGCTGTTCATCGTGGAGAAGAGAAGGTAGCAGCCAGACCTTAGAGCTGCATTTCAGTACCTGACACTGGAGGAGGGCAGATTTAGGTTGGACAATAAGAGGAAGCTCTTCACAATAAGGGTGGTGACTCATAGACTCATAGAATGTCAGGAGCTGGAAGGCACCTTTAAAGCTCATCTGGTCCAGCTCCCCTGCCAGAGCAGA
This sequence comes from Eubucco bourcierii, assembly GCA_013396675.1. Taxonomy (NCBI): domain Eukaryota; kingdom Metazoa; phylum Chordata; class Aves; order Piciformes; family Ramphastidae; genus Eubucco; species Eubucco bourcierii. Next base: position 73,379 of record VWZE01013849.1, on the reverse strand, counting down.
TCACACTGAAACGCATCCAGACAGTTCTCAAATATCTCCAGAAAGGGAGACTCCACAAACTCCCTGAGCAGCCTGTTCCAGTGCTCTGTCACCCTCACAGGGAAAAAATTCTTCCTCAGGTTCACATGGAACCTCCTATGCCTCAGCTTTCACCCACTGTCCCTTGTCCTGCCACTGGGCATCACTGAGCAGAGCCTGGTTCCATCCTCCTGGCACTCACAGCTTACATATTTATAAACATTAATCAGGTCACCCCTTAGTCTCCTCCTCTCCAAGCTAAAAAGCACCAGCTCCATCAGTCTCTCCTCATAAGGAAGATGCTCAACTTCCTTAATCAGTGAAATACTGGAACAAGTTGCCCAGAGAAGTGGCTGAGGTCCCATCCCTAGAGACATTCAAGAACAGACTTGAACATGGCCCTGGGCAGCCTGATCTAACCGGAGGTGTCCCTGTTGACTGCTGCAGGGTTGGACAAGATGACCTTTGAGGATCCCTTCCAACACACTGCATTCTGTGAATCTGTGCATAGACATTGAGATTGTGGAGGACACCATGAGGAGAGCTAAATCATTAGTAGTGTCAGTCTAAAACAGATGTGATGGCCTCTGAACTTCAGGTCACTCTCATTCTGAAACACAGAATCATAGAATTGTTTGGGTTGGAAAAGATCTCTAAGATCACAGAGTCCAACCTTCAGCCTCAGACCATCATGACCATTAAACCGTATCCCTAAGTGCCATGCCCACACATTTCTTGAACACCTCCAGGGATAGTGACTCCACCACCTCCCCAAGCAGCCTGTTCAAATGCCTGACTAGACCTGCAGCAAAGAAATTTTTCCTAATATCCAACCTGGACCTCCCCTGGCACAATTTCAAGGCATAAACATCCTTCAGGAAGAAACATTCCAGAGCAGGGCATGGTTGTAGATAACTCACCTTAAAAAAACCCGAAGACACTCATCCAGTGTATCTCATTTAAATGTAAAGCATTTCTGACAAGCTTCTGACGACCGCTTTAAGACACTTTTTTTAGATCATATAGACTATGGTGACAGTGACACACCTGTGTTTATGTGTATATAAATAAACCTTACAACATCTTTTCCATGTGAGCAGTTCACTTAAGGTTTGATGAATTTTAGAGTTTGCATGAGCTGCATCTCCAGATATTTTTTCCTCACAACAACATCTTTTATGGTTGTTTCTGCTATAAAAGGGAACATTTCATAGCACAGATTCACAGAATCACCCACAGCAGGTTGACCAGGATCACAATGACCATGTAGGGTTTGAGATCTCTCTGGAGAAGAATTGCTTTGGGTGGAAAAGATCTCTAAGATCATCGCTCACTAAGATCCAACCACTGACCTAAGCCCACCATGGTCATAAAACCATGTTCCTAAGTGCCATGTTGTACTGGTTTGAGGCTAATTGGAATATCTTAATGGAGAAAATTATACCACAGGCTGCGAAAAGGAAACAATGGTGATGTCTGCTTCACTCATAGGCTTGCTGAGATGTTTAAGGCTAAGAATACACAACAAAGATAAACCACTTGGGCTCAGATGCTCTTGAGCTGTCTAGCAGCTTCTTGCCTTCTCCTCTCTGCTGAGTAACCTCACTAACCACTTTCCTTCTAACCTCCCTGGTTGATCCTCCAAACTCACCTTGCATGTAAGGCAAACCCTGGGGTAAGGTACAGGGGTGGGGAGAAGGTGGAAGGGTGGTTGGGAGCCCCTCCTGGGGTCTCTGATTTCTGGGAGGGGAGTTGTGTTTCTGTGTTACCCTTAACTTGTATGTTTCTGTACCTATTCCTGTCTATAGTGTATATCTCTGCTTGTACATTGTGCTGAGCTGTAAAGAGAGCTTCAGTCCTTAACTTTCAGCTGGCTAAGGCTAGTCTGGGTGATTTTACAAAGTGTGTGGGGGGAGCTCCCAAACCATCACACATGTCCACACATTTCTTGAACACCTCCAGAGCAAAACCAGGTCTTCTTTCCAGAAATAAAATGACTGTGTCATGCATCTTATCACTGTGGCAAGTGAGGTAATGTTAATGACAGCAATACCATATTTTGACCATATTTCCAGCCTTTGGAGGTTTTGCTTTTGAACCTCTGGAAGCTTTGACTGGCTTACTCCTCACACATTGGTCTCAGTTACTTTAAAAAAAAAAAAAAAAAACAAAACAAAAACCAAAAACAAAACCACAAACCACACTTTGGGGAGCATTTTCCCTCAAACTCTTTTTCTTTAAGGAAAAACTACTCAATGCCCAGAGCTATGGTTTAGACTTTCCTCAAAGTATTGCTGAGAAGTAATACTGCATCAGAAGTATTGCTGCATCAAGAGCAGTGTGGGCAGCAGGGCAAGGGAGGAGATTCTGCCCATTTGCTCTGCTCTCCTCAGACCCCACCTGGACCACTGTGTGCAGTTCTGGAGTCCCCAGCACAGGAAGGACATGGAATCGTTGGAGTGGGTCCAGAGGAGGCCATGAAGATGCTGAGAGGGCTGCAGCAGCTCTGCTATGAGGACAGGCTGANGTTCAAGGCCAGGTTGGATGAGGCCTTGAGTGAGTTGTACTAGTGGGAGGTGTCCCTGCTATGGCAGGGTGTTGGAACTAGATGATCTTTGAGGTCCCTTCCAACCTTAACATTCTATGATTCTATGCTTGCTTAGACTTTTCTCAAGTAAACCTGGTGTAGTGTAAAGTGCCACTGTCCATGGCAGCAGGGTTGAAACCAGGGTCTCTTCTAGCCCAGATCATTCTATGAATGTCTCTGTAGTGCAGCTGAGCCAATCCAAAGCAGGCCACCATCACTAGCACTTTTTTGATACCACCACCACCTGCTTTAGAAAAAAATTGCCCTCCAAAACCAGCATGTTCTTGTCAAGTTAGCTCCTAGAATTAATTTTTTAGGTTATCAAATTGTAACATTATTGCAAGGCAAGAAGCTGTAAGAGCAGGACTCTCCTTCCTGGCCACACATAATATCTAGAGAAGCTTAACCGCACCAAGAAATACAAATTTTGGAGTTCTTCCTTCCAAATTCATAGAATCATAGAATGGTAAGGTTGGAAGGGACCTCAAGGATCATCCAGTTCCAACCCCCTGCCATAGGCAGGGACACCTCCCACTAGTACAGCTCACTCAAGGCCTCCTCCAACCTGGCCTTGAACACCTTCAGGGAGGGAGCAGCCACAACCTCCCTGGGCAACCTGTGCCAGTGTCTCACCACCCTCACTATAAAGAACTTCCTCCTGAATTCAGTCCTTCAGAGAGCCAAATACTCTTCTCAATCTCATTTCCACTTGCTGTGAGGGACTGGAGACATCAGCCACTGCATTGAGAGAGCAGAGGAATCCTGAGGTGGGGAATTGAATTGAGCAGACTTAGCATCAGAGCAACTTTGTCTTCTCAAGGATTTTCAGCTTCGCTCAGACACAGTGCACTCTTGTATCTCATGGGGTCATTGTTTGGTCAGAGCTGGGGAGGAGAGGGGACAGTGGTCAGGCTTTCAGTGGGACCCTTTTCACAGAGGAGCCCAAGCACCAAATACAGTTCTGAAGATGGCCCAGTAGAGCATCCTTTAACGAATGGTGACAGTTCTGAGACACCCAGCTCAGCACCCTCTGCCAGAGCCCACACAGCCAAAACTGGTTCAAGCAGCAGAAGACAAGAGCAAATGCTAATTATTAATTAGCAGAGCTTCAGGCAATTATGTAACTATCAGTGGAAAGCTCAGACAGATACATGAGGAAATCAAGCAGAAAGGGAAATAGAGTGACAGGATGTGGGGCCAGGCTTGACAAGAGGATCATTTCAGTCTCCAGGGAAATTACACCTTTCATGTCCATTTACATTTGATGGAACAGGAAAGTACAATAAAGAAGAAGAATGATTCAGTTCCACTAAAGGAACTCAACTTGACATGCCTTCTGCTTCCAGGCATCCGTTCCACAATCCTTTCAAACCTCTGGTGTCCATGTGGCACAGATGAAGTATATCAACATCAAAAATTAATGTGTTGTAAACCATGAAACTATTTGTTCCTTTTCAATTCACTTCTGCACTTAAAACCTTGGTTGGAGCACAAGCTTCCTAGCCCATCCATCTAAGCTCCAGCTTCTGCCTCTCCTGGCAATGCTCAGTTGGATTCACTCTGTCTGGTCATCCATAGTTTTGGACTGGCTATAGCTGGGACAAGGACTTCTCTAGGCAAATCCTGGAGGAATTAATCTTGTTCTTTCCAACAAACTCCATGTCACTCTATGGCATAAATGAAGCCAAGCAAGAAGATCTCAAGAAGAGCTGAGCTCTCCTTCATGTCATCATAGAATCATGGAATGGTTTGAAAGGGACCTTAAAGATCATCTAGTTCCAACAACACTCCCATGGGCAGGGACACCTTCCACTAGACCAGGTTGCTCAAGGCTGCATCCAAACTGGCCTGGGGATGTTCCTAATGTCTAAACCTCCCCTGACACATTTTCAGGCCATTTCCTCTTGTCCTGTCACTTACTGTCTGAGACATCAACATCCACCCATCTCCCCTCAGCCTTGTTTTCTCAGATCTGAACAACCCCATGCCCTTCAGCTACTCCTCTCCAGACTTCTTTTCCGGGGCTACTTTACCTACTCCAACACCTCAATGTCATTTTTGGAGCGAGTGGCTCAAATATGAACCCAGTACTCAAGGTCTGACCTCATCAGTGCTGAGTGCAGGAGCACAGCTATTCCCTAGTAGCACCCAGCAAACTTTTTTAGTACTAAAGAGAAGGAACAACACTCCAGAATTACCCGACAAAACTCAAAATGCATCGAACTTGCATTTGAAAGAAATAATGGTCAATTAAGCAACCTAAATGTCGGCTGTTAATTATCAATGGAAGTGTTCAAAATCTGGGGAGAGTGTCAGGTACTTGCTCTTATTAATAAAGAGAACAGAAGAAAAAGCTCCTTCCACCAGAGTGTTAGACAATAAACTGCCATGTACAAAATAAACTATTCAATTAAATTCTTGAGTGTGACAACAGTAATCAAGATGTTGAGGCTGAATACTCAGTAATTTCTACTGAAAGCAGCAGACTGGGTTTTTACTACACAAAATGAAAAATTATTTTTACACCAGGCATAAAAAAGTCATGAAATGGTACCACTAAAAGCAAATAGATGCATAACCATCAGACAGGGGAAAGTAATTAAGTGTGAAGGAAAGGACTTGTGACTTCTCACACTGACATTATGAGTACAAGGGTGACTCACAATCAATTTTGCTGCTAAAGTCAGATTCAGGTTGTAGATCACACAGCCAACAGCAACATTTCAACAAGGGCGAGTGCAGAGAGCTGCTCCTGGAGAGGAATAACTCCCTACACCAGTAGAGGTGATGGGTGACCAGCTGCTAATACACTCCATGGAGAAGGACCTGGAAGTGCTGATGAGGAGCAAGTACATCGTGAGTTAGCAATGTGCCTTCATACCCAAGAAGTTCAATGGTTTCCTAAGAGTGCATGAAGAGTTTGACCAGTAGGTAAAAGGAAGTTTTTCTCTCCCTCTACTCTGCCATGCTGAAGCCACATCTGAAGTCCTGGGTCCAGTTTTGGGGTCCCCAGTTCAAGAGAGACAGAGAACTACTGGAGAGAGTCCGGTGACAGCTTCAAAGATGCTAAGGGGTCTGGAGCATCTCTGTGAGGAGGAACAGCTGAGAGCCCTGGGGCTGTTGAGCCTGCAGAAGAGCAGCCCCAGAGGGCATCTGATCAATGCTCAGCAAGAGCTAAAGAACCCGTGGGAAGAAAGAGGATGGAGCCAGGCTCTCGTCACTGGTGCCCAGTGACAGGACAAAGGGCAGTGGGCACAAACTGAAGCCCAGGAGGTTTTATCCAAACAGAAGAAGAAACTTGTCTGGTGTAAGGGTGCTGGAGCCCTGAAGCAGGCTCTCCATAGAGGTTGTGGAGTCTCCTTCTCTAGAGAGATTCCAGCCTGTGTGGCCATTGACATCCTGGGTAATCTGGTGTGAGTGTCCCTGCTATAGGAGGGGTGTTTTGGACTGGATGACCTCCAGAGCTCCCTTCCAATTTCTACCTTTCTCTGACCACATCAAGGCATGACAATGCAAGAATTTCCACAGATTTCTAGGAAAAGAGAAAGAAAAAATTGGAATTCAGAGGTAAATGGGCAAATTGAAAAGCAAGCAACAAGATTTAAGGCTGCTCTGTAGGTTATGAATATAGATGCTCCCTCTTTGACATGCTGAATATATTATTGAAGTTCAACCAGATATTGTTTCCATAGGTGCAATGTATCATGGAACACAAAACTGTTAGAAGATGACTGCATCATAAAATGTACAGAATTGGATTGAGGCAGAAATGTACAAAAATCTTAAACATCCAACTTATTTTCCCCTACCTTCCTGTTTTTTTCCACACAATACATGCTTAGATTTTGTTCCTCCAAAGCCAACCTCATTTGCAAATGCAGAAGCTGAGACAGAGTAAAAAGCTGCTGCAGAGTTGAAACAGAATAATTCTTTCAAGTTCTCTATTTCACAGCAGTTTTGAAGGAATCTTTAACATCAGCTATAAGGAAGGCTCCTACTTTGTGCTGGAGATCTCATCCTCTAAATATACCACCCTAATTCCTCAGGGGAAAAGAAAGAAGACAAAAGGGTTTGTAACAGAAGCTTCTTGAAGAGTTCACATAAGAGAGTTTGTAAGCCACTTCTACCTCTGCCTTCGAAGGACAGCAGTGTCCTTTGAACACAAAATACTGGGATCAGTTTTTGGCCCATCAGTCCAAGAAGGACATTGAGGGGTTGGAGCAGGTCCAGGTTCCAACCTTACCATTCTATGATTCTATGAAGCCTACTCCGTTCTAATCTCAACAAAATAACACATTGCTGAACAAGATGAGCTGCTTGGCTCAGAGACTGAGATTTGCTCTCCCTCCAGCTCCATGTACCATCATCCACAGCCCTCCACTAGTCAAGTTATTCTGATGCTGCTCTTGGTTGCTATTATTCATGCAAAAAGAAAAAATGAATGACCTTGCAAATAAATCTTTCCATCAAATCCTATCACAAACATTTAAACCCCAACCTTGACCACGCATCTAAGCTTCTTTCAGCTGCAATCTAACACTTGAATACAATAGCTGTGAGCAAGCCACTTCCAGAACTTCATGTTTGTGTTGTCTCATTGTTCATTATCTGTGGGGACATCATTTTCTCCCCTTTTGGCATTGGAATATCATCAAGGGAATCCTCCTTGAGCACTTTGGTAAAACTCTGATAAAAGAAGCATTTGTTCTGTGCTCATTCTAAAATATCTGCAAGAAGACAAACAAACAACTCCAAGACAACCAGATCTCCAGTAATAAACATCTGCTCATTGTGCTGAGAAGAAAAATTGGCTCCTCTTGGCTGTCAGGAAACGTTGAGCTAACCTTTGAGTTCACAAAGTCAACAGCCACGCACTGCCCTGCTCCTGGCACTCCTGAAATGTCAAGGATAATCTCATTTCCATGTTGATGAATAATGTACAGAATGGCAGACATCTCTGCAGGGGCAGCTGCAGGAATTTGGTTGTGTGATCTCAGTGGGCTGGATAGAAATGGAGGTGCAAGAGAGGACCTGAGGGTCATAGAGCCTCCTACCATTCAGTGCTGCAGTTATTTTCTCTCCCTTAGTGCTAGAAGATAACCCCAGAGTCCCAGCATGGTAGGACTTGGAAAGGACCTCTGGAGATCATCCAGTGCAACTCCCCTGCTAAAGCAGGGATAGCCACAGCAGCTTTCCCATTAACACAATGGCCAAGGGTGTGTAGCAATCTCTCAAGAGTAGGAGACTCCACAGCCTCTCTGAGCAGCCTGCTCCGGCACCCTACCAGCAAAGACATTTCTCATCCTTCAGATGGAACCTCCTGGGTTTAAGTTGTCCTGTCACTGGGCACCACTGACAAGTCTGGTCCCATCCTCTTGCACTCCACAGGTCCTTTAGCTCTTGCTGAGCATTGAGAAGAACCCCTCTGAGACTGTTCTTCTGCAGACCCAACAGTCCCAGGGCTGTTTTCTACTCCTTACAGGTTTCCTGCCCCTCTACTAGCTGAGGAGAGTTGGCATGGCAGTGCAGCTCCTCCTCAGAGGTGACATGCTCCTCACACAGCACCCAGTCCCACAGGGAGCCTTCACTCCAGATCCCTCTCAACCAGAGACTAAAAGCAAGAATAAATCCTCTTCCACATGCCCTTTATTCCAAGTAACAAAGCACTGCACATCTTCTGAAGGCCAAACTTTCATTTGCATGCAGGGACTCAAGCAGGTAGTTCTTAAAGCTATCAGGTAGGCCATGTTGGGGCTCTTGCAATTATATAGTGTGAAAATCAATAAAATGTGGAAAAAAAGAGAAATACACAGAGCCAAAATACTCAAAAATAGGTCTTATGCAAATAGTTTCTGTCTGATGCCCATAGAACCATGAAAGGGACCTGTGAAGATCACCCAGTCCAACCTCCCTGCTAAAGCAGAGGCACCCACAGCAGTTTGCCCAGATCACAGTCCCCAGGTGGGTTTGGAATGTCTCCAGAGATAAAGACTCCACAGCTTCTCTGGGCAGCCTGCTCCACAGCTGCAACACCCTCACACCAAAGGAGTTTCTCCTGAAGTTTAGATAGAACTTTCTATGTTCAAATCTGTGCCTGTTAGCTCTTGTCTTGTCCTAGCAGCAGGGACATAGAATCATAGAATCATAGAATGGTAAGGCTGAAAGGGACCTCAAGGATCATCTAGTTCCAACCCCCTGCCATAGGCAGGGACACCTCTCACTAGTACAGCTCACTCAACTCCTCCAACCTGGCCTTGAACACCTCCAGGGAGGGAGCAGCCACAACCTCCCTGGGCAACCTG
>VWZE01013849.1:44861-64421 GCA_013396675.1 Eubucco bourcierii | reverse complement strand
ACTGCAAACAACTTCCTCCTAACATTCAGTTTTAATCTCCCCTCTGCCAGTTTAAACCCATTGCCCCTTGTCCTGTCATTACAAGACCTTGTCAATAGTCCCTCCCCAGCCTTCCTGTAGGCCCCCTTCAGATACTGGAAGGCTACTATAAAGTCTCTTGGAAACCTTTTCTTCTCCAGGCTGCAGACCCAAACTCTCTCAGCCTGTCCTCATAGCAGAGCTGCTCCAGCCCTCTGATCATCTTCATCTTCAACTACATCAAGTTACTCAAAGCACAACCAACTAACCTGGAACGTTTGTGGTGCTGTGGCATCCACAACTTCTCTGGGCAACCTGGGCTAGTTTCTCACCACCACTGCAGTGAAGTTCTTCTCCCTTACATCCAACATAAACCTAGCCTCTTTCACCACTACCCCTTGTCTTCTCATGCACACAGGAATAGAAATGGCACCAAGTAGGTGCCAGTCTCCATCCTTGGAGGTGTTCAGAAACATGTGGGCATGACACTTTAGTGCATGGTTTAATGGGCATGGTGGTCTTAGGTTGAATTGGACTTGATTTTAAAGGTCTCTTCCAACCAAAACCATTCTATGATTTTATATAATTCCAAATTCAGTGAGGAGCTTATTGAACTTGAGAGGATTTGGAGAGAATTCAGTAACCAAATTAAATACTGGCTACAGACCCAAGACCCACCAAATTATCTCCTTCAAATACTTCACATCAGGAGGAATTTTGCTTACAAATTCAGCACCTGGAATCTCTAACACTGCACTCTGGGTCTCAAAGGCCTAGATAGAAACCCTATTAGTGATGTCTTGCTACACAATCAGGGCAAATTTGGTTGAATCCTTCTTACACTGGGAGCAGGATGTTGGAATCATCTTGCCTATCTGATTAACATCACACATGCTCAGTCAGAGGGAATTTCATAGAATCATGGAATTGTTTGGGTTGGAAAAGCCCTCTAAGCTCATTGAGTCCAACCATCAAACCGACACCACCACAGCCATTAAACCATGTCCCAAAGTGCCATGTTCACATGCTTCTTGAATGCCTCCAGGGATGGTGACCCCACCACCTTCCTTGAAGGAATTCAAGACCCCACCATCTGCCCTGAAGGAATTCAGTCTTCCACAGAAAATGCTCAGAGTTATTCTTCTTGATGTTTGCCTCTTTGTTTGGGTCTCCTATCTCTTTACAATGAAACCCATAACATAAATCAAAATAAAGTCTGTTTTTTGCTGCAGGAAAGCAAGTGCAAGAGCAAGGCAGGGTTGCTACAGTGCCCATTTGCATAAGTTTAGTTCCTCAAACAGCCTACAAGAATTCAGTCCAAATCTGCTCAGCCTTAAAGAAATGCAGATTTCTAGAAGGTGGTTTAATGGGGAAAGCAACATGGATGTGGTCAATTAGGGGATACACAGCAACATGGCCAATTCCCCTGGCATGAACACAATAAACCGACTCATAGAATCTATAACAGCCTGGTTGGGTTGAAAGCAGGTTTAAAAATCATACAGTCAAGACCTCTGCAGTTAGCAGGCAAATCTGCAGCCAGAGCAGGTTGCTCACAGCCCCAAACAACTTGAACTGCCATCGTTCCAGGGATGGGGCATCTACCACCTCTCTGGGCCAGGCTCTCACCACTCTCAGGGTTAAACATTTCTTCCTTTTCTCCACTCTGAATCTCCTTCTTTGAGTTCAAACCATCACTCCTTGTCCTCTCACAACAAGCCCTGCTCAAACATCCACAGCTTTCTTCAAACCTCTTGAAACACTGAACTGCCACCAGAACATCTCCTTGGAGCCTACTCCAGGCTGAACAAACCCAACTCTCTCAGCCTGGCCTCACAGCAGAGCTGAAAGCCCTCCCATCATTGTGGTGGCCTTCCCTGGCTCCACTCCAACAGGTCCATGTCTCTGCTGTGCTGAGGACTCCGGAACTGGCCCCAGCACTGCAGATTGGGTCTCAGCAGAGCAGAGCAGAATCCCCTCCCTTCACCTGCTGCCCATGCCGCTGGGGATGCAGCTCAGACCTCTGAACATTCTGTGGTGCTCACTGCTGAGGAGATAAAGCAGCACAGCGTCTGACATGGGTTATGTAACAGATGATTTAAGCTGAGATTGGACATGCAACATCAGTGCTGGCTTTGACCAACCAACCTGACCACATAGCAGCAACTTTCCCACACCACATTAATCCATCAGGCAGCCACTATCAGACAAGAATTGCTGTCATGGCCATGAGCATAGTCTCAAGCTCTACTAAGCTTTGACTTAATGCCCTTCTGTAACGAAAGTAAAGATTTCCGAGGTGGCAAAGTGCCATGTGCTGCACAGATACTGCTTAGAACTTCTGTTAATCACTTCACATGCCTGAGATGCTTTGTGGTAGAAGAATAAAATGTGTGTGTACTCAGAGGATACAATAGTGAGCTTCTCCTCAGATCATGGAATTATTTTGGTGGGAAGGTAGTTTTCAGCTGATCAAATCCATCCGTTAACCCAACACTGACAGGTCACCACTAAACCATGTCCTCAGCTCCACTTCTATACAACCTTGGAACCCTCCCCACCACTGCCCTGGGCAGCCTGGACCAGGGTTTGACATGCTTTTTAAGAAAGAAGTTGTTCCTCATGTTCAACCTAAGTCTCCCCTGGTGCAACTTGAGGCTGTTTCCTCTTGTCCTGTCACTTGTTCCTTGAGAGAAGAGACTGACCCCTACCTTGCTACAGCCTTCTTCCAGGGAGTTGCAGAGAGCCAGAAAGCCTCCTCTCAACCTCCCCTCCTTTTCTCCAGGATGAGCAATCCTAATTCCCTCAGCTGCTCCTCACCAGACCTGCTGTCCAGTCTCTTCCCTAGCTTTGTCACTCTTTCTCACACACTCCAGCACCTCAATGTCTTTTTCAGAGCTAAGGGTCCACACCTGAACCCAGGATTTAAGATATGGCCTCACCACTTCCTAGTACAAGGGGACAGTCCTTCAGGCCAGGATGCTGGTAATCTTCTTGGCTAGATACTGGCTCATCTTCAGCTGCTGTCAACCATAAACTTTAGGTCCTTTTCCCCCAGGCAATTTCCAGCACCTCTGCCACAAGCCCAGAGCCTTCACAGGTTATTGTGACCCAAATGCAGCACCTAGCACTTGGTCTTGTTGAACCTTACACAATTGACCTCAGCACATCAATCCAGACTATCTAGATCCCTCTGCAGAGCCTTCCTGCCTTTGAGATCAACACTCTCAACTAATTTAGTGACTTCTGCAAACTTATTGAGGGTGCACTCAATTCCCTCCTCCAGGTCACTGAAAAAGAGATTGAGAAAACTGGCCTCAAAACTGAGCCCTGGGGAACACTGCTTGAGACTGGGGGTGTTGTGACCCACCTGCAAGACCCAGCATTTGGCTTTGTTGAACAACAAATCAGATCCTGAAGACAGCCCAGGTAGTCTCCTGAGAGTACTCTGGTGACAACCTCACTCAGTCAAGAACCATCAGGCCAAACAACCTTTCCTGAGAGGTAGCCAGGAGCACAGCAAAAGGTACTTGGGAAAAGAAGAACAAAAATCCATGAAGAGTGGTAGAAACACCATGGATCCCAGCAATTTTGATTTGAGACTGTCATATACAACAAGTCAACACATCCCTCATTACTCTTAAGTCCTAATTCAGGTCTTCAGAGAAGTTGTTTGGTGTTGAGTTTTGCACTGAATTTTACGTGGAGAAGCCAAATGTGAAAATAGAGAGGTTGGATACTGCTGTTCCCTATGGTCATGCCACCACATGCTCACTTCTCCCTTCTGGCTACTGCCCAGCACCCAATGAACTGTTTTTAGGAGAAGCCCTCTGCTACCACATGCTGGAAAGCAGCACAAAACTCCAGGATAATTAATGTTTAGAAGACATTCTGTTCAAAATGCACAGGAGGAAGATCATGTGATGAATACCACCAACTACTGAAGGCATTTGATGAGTGCTGAAAGACAGAGCTTTACCCAAACCACTCCAACAGCCACTGGTAAAGCCACAAAACCTCCTAAACAGTGCTGCAGGTAAGCTCATATTGACTAGGTGAAACATGACATCACAGCAATTATTGACCACTCACACCAAGAAGGAGATTCAGGTGCTGGAGCGGGTCCAGAGAAGGGCAAGATAACTCACAAAGGGCTTGGAGAGCTTCTGAGGAACAGTTGAGGATAATCTTGGAGAAAGGAATGATGAAGAGAGACCATCTGGCTTTCTACAGCTCCTTCAAAGGAGGCTGGAACCAGATGGGGATTGGTCTACCTCTCTGGAGATATTAAAAACCTGCCTGTATGATCTGCTATAGGCATTCCTGCTCTGCAGGGGGCTTGGACTAGATAATGTTTTGAGGTCCCTTCCAGCCCCCAACATTCTGTGATTCTGCATGATTCTAAGGAACGAATGCCAGGACAAGACGAAAAATTAACTCAAATTGCGCCAGGGGAGATTGACATTGGACATGAGGAACCCTTTACTCTGCTCTCGTCAGACCCCACCTGGAGTCCTGTGTGCAGTTCTGGAGCCCCCAGCACAGGAAGGACATGGAACTGTTGGAGCAGTTCCAGAGGAGACCACGAAGATGCTCAGAGGGTTACATGAGCTTTGCTCTGAGGACAGGCTGAGAGAGTTGGGGCTCTGCAGCCTGCAGAAGAGAAGGCTTCCAGGAGACCTTAGAGTAGCCTTCCAGGATCTGAAAGGGGCCTAGAGAAAGGCTGGGGAGGGACTATTGACAAGGTCTTGTAATGACAGGACAAGGGGTAATGGGTTTAAACTGGCAAAAAGAAGATTTAAACTGGATGTTAGGAGGAAGTTCTTTCCAGTGAGAGTGGTGAGGCACTGGCACAGGTTGCCCAGGGGGGTTGTGGAGCACAGAAGCACAGAATATGATCTTTGATCACATTCTGTGCTTCTGTGTTCCACAACCTCCCTGGAGGTGTTCAAGGTCAGGTTGTACAAGGCCTTGAGTGAGCTGTACTAGTGGGAGGTGTCCTGCCTATGGCAGGGAGTTGGAACTAAATGATCTTTGACGTCCCCTCCAACCTTACCATTCTATGATTCTATGAGGAACAATTTCTTCCCCCAAAAAAGTTGCCACACCCTGGACCTAGCTGCCCAGGGCCGTGGTGGAGTCCCCATCCCTGAAGTAGTTTCAAAGTTGTGGACACCTGGTGCTGAGGGACATGGTTTAGTTGTGACCTGGCAGTGCTGGGTTAACTGCTGGACTTGATGACCTTAAAGAACACTTCCAAATGAAACCATTCTATGATCCTCTATTATTCTGCTGAGATACTCACCATGTCTTCGCTGGAGGACACCAGGCAGAAGCCCAGAACTACATGTTCTAAAGAAGGTCCTTAAGTAATCCATTTACTTCAGGAGCATGAAAAGCTCTTCATTTGTAATACAGGCAGAAGTTTAATGATGAAATGGATTTTCATCTGAAGTTTCTAAAGATTTCTAAAAGGCTTTTGAGCATTAAAGAGAATTTGAAATAAACTTGGAATTTCGCCTGGCGTTTTTAGCTGATTTCCCTCCCCTTCCCCTAGCTCAGGCACAAAAAGATAATTAGAGCAGATGACTTTCCCTCCAGAAAATCCATGTCATTAAGTGAGAATCTGAGGCAGGAGTTCAACATCTTTCAGTTTTGTAACTCATCCCCTACAAATGCAACATGTGGTAGAAAAAAAAAGAAGTCACCAGTATGGGATGGGAGTTGACCTGCTTTGAACTTGTTCTGTGGAGAAGGACTTGGGAATGCTGGTGGACAACAAGGTCACCAGGAGCCAGCAATATGCCTTTGTAGTCAAAAAGGCAAATGGTCTCCTAGATGCATGAAGAAGAACGCAGTGAGCAGGTCAAGGGAGGTTCTCCTCTCCCCCTGTTCTGCCTCAGTGAAGCCAAATCTGGACCGTTTGGTCCAGTTCTGGGCTCCCCAGTTCAAGAGAGACAGGGAACCACTGAAAAGAGTCTAGCAGAAGCTACAAAGATGTTAAGAGGTCTGGAGCATCTCTGAGGAGGAAAGGCTGAGAGACCTGAGTGTGTTGAGCTTGAAGAAGAGGGGGCATCTGATCAGTGCTCAGTAAGAACTAAAGGAAGGCAAGAGGATGGGGTCAGACTCTCCTCAGCGCTGCCCAGCAACAGGATGAAGGACATAAACAGGAACCCAGGAGGTGTCTATTAAACAGGAGAAAATTCTTTCATGTGAGGGTGCTGGAGCCGTGGAACAGGTTGCCCAGGGAGGTTGGGGAGTCTCCTTCTCTGGAGAGATTCCAACCCTACCTGGCCATTGTGATCCTGGGCAAGCTGCTGTGGGTGCCTCTGCTTGGGATTTGGACTGGATAATCTCCAGCATCGCCTTCCAAGTCCCAGCATTCTGTGAAACCAACCAGAAACCCAAGATCTGATTTTGCACTAACTAGCGCAGTTCTGCAGTGATGTTCAGAACCATCCTGCCAAGAACTTTCTATACATTAAGAGAGAAAAATTGGCCCTCATAAAGACAGTGAAGAGAAGCATGATATTGGCAAGCCTCTCCAGCAGCAATAGAAAATATGGGTGTCCATTTGAAGGGAGGGCAATTTGTCTGCATGTTATTGAAGTCCCACCAGTTTCTAACATCCTAAAAGCTTTTCTACCTAAAAGAAAAAAAAAGCTCTTAAACTGTCATGTGCTGGAAATAATCCCTCTCAATCAGAACCATTAATCCCTCATGAAAGAATTTCTCTACTAAAAGGGTCTCTGAGGACTGCTGTTAAAAACTTGATGATTCTTTTTTTCTTTAAATGAAATTATATCAAGAAAATATAAAATTTATAACCACCTGCGGAATATTTTTCTGTGGTTTTGATGAATTAAAGGGTTGCTGATGTCTGAAAGCAGCTATCCTTCTGGTGTCTACAATGCAGGTTTAATTCCAGCATCCTGCAAACTCAGCTCTCATCCCTGAGGTGAAATAATGCCACATTTAAATAAACTGATTTTTTAAAAAACAGGAATTCAAAATGACAAAATAATCAAGAGAATAAAACATAAATTTATCTTTCCAAACACATTTTCATTACTTGTGAATTTCCCTCAAAGCACCGGGTAGCAACAAGGGCTCAGTTTAACCTACTGCATAATTTCATTTCAGTTTCATAACAAAATAAAGACTAGAAGTCCATTTGATCCATGGATTACATTTTCTCCCCTAAAAGAATCACTAGCAGAAGAGCAGCAGAGCAGAGGTTTTGCTAATCCATCCAGAGGGGTGACCTCAAAGCTGACCATGTTTTGGGTAAGGTGTGGGATGGGAAGCTTCCTAGGATCTCTTGCCTGCTTTGCTGACGTACAACCCATCCTTACTATGGTCACAA
The DNA here is from genome assembly GCA_013396675.1 of Eubucco bourcierii. Taxonomy (NCBI): domain Eukaryota; kingdom Metazoa; phylum Chordata; class Aves; order Piciformes; family Ramphastidae; genus Eubucco; species Eubucco bourcierii. The sequence goes on along the minus strand of VWZE01013849.1, from coordinate 57,037 downwards.
TACATTTCTAGCATGATCAATGCCAATCCACATCTTCTTTCAATCACAAAAACCTTCACCCCAATAAGAGGTCAAATGGGAAAAGTAGTCAATTACAGGAGATGTCAAAAGAAGCACTGTGGCATCCAGTGAAATCATAGAATCAGTGTGGTTGAAAGATCACTGAGCCCAACCATGGGTAAAACAGCACCAAGTCACCACTAAACCATGCCACTCAACACTATACCTACTTGATTTTTAAACAATACCAGGGATAGAGTCATAGAATCATAGAACAGTAAGGTTGGAAGGGACCTCAAGGATCATCTAGTTCCCACCCCTTGCCATAGGCAGGGACACCTCCCACTACTACAGCTCACTCAAGGCCTCCTCTAACTTGGCCTTGAACATCTCCAGCGAGGGAGCAGCCACAACCTCCCTGGGCAACCTGTGCCAGTGTCTCACCACCCTCACCACAAAGAACTTCCTCCTGACATCCAGTCTAAATCTCCCCTCTGCTAGTTTAAACCCATTGCCCCTTGTCCTGTCATTACAAGACCTTGTCAATAGTCCCTCCCCAGCCTTTCTCTAGGCCACTTCAGATATTGGAAGGTTACTCTAAGGTCTCCTGGAAGCCTTCTCTTCTCCAGGCTGAAGAGCCCCAACTTTCTCAGCCTGTCCTCATAGCAGAGCTGCTGCAGACCTCTCAGCATCTTTGTGGCCTCCTCTGGACTCACTCCAACAGCTCCATGTCCTTCCTGTGTTGGGGGCTCCAGAACTGCACACAGGACTCCAGGTGGGGTCTGACAGGAGCAGAGTAAAGAGGCAGAATCCCCTCCTTGCCCTGCTGCCCACACTGCTCTTGCTGCAGCCCAGCACTCAGTTGCTGTCTGGGCTGCACTCACACTGCAGGCTCATGTTGAGCTTTCCATCAGCCCAGACCCCCAGGTCCTTTTCCTGAGGGCTGCTCTCAGCCATTCACCACCCAGTCTGGAGTTGTGCTTGGGATTGTGCCTACCCAGGTGCAGGACCTTACACTTGGGACTCCACGACTACTCCAGGCAACCTCCGCCTGGGCTTAACCTCTCTGCTGGTGAAGAAATTTTTCCTAATATCCAATATATGCCTCTCCAGACACTACTTGAGACCATTTCCTCTCCTCCTATCACTTGTTGTTTGGAAGAAGAGACCAACTCTCGCCTTGTTCCAAACTCTACTCAGTTTGCAGTGCAGCAGAAGGGTAAAAGTTCCCTTGATCTGTTCTCACAGGGTGAGAGGCAATGGTTTGAAACTGGAACAGGGTAGATTTAGGTTGGACATTAGGAGGAAGTTCCTCACAATGAGACACTGGAACAGGTTGCCCATGGGTGTAGTTGAGGCTCCATCCCTGGAGACATTCAAGAACAGACTTGATGTGACCTAGGGCAGCCTGATCTAGTTGGAGGTATCCCTGCTGGGGTTCCCCACCCCCCACACTTTGTAAAATCACCCAGACTAGACTCAGCCAGCTGGAAGTTAAGGACTGAAGCTCTATTTGCAGCTCAGCACACTATGTGAGCAGAGATATACACAATAGACAGGAATATTTACAGAAATACACAAGTTAAAGGTAACACAGAAACACAACACCCCTCCTAGAAATCAGAGACCCCAGGAGGGGCTCCCAACCACCCTTCCACCTTCTCCCCACCCCTATACCTTACCCCAAGGTTTGCACAAGGTGGGTTTGGAGGATCGGCCAGGGGAGTTGAAAGAAAAAATGTTTAGTGAGGTTACTCAGCAGAGAGAAGAAAAAGCCAGAAGCTGCTAGGCAGAGATGCTGTGCCCCAGAGACTGACTTATCTGTGTTTTGAGTACTTACTCTGAAACATCTCGGCAAGCCTATGAGTGAAGTAGACATCACCACTGTTGCCTTTTCACAGCCTATAATATGATTTTCTCCATTAAAATATTCCAATTACCCTCAAACCAGCACAGGGTTGAACAAGGTGAGCTTTGAGGATCCCTTCCAATCCAATGCAATCTGTGAATCTTCAGCTAGAACAGGCTGTTCATAAGACCCAGGCAATCTGACCTGGAATGGTTCCAGCAATGGAGTATCATGTCCACATGCTAATATATGGCATTTAGTATAAAAAAGGATATGTCAACTCTGTTAAGGGTCTAATAAATGCAATTGCTTATACAATGCAAAAATCTCTGTGGTGCTGATGTGCTGGGGAGAAGACGCATTAATGCCTTGTGACAGCAACTGGTGCTGAAGCAGCCTTCTTGCATAGATTAGAGGAGTCAAACCTTGTTTCTTACCATTAATGATAACATTGTGAAACCAGTGATGATAGTAGGCTGAAGGGCTGCAGGTTTCATGGTTACTGACCAAATAAGGCTTTCAGAGGGCAGCAGGCTTCATCTCAGCTGACGGAGACTACAAATGTGTAATACAATGAAGCATTCCACTTCAAGGAGACCTTAGAGTAGCCTTCCAATATTTGAAGGGAGCCTACAGGAAGGTTGGGGAGGGACTATTGACAAGGTGTTCCAATTATAAGACAAGGGGCAATGGGTTTAGACTGGCAGAGGGAAGACGTAAACTGGATGTCAGGAGGAAGTTCTTTACAGTGAGGGTGGTGAGGCACTGGAACAGGTTGGCCAGGGAGGTCGTGGAGCACAGAAGCACAGAATGTGATCAAAGATCAAACAGTACTCCAGGTGGGGTCTGATGAGAGCAGAGTAAAGGGGTAGAATCACCTCCCTACAGGCACTCCCAACCACTTCCTTTCCCTACACACTTCTAAGACAAATTTGGTACCCCAGGACAGAATAGACAGCCAGAATACATAAAGTCTGTTTGAGGTGGAGCTCGGCTAGTGGCATGGAGATATTTCTGCTGTGGTTTCCTACATGCAGACCACTGAGATGGTCAATTAGCTGTACAGAAGAATGGACTTGATAGGTAATTTCATTACCCACAGGGTGAGGCCATTAACACATCAGACCACACTTCACAGGTTATCCAGAAAAATAAATCCTGCTTCCTGATGATTTAGGCAAAGCTTAGAAGGAAGAAGATGTGCCTCAATATTAGCGATGAGCGAGCAGCTCTGCAGCAGAACCTAAATGAAAGAGGGAATGTTTTTCTGTGCTGGTTTTTCAGCTGGCAGAGGTGCTGCATCTATTTATAAACCAGTTCTTCATGCATCTAAAAGAAAATATATTAAGGGTCAAAAAAAGAGGCAAGAATCACCACCTTCAAGGGTAACTTTCTGGATTTCAGTTTATATCCATTGCCCCTTGTCCTCTCATTGGGCACCACTGACGAGAGTCTGGCCCCATCCTCTTGCCCCCCCACAGGCCCTTTAGCTCTTGGTGAGCATTGATCAGATCCCTTCTCAGGGTGCTCTTCTCCAGGCTCAGCAGCCCCAGGTCTCAGCTTTTCCTCCTCACAGTGATGCTCCACACACACACAGAGCATCTTTGAAGCTCCTACTGGGCTCTCTCCAGTAGTTCCCTGTCTCTCTTGAACTGGGGAGCTCAGAACTGGACCCAGTTCTCTAGCAATGGCCCCACCAGGTCAGAGTACAAAGGGAGGAGAACCTCCTTTGACCTACTGTTCTTTCCCACATACTGGGTAGCTTAATGAGCTTCATTTTTCACAGAAATTCTAGAAGTTGGAAAGTTGAACCAAAACTCCCAAAAGCAAACTGAGGAAAAAAAAAAATCTCAAGCTTCAGTTAATCAGCAAGGTCAAATTCTGGATATGGCCTTCTTGATACCACTTGGAAATAATGGATTTTGACATCAGAATGTGAAAATTAATTTCCTGACCTAAAAATACATGGCACCCAGCATCAATAATTAAGTAAAACAAGGTCCATTAAAAATGCAAACACAGAAAAAGGGACCTTGAGTATCAGAAAAATGTGTGCCTGGAATACAAACCAATATTTCCTGTGTTTTAGCCACATGTTTCCCTTCAGCTGAAAAATGCTGCCATGAACCTATCATGAGATTGGAAGTCGATGAAATACCAAAGCATGGCCCATGAATCAAGCAGCTGGCACTCAGAAAGTCTTCTTGGTTGCTACAAGCAAAAAGAGATGCTTCATAGAATCATAGAAGTGTTTAGACTGGGAAAAAAGATCTTTAAGATCATTAAGGGATTGTTCAGCCTTGAGAAGAGAAGGCTCTGGGGACAGCCTTCCAATACCTGAAGAGAATTTACAGAAAGGTTGAAGAGGGAGTTCTTATAGGGGAGTCTAGCAATAGGACAAGGGGAATGGTTTTCAGTTGAGGGAGAGTAGGTTTAAACTGGATTTTAGGAAGAAGTTCTTCAGTGCTGGTGAGATTCCAGGAAAGGTTGCCCAAAGAGGGCATCTTTTTGGAGAGATTCCAACCTGATCTGGCCATTGTGATCCTGGGCAAGTTGCTATGGGTGACTCTGCTTTAGCAGGAGGGTTGGACTGGATGATCTCCAGAGGTTCACAGTATCACAGTATCACCAAGTTTGGAAGAGACCTCAAAGATCATCAAGTCCAATCCGATACCACAGACCTCAAGACTAGGCCATGGCACCAAGTGCCACGTCCAAACCCGCCTTGAACACCTCCAGGGACAGCGACTCCGCCACCTCCCTGGGCAGCCCATTCCAGTAGTGTATGAAAGTTCTTTCTGAGCCACTACCATTCCATAATTCTATGAGTCTATGAATATAGATATTAACCTTTTGATCCACTGAGGGATCCATTAGTTTAGTTTTGGGACATGCACTCTGAAAAGGACATTGAGAGGCTGGAGTAGGTCCAGAGAAGAGCAGCAAAGCTGGTGAAGGGTCTGGAGAACAGGTCTGGTGAGAAGTAGCTGTAAAACCTGAGGTTGTTCAGCCTGGAGAAGTGAGTCAGGGGAGACCTCATTATTCTCTACCACTTTTTGAAAGGAGGTTGGTGCCAGGTGGGTGTTGGTCTCCTCTCCCTAGTATCAGGTGGTAGAACAAGAGGGAATGAACTGAAATTGTGCCTGGGGAGGTTTAGGTTGGAGATTAGGAACAATTTCTTTCCTACAAGAGTGTTCAGGCATTGGAACAGGCTTTCCATGGAGGAGGTGGAGTCATCATCCCTGGAGGTGTTCAGGAGACACGTGGATATGGCACCTGGGGACATGGTTTATTGGCCATGACGGTGTTGGGTTGATGGTTGTAACTGATGATATTAGAGGTGTCTCCCAACCCAAACAATTCTATGATGCTAAAAGTGAAAAAGAGAAATGAAACCCCTTCCATTGTTACCCAAACCACTTCTCTCACAGATCAGAACATAGAAGCCCAAACCCCTATTTTTCTACCTTAAAATAAAGTAAGTTCCAGAAGGTTGGACCTTGCTCGTAATTGGTTTTGTTATCATTATTTTTATTTAGCAAGAGAAGAGTCAGACTTTGAAATGTCAGCATCAGTCCAGAAACCCATTTATGAGAAGCAATTACTTTAGGTTATTGATTTGAAGCTTCAAGGGAGATGCATCAGGTTTGTTTCCAGATGAAAAGGAAGCAAGACTATGTTAGACACAATATTACACATTAACGTTAATAAAGTTGTTGGAGGGTTTTTTTCTGCCACTGTGTTGCGGGTGACCCTGGAGGACCATGTGCTTGACTGTCCAAACAGCATGTTATGGAAAGGTGATTGTTCCTAGTGACTGGAAAAACAACTGAAATTTGCATACATAGCTCCACATCCATAGAAGGATAACTGTAAGTTGGCATCCGATCATGGTCCTTGGGTTTTCAGAAGAATCTTAGGTTACCTGAAAGCCACTTCCAGCATCTCTATCCATTTTATCTATGCTGACTTTTGCACTTGGAATAGATCATGAAGGCTGGTTGGCAGCAGGTCATACCGGGTTGATGAAAAGCTCAACATGAGCCTGCAGTGTGCTCATGCATCTCAGACAGCAACCGAGTCCTAGGCTGCATCAAGAGCAGCATGGCCAGCAGGGCAAGGGAGGGGATTCTGTCCCTTTCCTCTGCTCCTGTCAGACCCCACCTGGAGTCCTGTGTGCAGTTCTGGAGCCCCCAGCACAGGAAGGACATGGAACTGTTGGAGTGAGTCCAGAGAAGGCCACAAAGATGTTGAGAGGGCTGCAGCAGCTCTGCTATGAGGACAGGCTGAGAGAGTTGGGGCTCTGCAGCCTGGAGAAGAAAAAGCTTCCAGGAGATCTTAGAGTAGCCTTCCAGTATCTGAAAGGGGCCTACAGGAAGGCTGGGGAGGGACTATTGACAAGGTCTTGTAATGACAGGACAAGAGGCAATGGGTTTAAACTGGCAGAGGGGAGATTTAGACTGGATGTCAGGAGGAAGTTGTTTGCAGTGAGGGTGGTGAGGCACTGGCACAGGTTGCCCAGGGAGGTGTTCAAGGTCAGGTTGGAGGAGGTCTTGAGTGAGCTGTACTAGTGGGAGGTGTCCCTGCCTATGGCAGGGGGTTGGAACCAGACAATCTTTGAGGTCCCTTGCAACCTTACCATTCTATGATTCTATGATACTGCACAAGTAATGTTTTAAATGTAGATGACTATTTAAAATAACTAACTGTTTTAAACTCAAAGAGTGAGAATAAGGCTGGAGAGAAAGAAGAAAAGTTTGACATTAAGGGTGGTGGAAATCTGGCCCAGGTTGGTCAGAGAGGTGTCAGATGCTCCATTCACTTCAGGTCAGGTTGGTTGGGGGATCTAAGCACTCTTCTCTAGTTGAAGATGTCCCTCTTGACTGCAGTGGGGTTGGGCTAGATGACCTTCAGAGATCATGTCACACTGAAACCATTTCATCATTCTTTAGAGTCATGGAATCACAGAATTGTTTCCTTTTAGAAGGACTCTTAGGCTCATTGAGTCCAACCATCAAACCAACACCACCATGGCCATTAGACCACGTCCCAAAGTACCATCCACATGTTTTTTGAACAACTCCAGGTATGGTGGCTCCACCACCTCCCTGGTCAGCCTATGGTAAGTCACATCAAAGATCTGATGGGAGAGTAGATGTGCTTGAGCGTTATTGTAGGTGTGTAGGGTAGAAAATCTTGACTTTGTAAGATTCTATTTCACATTCAAACACAATCAACACATCCTCACATTGGTGTTACTAGAACAGGTTGCCCTAGGAAGCAATGGATGTCTCCTCCCTCAAGGTGTTCAAAGCCAGGTTGGGTGAAACCTTGAGCAACCTGCTCTAGTGGGACCTGTCCCTCCCCACAGCAGCAGGGTTGGTACTAGATGATCTTTAAGGTCACTTCCAACTCATATCATTCTATGATTCTAGAGCTCTGGAATAACAATTGAAGAATCCAAACCCACTCTTAGCTATCAGGTTAGGTTAGATATGAGTTGCAGAGCAGAAACAGACACTTTTCCACTGAGGCAAGCATAAAAAAGGATTAGTTTGCTTAATAGGTGACCTTTTATCATCTGAATTTGAAAATGGATTTTAGCCCAGCTTCATTATCTCCTCAGCATAGTTTTATTTGTAGCACTGCTTCTTCTAACAGTCAAACTGCAGGGTCAACATTGAGAAAAATGGGTTTGTTTAAAATTTAATTGCCTAGGCAAGCAGAACAAAGTAAATTGCTAAGGTTAATGTTGGCTTTTGATGAATTATCATCGGCTTCAGAGCATTTAACTTCTACAGTGATGATAAAAGTGAGAGCTGTTGGGCTGTGCATTGACATAGAGCAATGTGGTGTGGTCAGGATGGGTATGGTGAGCACCCAGCAAAGAGAGGGGGAGATCCCAGTGCATTCCCCAGAAACTGTGAGGTGGCACTGCCAAAATTAATCTGCTGCAATATCCATCACTCCAGGGATGGGGCAACCTGGGTAGCCTGGGTCAGAACCTGGCAACTGTTTTGGGGAGGAAAGTGTTCCTCATGTCCCATCTAAATCTCCCCTGGTGCAACTTCAGCTCTATTCCTTTTATGTTATCACCTGCTCCTTGGGAGAAGACACCAACCTAAGGAGGGGGCAGTATCATTGCCCATGGAAGCGTTCAAAAAATGTGTGGACATGGCACTTTGGGACATGATTTAATGGCCATGGTGCTGCTGGGTTGACACTTGGACCCAACAACCTTAAAGGTCTCTTCCACCTCAAACAATTCTGTAATTTTGTGACCCCCACCTGGTACCAACCTTCCTTTAGGGGGTTGCAAAGAGACAACATCACTCAGCACATACAAACACATATAAAAACCTGGCCTCCTTGTACATTTAAAACATACTTTCTGGATTGATGTGTTTGAAGGTCTGTTTGGGTGGATTTTGTGGGTTTGAGGGTTGTGGGGGTTTTAGTGATGTAGTTGCTACAACAGGAAATCGCATCCAGAGAATACACATTTAACAGAATCATAGAGTTGTTTGGGTTGGAAAAGACTTCTAAGATCATCGAGTCCAACCATTTAACCTAAGACTATCATACCACTGAATCATGTCCCCAAGTGCCATGTCACACATTTCTTGAACAGTCACACACTGCAGTTTGCTCAGGATTGCAATGGCCAGGTAGACTAGAATCTTTCCAGAGAAGGAGACTCCACAACCTCCCTGGGGAGGGTGTTTCAGTACTCCAGCACACTCACAACAAAGAATTTTCTCCTTCTGTTTAGGTGGAACCTCCTGGGTTCCAGCTTGTGCCTGTTGCCCCCTTGTCCTCTTACTGGGCACAGCTAATGAGAGTCTGGCCCCATCCCCTTGTCCCCCAAAGGTCCTTTAGCTCTTGTTGAGCATTGATCAGATCCCCCCTCAGGCTGTTCTTCTGCAGGCTCAGCAACCCCAGGGCTCTCAGCTCACAGAGATGCTCCAGGCTTCTCAGCCTCTTTGTAGCCTCCACTGAACTCTCTCCAGTATTTCCCTGTCTCTCTCCAACTGGGGATCTACCTGAACACCTCCACTCAGCCCACTCCATTCCCATTATTAACAGCCTCTCTCTGCAGTTATTTAACATGTCCTCAGTCAGAGCCAATTTCTATTGTGCATCTCACAAGGCAGCTGATGACACCTGCAGTAACCAGCTGTGACAAGGGCCAACACAAGCACTAAATGATGGAGCAGCTTTGGGAATTGCAGGACCCCAAATCCCAACAACAGCTTTGTTTTCTGGATCAGAGGGTTAATAGGCACATTGCCCTCCCCTTCTCTCATCTTCTATTTATGTGCTGGATGGCAAAATAATATATTGCAATAAATATTTTTTTTTTCTGTTTTTTTTGTCTCTCTCCCATACCTAAAGGTTTTGCTGCTTATTTTCAGAATCATAGAATTGTTTCAGTTGGAAAAAACCTCTAAGAGTCCAACAACCAACTCAACACCACCATGGTCATTAAACCGTGTCCCAAAAGTGTCATGTCCACACATTTCTTGAACACCTCCAGGCATGGTCACCTCCCTAGGCAGCCTGTTCCAATGTCTGGCCACTCTTGGTGGAAAGAATTTTACCATAATCTTCAACCTCAACCTTCCCTGGAACAATTCCAGGTCATTTCCTCTTCTTCTCTCACCTGACACTGGGGAGAAGAGACTGACCCCAGCCTCACTTCAGTCTCCTTTCACGTTACACCTAAGGTGGCAAAACCACATGGATAAAACAGCAAACTCCCAGCACCCTGGTCACATAGAATCATAGAATGGTAAGGTTGGAAGGGACCTCAAGGATCATCTAGTTCCAATCCCCCGCCATAGGCAGGGACACCTCCCACTAGTACTGTTCGCTCAAGGTCTCACCCAACCTGGCCTTGAACACCTCCAAGGAGGGAACAGCCACAACCTCCCTGGGCAACCTGTACCAGTGCCTCACCACCCTCACTGCAAACAACTTCCTCCTAACATCCAGTCTAAATCTCCCCTCTGCTAGTTTAAACCCATTGCCCCTTGTCCTGTCATCACAAGACCTTGTCAATAAGTCCTCGACTCTGATGGCTGCACTCCATGATCTTTAGGGTGTTTTCCAGCGTTAATGATTCTATGGTTCTGTCATTGTATGACTTTGGAAAAAAAAATAAACTCATCCCTGGAAATCCTTCTGCAGAACCCTGCCCATCTCTGCTCACACCTCCCTGGGGAAGAGGGAAAGTTGAGGTAGGCTGGAACTAGATGATCTTCAAGGTCCCTTGCAGCCCAAGCCATACTATAAATGTATGAAATAACAGAGGATGGAGAGGGGAGAAAAATGCCATGGAGTATACTTGGGGGTTTAGTTTGAGAAAAGGGAAAGCTGCAGTTAATGAATGGTCTAGGAAATGTGCCTTGAGTTAATTACTTCTCCTGGTTATTGCTGCACTGCAATCAAACTGAGCTGCTTTCTAGACAAGCTGTTAAGTATCACAAAACAAATGACAATGCTGATTTGGGAAATTATAATACTCACCAAAAAAGGCACTGAAGAGGGAAATGCAAAGTTTGGAGCAGCACAGGAAGGACAGAGGTGCAGTAACTCATGCCCATGAATGTCTGCAGTCACAAGCCTCAAAGTTTTGCTCCCTGCAAGAAAGGATACAAAGTGAAAATCCACCTGGTTATGACACTGGCCTGCATTTGGAAAGCAACAAGAAATTAGGGTGGGTTGTCTTTCTGTGGCTGCCAAGGTCACACTGTCACAGAAAAGAAGCTCAGTGGGAATTTAGTTTACTGCAGACATTGGAGCTGCCTGGGTAAGGACACATCTGGAGTCCTGGGAGTGCAGGTGGACAAGTTCACCACAAGCCAGCAAGGTGCCCAAAACACCAACAAGGCCAATTGTCTCCTGAGGTTGATGAAGAAGAGTGTGACCAGTGGGTTGGAGGATGTTCTCCTACCCCTCTACTCTGCCCTGTGGTGTCACAGCTGGAGCACTCTGTCCAGTTTTGGGCTCCCCAGTTCAAGAGAGACAAGAACTACTGGAGAGAGTTGGTGGAGGCTATATGCTGAGGCACCTGGAGCACCTCTGTGAGGAAGGAAAGACAACCAACCCTCCTCCCACAGGTCAGGTTTTTGGGGTATCTCTTGTAGTAAAGCCATGAAGATCTCCTCTCAGTCTGCTGTTCCCCAGGCTAAACAGCCTTACCTCCAACTGAACAAGTAATTTGCACAGCATTTTTGTTTTCTGTCACTTAAAGCCCAGGTTTTTGACACAGTGCAACAATATCCATTTACATTAAAAAAACCAAAAGAGAAATCTTTGTGAATATCCTGACAACTCTTCCTCACAGATCCCTTCTGGCACCATTTTGGTTGCTGCTTTATAGAATCTGCCTGCAATTATTAGGCTTATTTCATATTTTAATGTAATTATATTTGGCCTTTGCTCTCATAAATCCATGAACTGAAGCTGCAAGATAAGAAATTCAAATACCCTGAGCCTGCTAAAGATTAAAAAGCTGGAAGAAAGGTGATGTTGCTTAAATAGCTTTGCTCCAAAAATCAATACAGAAGACATTCATAAATTAACAATCACTCCAGACTAAAACATTTAGTGCTGGAGGAACATTGCATAATTAAACTAGGGGAACGAATAACCAATTAAAATTGCATTTCTATTTTGGGGTTCTTTATAAAGGCTTTAGTGGTTTGTTGTTTGTTTTTTTGTTTTTTTGTTTTAAAAAAAAAAAAAAAAACAAAACTGAACTTGGCTATACCTGAATTTATTTCATAGAATCATAGAATGGTTTGGGTTGGAATCACAAGAATGTTAGGGGTTGCAAGGGACCTCTGGAGATAATTGAACTCAAGCCCCCCAACAAGGCAGGATCACCTAGGGCAGGTTGCACAGGAATGCATCCGGGTGGGTTTTTAATGTCTCCAGAGAAGACAACTCCACAACCTCTCTGGGCAGCTTGCTCCAGCACCCTCACAACAAAGGTTTCTCCTCATGTTGAGGTAGGACTTCCTGTGTTCCAGTCTGTGTTCATTGCCTCTTGTCCTATCTTTGGGCACCATCAGAAAGAGATGATCAGTTTCACCTTGACACCCACCCCTCAAATATTTAGAATCATAGAATGGTAAGGTTGGAAGGGACCTCAAGGATCATCTAGTTCCAACTCCCTGCCATAGGCAGGGGCACCTCCCACTTGTACAGCTCACTCAAGGCCTCCTCCAGCCTGGCCTCGAACACCTCCAGGGAGGGAGCAGCCACAACCTCCCTGGGCAACCTGTGCCAGTGCCTCACCACCCCCACTGCAAAGAACTTC
>VWZE01013849.1:3148-44855 GCA_013396675.1 Eubucco bourcierii | reverse complement strand
CTCTCCAACACTTCCATGTCCTTCCTGTTCTGAGGGCTCCAGAACTGCACACAGGACTCCAGGTGGGGTCTGACAGGAGCAGAGGAAAGTGGCAGAATCCCCTCCCTTGCCCTGCTGGCCACGCTGCTCTTGCTGCAGCCTAGGACTCGGTTACTGTCTGAGATGCATTCGCACACTGCAGGTTCATGTTGAGTTTTTCATCAACTCAGACTCCAAGATCCTTTTTCTCAGGGCTGCTCTCCAGCCATTCACCATCCAGCCTGTCTTTGTGCTTGGCATTGTGCCTACCCAGGTACTACAGACACACTATAGGCACTACGAAGATCTCCCCTCACACTTCTCTCAGGAGCAAACAGACCCAGGTCTCTCACTCTTTCTTCACAGGAGAGATATTCAAGTTGTTCCATCATCCTTTTAGCCTCCATTGGACTCTCTCCAGCAGGTCCCTGTCTCTATTGAATCAGGTAGCCCAAAACTGGATGAAGTATTCCAGATGTGGTCTCACCAGGGCAGAGTAGAGGGGCAGGAGAACTTCACTAGACCTGCTGGCCACCATTATCTTGATGCACCCCAGGATGCCATTGGCCCCCTTGGCGCAAGGGCACATTGCTGTCCCATGGATCTCTTCCTGTCCACTAGGACTCCAAGGTCTTTCTCCACGCAGCTGCTTTCCAACAGGACAAGCCCTAGGCTGCACTGGTGCCTGCTGTTACTCCTCCCCAGATGTAGAACTCCACACTTGTGCTTATTGACCTTCACAAACTTCGTGGAAGGGACATTGAAAATCACCTAGTTCCAACTCCTCTACCACAGGCAGGGACACCCCTCACTAGACCAGGCTGCTCATAAGCCTGGTCCTGAACACCTCCAGGAGGGGGCACCCACAGCCTCACTAGAAAAGCTGTTTCAGCACATCACCGCCCTTACTGTAAAGAATTTCTTTGTGCTGGAGATGATGTGCTTAGTTGGTCATGACTCCAAAGCCTTTAGCTCTTTAAAGGTCACATTCCAGCTAAGTGATTTTAACTGGTTTTATTCCAAAACTGAGCTGGGTGGAGGGTCAGGATAACTGGCAAAAATGTCTATATCATGAAGGTCACATTAAAGAGCATCATTGGTAGATCACTTGACCTCTGCTTCATAGGGCAGTTGTGTGAATCGAATTTCCTTCAGCATGAAATAATCTTGCCCACGGTAGTTAAAAATACCTTTTCACAAGAAAAATGAAAATAAGCAAAGCCCTTTACTCACCCACAGAGTAGAGCTTCTCTGAAGGTTCCCCTCTTCATCTGAAAGGTTCATTTCAAGGGAAAAAAGGACAGCTAGAAATGCCTTATTCCAGCATAGCAGGTTTGGTGGAATCTTGCTGCAGGGACAAGGGACAATCCTATCTGTGCATCCCTCTCTTCCACTGGTAATGATGACAAAACAAAGTATGAATTTACTGCATCCCCAAACTACCTCAATAGGTAGGATGCCCCCAGATGAATACTGTGCCCAGCCAGAAGGAAACTATAGGTTGACAGAATCATTTGGAAGTTTGGAAAGGGACTCTAGGATCACCAAGTCAAACCAATACCTGCATGACCACTGCAAGTGACACATAGAATCATAGAATGGTAAGGTTGGAAGGGATCTCAAGGATCATCTAGTTCCAACCCCCTGTCATAGGCAGGGGCACCTCCCACTAGTACAGTTCACTCAAGGTCTCACCCAACCCGGCTTTGAACACCTCCAGGGAGGGAGCAGCCACAACCTCCCTGGACAACCTGTGCCAGTGCCTCACCACCTTCACTGCAAACAACTTCCTCCTAACAACCAGTCTCAATCTCCCCTCTGCCAGTTCAAACCCATTGCCCCTTGTCCTTTCATTACAAGACCTTGTCAATAGTCCCTCCCCAGTCTTCCTACATCTACTTATTTCTTGAACAGCTCCAGGGGTGGTGAATCCACCACTTCACTCCAGGAAAAGTCACTTTGCAGTTTGTTTAGGTATTTATTAAAGGCGAAAAAATTAGCTGTAGGAAGTATAATTACACCCAACCTTCAACTCTCACATTCATCTTTGTTTTGCTTGCAATTAGTCCAGCTCTAGGATGGAGCAGAGTAGGATGTTCACAGCAAGACAATGTCCTGAGTAGAGTGGGTTGAGATGTCCTGAAATATTCAACTTGAGGATGTTTCCATTGTCCTATCACTTGTTCCTTGGCAGAAGAGACCAACACCCACCTGGCTCCAGTCTCCTTTCAGGGAGCTGTAAACAGCCAGAAGCTCCCCCCTCAGCCTCCTTTTCTCCAGACTCAACAACCCCAGTTGCCTAAAGCTGCTCTTCACCAGATCGGTTTTCCAGACCCTTCACCAGCTTCGTTGCCTTTCTCTGGAGCTGTTCAAGCACCTCAATGTCCTTCTTGAAGTGAAGGGCTCAAAACCAAGCCCACAACTCGAGGTGTGGCCCCACTAGTGCCCAATACAGAGGCATAACCATTTCCTTCCTCCTGCTGGCCACACCACCCCTGAGCCAGGGCAGGTTGTGCTGTTGATTCAGAAAGAAGCAGAAATGTTTTGAGCACAAGTCAAGACCAAGGTAACAAGTCTCCTTAAACTCACAGCCTTCAACCCCTGCTAGAAACAGAATTCCTTCCACTGGTCCAACCCAATGTATCTGATTTTGTTCTTACCCCCATGGCAGCACTGAACCCAAGTGAAACCCCTCTGCTGCTTTAGCACTTATTAAATTAAATGAGATTTTTGAAAGATTGATGGATTTTTGTAGTCAGAGCAGATCATTATGGTCTAGTTGAACTCATGCATCACACAAGCTCTAAGTTTCACCAAGTGATTCCCATATGAAGACCAGAATTTATGACTCTGTAAGAACATGTTTTTAAGACAGAAATCAAAGTTCTCTATAGATAGGTTACATAGGATGAATGATGGATGAGACCCAACAGAATAAATACACACAGCACTTTTTTTGATACCAAAATACTCAGGATATGTTTTTCATTACCATCAGTTTTGCCCTCTGGAAGGTTAAAAGTATACTGCAAATACAGCCATCAGAAGGAATTCTGCCTGTCCATACCTAACTGTTTTTCTTCACCTAAAGCAGGACAGGAAGCAAATTACCTAGAAAACCAACATCTAATCATTACTGATGATCAGCAAAACAATGAAAAAGAAAAGCTGTAAAGCAGGAAATTATCTTTTTCTTTTAACCATATTATCATTATGCTTGGAATCATAGAATGGAAAGGTTGGAAGATACCTCAAGGATCATCTAGTTCCAACTCCCTGCCATAGGCAGGGACACCTCCCACTAGTACAGCTCACTCAAGGCCTCGTCCAACCTGGCCTTGGGCACCTCCAGGGAGGGAGCAACCACAACCTCCCTGGGCAACCTGTTCCAGTGCCTCACCACCCTTACTGTAAAGAACTTCCTCCTAACATCCAGTCTAAATCTCCCCTCTGCCAGTTTAAACCCAGTTTAAAAGACCCCCAAGATCATTGCGTCTAGCCACAACCTCAGCACTGCTAAATCCATCAGTTAAGCATGTCCTTCAGCACCACATCTCCATGGCTTTGAAACCTCTTTGGGCATGGGCACTCCACTACTGCCTGGGCAGCCTGGGACAGGCCTTGACAACCCTTTTGGGGAAGAAATCATTCCTCATGTCCAACTTAAACCTTCCCTGCTTCATCATGGGCCTGTTTTCTCTTCTCCTACCGCTTGTTAACCAGGAGAAGAGACCAAACCCTTCACTCCAGTTTCCTTTCAGGATTTGTAGAGAGTCAGGAGGTCTCCGTTTCCGCAGACTGAAGAACCCCAGGTCCCTTAGCTGCTCCTCACCAGACTTGTGCTCCAGACCCTTTATCAGTTTTGTTGCATCTCAATGTCCTTGGAGAGAGACGCCCAAAACCGAACCCAGTACTCATCATGAAGCCTCACTGGTGCTTAATCCAGGGGCACAATCCCTGCCCTGGTCCTGCTGGCCACATCACTGCTGGTCCAAGCCAGGATGCTGGTGGCCTTCTTGGCCAACTGGGCACATACAACGGCTCATTTTCAGCTACTGTCAACCAGCACCCCCAGGTCCTTTTCCACCAGGCAGTTCTCAGCCTCTCTGCCCTCAGTCTGGAGTGTTCATGGGGTTGTTGTGACCCAAGTAACTTCCCTCCCTGGAGGTGTTCAAGGTCAGGTTGGAGGAGGTCTTGAGTGACCTGTCCTAGTGGGAGGTGTCCCTGCCTATGGCAGGGGGTTGGAACTAGGTGATCCTTGAGGTCCCTTCCAACCTTACCATTCTATGATTAAGTGCAGGACACAGCGTTTGACCTTGTTGAACCTCCTCCCATTTGCGCTATCAATCCAACCTGTCCAGATCCCTCCACAGAGCCTTCCTACACATACAGCATTGTTTAATGTTTTGCCAGCACTCAGCCAAATAAACAATTTACTGTCTCATGGAGATGAGAAGGAGCATGTTGCATCTCTGAGCATTTACACCTTCTGAACCCAAACTGTGCTCCAGGCCACATTGATCAGTGTTTGCCAAAATGAGTTGGATCACAGTGTGAAGATGACTCGAAAAGGCACAGGAGCTTCATCACTACAATTATCAAATATTAATGGCAAATCCAAAGAGGAAAAATGTCCCAATAAAAACCCTACATGAAAGGGCCTTGAGAAACAAAGGTGAAGGGTAGTTCTTTTCTCTGTGTGACATGCAACACCAAGAACATCTATCAGTACCACCCTGGATGCTCCAGGTACAATTTCAGTGTCACATGTACTATAAGAGCCTCAATTCTCTAAAAGCCTTCAGTGAAATAGGGAGATGGACTCAAAATTATCTAAATTAGACACTCCAAAAGAGTTTGAGGACCCTTTTCTTTTTTTTTGTCTCAGATGTGAAATGACATGTTTTAGAGACAAAGAAAGTCCTTCAGAAGGTCTCTATTATAGAGGGGGGCTCATCACAAGATACCCATCATTATTTATTTAGATTGCACCAAGGCTGAGAAGGCTTTTAGCACTTATCCCTCCACAAGAAAAGTGCATTTCTGGGAACAGGAGGAGAGAAAATATATATTTTAAAAGAGAAAAAACCTTAAAAGACATATTTTTCTCTCTATTCCCCTGCCATCATCTAGGTGCAATTCAGAACTTACAGACATCTTTGTAAACCCAGTGGGGAGCTCTCCTTCTCACAAGGTTCCATGTGAGATTGGCAGGGGGACTAATGGCAGCATTAGGGTTGGGGTAGAGTGGTTAGAAACTGACTGGTGGAAAGCACCTGGGAGGACTGGTTGATAGTAGCTGAAGATGAGCCAGCATGTGCCCAGGTCACCAAGAAGGCCGTCAAGCACTCTAACAACAATAGTGTGGCCAGCAGGACCAGGGCAGGAATTGCCCACCCTGTTCTGCTGAGGCCACACCTTGAATACTGGGTTCAGTTTTAGGCTACTCACTCCCAGAAGGACACTGAGGTGCTGGAGCAAGTCCAGAGAAGGGCAATGAAGCTGGTGAAGGGTCTGGAGAACAGGTCTGGTGAGGAGCTGAGGGAACTGAGGTTTACATCTTGGAGAAAAGAAGGCTAAGGGGAGACCTTCTGGTTGTCTGCAACTCCGTGAAAGGATGTTGGAGCTTAGTGGGGGTTGGTCTCTTCTCCCAAGGCACAATCATAGAATTACAGAAACATTATGTTAGAAAAAGACCCTCAGAATCATCAAGTCCAACCAGTATCCCTACTCTGCAAAGTTCACCCTTAAACTATATCCCCAAGCACCATATCCAAACAACTTTTAAACACATCCAGGTTTGGTGACTCAACCACCTCCCTGTACAGCTCATTCCAGTACCTGACCACTCTTTCTGTGAAAAAATGTTTCCTAATGCCCAGTCTAAACCTACCCAGTCACAGTCTGAGGCCATTCCCTCTTGTTCTATTGTTGCTTACCTGTGAGAAGAGCCCAGCAGTAGCCTCTCCACTATGTCTTTTCAGGTAGCTGCAGACAGCAATGAGGTCTCCCTGCAGCTCCTCTTCTCTAAACTAACCATCCCCAGCTCCCTCAGTTGCTCCTCATCAGATTTATTCTCCAGGCCCTTCCCCATCCTCCTTGCCCTCCTCTGGCCCTGCTCCAGCACCTCCCCATCTTTCTTGTATTGTGGCACCCAAAAGTGAGCACAGCACTTGAGGTGTGTCCTCACCAGAGCCGAGCACAAGGGGACAATCACCTCCCTACTCCTGCTGGCCACAGCATTTCTAACACAAGCCAGGATGCCATTGGCTTCCCTTGCCACTTGGGCACACTGTTTGCTCATATTGAATTGTTTGTCTATTACAACCCCCAGGTCTCTTTCTGCCAGACAGTTCTTCAGTCACACTGCCCCAAGCATTGTTTGGGGTTGTTGTTGCCCAAGTGCAGGACCTGGCATTTGGCCTTGTTGAAGTTCATGCCATTGACACTGACCCATCCACCCAATCAATCCAAGTCCCTCTGTAGAGCCTCCCTACCCTCCTTCAGATCAACACTGCCACCCAACTTGGTGCCATCTGCAAACTTACTGCTTAAACACTCTGTGTCTTCATCAAGATCAATAAAGATGCTAAACAGAAGTGGACTCAATACTGAGCCCTCAATACTGAGCCCTGACTCCACTTGTGACTGGCTGCCAGCTGGATTTAAGTCCACTGACCACTACCCTTTGGGCCCCCTTGTCCAGCAGTGCTTCATCCAGCAGAGCTGTGCTTGTCCAAGCCATGAGTAGTCAGTTTGGGCCTGAGAATTCTGTGGGGAACAGTGTCAAAGGCTTTTTGGAAGCCTAAGTAGACAATATCCACAGCCTTTCCTTCATGCAGTAGTCATCTTGTCATAGAAGGAGATCAGGTTCTTCAGGCAGGACCTGCCCTTCATAAACCCATGCTGACTGGGCCTGATTGCCTGCTTGTTCTCTGTATGTTATGTAACTGCCCTTGAGATGCCCTGCTCCATGACCTTCCCTGTCACCAAGGTCAGACTGACAGGTCTGTAGTTTCCTGAATCCTCCTTTCTTCCTCTCTTGCAGACAGGTGTCACATTTGCTACCCTCCAGTCCACTGGCATCTCTCCATTAGCCAGGACTTCAGGTAAAGAATGGAGAGTAGTTTGGCCAGCACATCTGCCAGCTCCTGCAGCACCCTTGGGTGCAGCCCAGATGACCCCACAGACTTGGTTGGGTCTAAGTGGCTTAGCAGATCACTGACCACTGCCTCATTTCTTGTGATGACCTCATTCTGGTTCTCCTCCCTGACTCCTAGCTGCTGAGGCTGGGTGTCCAGGGAACCGCAGGATACAGTGCTAAAGACTGAGGCAAGGTAGGCATTAAGAACCTCAGCCTTCTCCTCACCCTTAATCACTATGTTTCCCTCTGCATCCAATAAAGGAGGGAGATGTTCCCCAGTCCTCCTTTTGTTGGTGGTGAGTTTGTAGAAACACTTCTAATTATCCTTAGTGGTTGTAGCTAGTCTGAGTTCTAGATGTGCTTTGGCTCTCCTAATCTTCTCCCTGCATAGCTTCACTACAGTTTTATAGTCCTCATGAGAGGTCTGTCCTCTCTTCCAAAGGCCACACACTCTCCTTTTGTTCTTGAGGACCAGCCAAAGGTTGGACACCTTCCTCCATGACTATATAAAGGTGAGTGTCAGGAGGCTGGAGCCAGGCTCTGCTGGGTGATACCTGATGACAAGACAAGGGGCAATGGGTGGAAGCTAAGGCATAGGAAGTTTCATGCAAACCTGAGGAGGAATTTTGTCACTGTGAGAGTGACAGGACACTGGAATAGGCTGCCCAGGGGGGTTGTGGAGTCTCCCTCTCTGGAGGTATTCAAAACTGGTCTGGATGTGTTCCTGTATCTCCTGGTCTAGGAGATCTTGCTCAGGCAGGGAGGTTGGACTGGATGAGCTTTGGAGGTCAATTCCAGTCCCTGATATTCTGTGATTCTGTGACTCAATTTTCAGCACACAGGGACAGTCTGCTCCTGTGCCTTCATCATTCCCCTCTTGAAATATGTCCCAGCCTCCCTGGACTCCTATAGCCTTCAGGGTGGCTCCCAAGGGACTTGGTTTATTAGTCTCCTGAACAGGCCAAAGTTTGCCCTCCAGAGGTTCAAGAATGCAGTTTTACTAAGCCCTCTCCTTGTCTCCCTAAGGACAGAGAACAATCACCTCACCATCACCAAGCCCCACATAGCCTCCAACCTTTTCTTCCCCCATGAGTTCTTCCCTGTTCACAAGAAGCAGGCCCAGGCGGGCCCCTTCCCTACTTGGCTCCCCCACCAGTTGTGTCAGGAAGTTATCCTCCACACACTCTAGGAGCCTCCAGAACTGTTCTCTCCTTGCTGTATTGTATTTCCTGCAGATATCTGGGGAGTTGAAGTCTCCCACAAGAACAAGGGGGAACAATTGTGGGACCTCTCTCAACTGCTTATAAAAAATTTCATCAACCTCTGCATCCTGGTTGGGTAATCTGTAGCAGATTCCCACCACAATATCACTATTACTCCTTACTCCTGATTCCTACCCATAGGGACTCAACCTGATTCTTACCCATAGGGACTCAACTCAACTACACCTTCATAAATTTGTATAGTTTCAGATATGTCCCTAACATGTGTCCTTAACAAGGACAAGGGGGAACATCCTCGAGTTGAACCAAGGGAGGTTTAGGTTGGATACGAGGAACAATTTCATCCTCAAAAGGGTTGTCAAGGCTTGGCCAAGGCTGCCCAGGGCAGTGGTGAAGTCCTCATCCCTGGAGGGGTTTCAAAGGAATGGAGATGTGGTGCTGAGGAACATGGTTTGGTGGTGACCTGGCAGTGCTGGGTTAAGGATTGGACTTGTTGATCTGAAAAGTCATTTTCAAGCAAAGCAATTCTCTGATTCTGTGAAAGTCAGGACTGCCACAGAGACTTGGTCCAATCAGCCTGTGGCAGGAACTTCTTGATCTTCTGATCACATCCCCTAAGACTAAGAGATGTAGTGCTGAGGGGTATGCCTTAGGGGTGACTTGGCAGTGCTCTGTAGCAAGCTGGACTAGATGATTTTAAAGGTCCCTTCCAACCAAAATCATTCTGAGATTCTATGATTCTGGGATTCCTGAGGATACCACATTTTGGATGAGAAGCACTGAGTTTTAAATGAAACATTAATTGAAAGAAAAGAAAGAAAAACCTTCCAAACCCAGAAGAATGGAAAAATAATGCTGTTCTTTACCCCAAACCCTGCCTTTTATCATAAATTGGATGCTGTATTTTCACAGGTACGAGCAGACTTGGTTCAATTGAGCTGACACAGGAGTTTTTATAGCGATAATAAAAGCAACTATCACATAAATAAATAAATAAATAGGAGATAGAACCTTGCCAGAATCAATCAAAAAGCTTTGAAGAGAACCTAGGAAAAGCCAAGCAAACCTACCCACTAATTCAGAGATTTCAAAGACCAAAAGAAATATCATTCAATTATGCAATGAGGAACCACTGAGAGACCCAAAAGCTATGTAAAAAACAGGTCCTGAAATATTCAAATAGTCAAACCTGAGATAAAACCTGAGGAAAGGAGTATGGGAAAGAGAGGATGATTGAGAGGTAATTACAATCGTAAAACTGAGCAGGTTATGAATCAGTTCCAGGTATTTCAACAGCTGATTTTTAGGTTTTTTTCCCTCTAGGAATGTTTTCTTAAAAAAAAAAAAAAAAAAAAAACAAAAAAAAAACAAGTGCAAAAAAAGAAAAAGGTTGGCAGGAAAATATCAAAGGGATTGTGATGAATTTGAAAAGAATATTGAGTGGGAAAATGTATTTCCTCTTCAAGAATAAAGAGGGGAAAAGGAAATAACAAGTTAAATGATTAACCATATTGAGAGTTAATGAGAATTAACAGAAGCATAATTGTTCACCATCACTATCAAAGTACTAACATGCAGGAAAACTTACAGGACACTTACAGGCCACACCTTGAGTACTGCGTCCAGTTCTGGGCCCCTCAACTTAAGGAGGACCTTGAGGTGCTTGAGCGTGTCCAGAGAAGGGCAACGAGGCTGGGGAGAGGCCTCGAGCACAAGCCCTATGAAGAGAGGCTGAGGGAGCTGGGATTGGTTAGCCTGGAGAAGAGGAGGCTCAGGGGAGACCTTATTGCTGTCTACAACTACCTGAAGGGTGGCTGTAGCCAGGAGGAGGTTGCTTTCTTCTCTCAGGCAACCAGCACCAGAACAAGAGGACACAGTCTCAAGATGGGCCAGGGGAAGTTTAGGCTGGAGGTGAGGAGAAAGTTTTTCACTGAGAGAGTCATTGGCTACTGGAATGGGCTGCCCAGGGAGGTGGTGGAGTCACCGTCCCTGGAGGTGTTCAAGGCAGGTTTGGACGTGGCACTTGGTGCCATGGTCTAGTCTTGAGGTCTGTGGTGATGGGTTGGACTTGATGAGTTTTGAGGTCTCTTCCAACCTTGGTGATACTGTGAAAGCAACACCTAATTCCTTCTTCATCACCTTCCTTCTCCATCCCATTATCTATTGCATAGAATCACAAAGTACCAGCAAGGTGGGGGTTAGAAGGGACCTCTGGAGATCAGAGAATCATAGAATGGTTGGAAGGATCATCTAGTTCCATCATCCACTCTAATCTCCCCACTACAGCAGAGGCACCCACAGCAGTTCTTCCAGGATTACAGTGGCCAGGTAGGGTTGGAAGCTCTCCAGAGAAGAAACTTCCATGACCTCTCTGGTTAGCCTGCTCCTGGGCTCCAGGACACTCACAATAAAAAAGTGACTCCTCCTGTTCAAGTGGAACTTAATCATAGAATCATAGAAAGGTAAGGTTGGAAGGGATCTCAAGGATCATCTAGTTCCAACCCCCTGCCATAGGCAGGGACACCTCCCACTACTACAGGTCACTCAAGGCCTCCTCCAACCTGGTCTTGAACACCTCCAGAGAGGGAGTAGCCACAACCTTCCTGGGTAACCTGTTCCAGTGTCTCTGGATTCTAGTTTGTGCCCATTGTCCTTGTGCTGACTCTGGGAGTTTGACACCGTGTCCTTGACCCTGCCCTTTAGCTTCTGCTGAGCACAGATAAGACCCCTTCTCAGGAGAGATTCCAAACCCACTTGGACATTGTGATCCTGGGCAAGCTGCTGGGGGTGACACTGCTTTAGCCGGGGGGCTGGACTTCATGATCTTTAAATGCCTCTTCCAACTGCCACCACAGTGGGATTCTGGGACTCTCTGTTGTGCAAAGTAAAGACAATTTGCTCCCCTATGGAGTCCTTTGACTTGCTGTACTTTGGCCACTCCAGCAGCAAAACCACTTTGTCTTGTTGAGTTAATGAAGTTTCAGATGCCCTGAATGACCCATTGCATATCTCTCTGATGTAATTTAGTAGAGCACTGTGGACAGGGACCACATGATGAAGTCAACTAATTGCCTGGGACTGACCCAGCAAAAACAATGCCTTTAGGTACTGATTTCCCCAGAATACCACTTTTTAGTCAGCTCCTTTCTCAATTGAAGCCAATCTGGATGTGGTTGTAAAAGTTCATCTGCTGATTTAATACGTTCCAAACCTCACTGTACCGGAGAGAGAATCCTCAGGAGCTGGATATACAACCAGCTGCAGCTGTCAGGATGTGTTTTCATGGCTTTTGTACCAGTAGTTAAAATGTGCATAAAGGTGGGATCCAACACAGGCTTGCTCACCTGCACAAGGAGCAGAGAATCATAGGGAGTCACAGAACAGTTTTACTTGTAAGATATCTTTAAGATCACCAAGTTCAACCCAAGATTACCAAGTCACACACACGCAGTATCACACAGTATCGCAAGGGTTGGAAGAGACCTCAGAGATCATCAAGTCCAACCCATCACCACAGCCCTCAAGATTAGACCATGGCACTAAGTGCCATGTCCAAACGTGCCTTGAACACCTCCAGGGACGGTGACTCCACCACCTCCCTGGGCAGCCCATTCCAGTAGCCAATGACTCTCTCAGTGAAAAACTTTCTCCTCACCTCCAGCCTAAACTTGCCCTGGCGTAGCCTGAGACTGTGTCCTCTTGTTCTGTCACTGGTTGCCTGAGAGAAGAAGGTAACCTCCTCCTGGCCACAACCACCCTTCAGGTAGTTGTAGACAGCAAAAAGGTCCTCCCTGAGCCTCCTCTTCTCCAGGCTAAACAATCCCAGCTCCCTCAGCCTCTCCTCATAGGGCTTGTGCTCGAGGCCTCTCACCAGCCTCGTTGCCCTTCTCTGGACACGTTCAAGTACCTCAATGTCCTTCCTAAATTGAGGGGCCCAGAACTGGACACAGTACTCAAGGTGTGGCCTGACCAGTGCAGAGTACAAGGGGAGAATGACCTCCCTGCTCCTGCTGGCCACACTATTCCTGATGCAGTCACCACTAAACCATGTGTTCCAGCACCATATCTATAAGACATTGAAGCCCCTCAAGGGACAGAGACTCCACCACTGCCCTACACAGCCTGGGTCAGGCTTTGACAGATCCTTCAAGGGAAAAAATCATTCCTCATGTCCAACATAAACCTCTCCTGGTTCAACTTGAGGCTATTTCCCTTCATCCTATCACTTGTTCCTTGGGAGAGGAGAATAGCCTCCACCTCACTCCAGTCTCCTTTCAGGGAGTTGTAGAGAGTAAAGAGGTCTTCCCTCAGCCACCTATTCTCCAGACTGAACACCCCCAGTTCCCTCAGCTGCTTCTCACCAGACCTGTGCTCCAGATCATTCACCAACTTCACTGCCCTTTGCTGGACATGCACCAGCCCCTCAATGTCCTTCTTGGAATGAAGGACCCAAAACTGAACCCAATGCTCAAGGTATGACATTGGCCTTGCCTGTCTCAATCATGATGGGAGCAGATAATTTCAACCCAAACGAGTCAAGAGTTGTATAAGTAATAGATAGTTGGGAAACAAATCTTATGAATATGACAATAATAAATGTAATAATAATAATAATAATAATAATAATAATAATAATAATAATAATAATAATAATAATAATAATAATAATAATAATAATAATAATAATAATAATAATAATAATAATAATAATAATAATAATAATAATAATAATAATAATAATAATAATAATAATAATAATAATAATAATAATAATAATAATAATAATAATAATAATAATAATAATAATAATAATAATAATAATAATAATAATAATAATAATAATAATAATAATAATAATAATAATAATAATAATAATAATAATAATAATAATAATAATAATAATAATAATAATAATAATAATAATAATAATAATAATAATAATAATAATAATAATAATAATAATAATAATAATAATAATAATAATAATAATAATAATAATAATAATAATAATAATAATAATAATAATAATAATAATAATAATAATAATAATAATAATAATAATAATAATAATAATAATAATAATAATAATAATAATAATAATAATAATAATAATAATAATAATAATAATAATAATAATAATAATAATAATAATAATAATAATAATAATAATAATAATAATAATAATAATAATAATAATAATAATAATAATAATAATAATAATAATAATCATCCCTTATAGAAGCACCAGCAATGATGCATCACCCCGCCTGAGAGCAAAGTGCTGGGTTTACAAACCATCTCTGTTTTCCCCTCTTGCTTCATATCTGGAAAGCTGTTAAAATAGAAAATAGATTTGTTTCATCTATGAAGAATGCAAAAACAATGGTGTGGTCAGCAGGACCAGGGCAGTGATCTTCCCTCTCTACTTAGCACTGGTGAGGCCATAACTTGAATTCTGGGTTCAGTTTTGGGCCCCTCACTCCAAGAAAGACATTGGGATGCTGAAAGCATATCCAGAGAAGGGCAAAGCAGCTGGTGAAGGACCTGGAGAACAGGTCTGGTGAGGAGTAGCAGAGGAGGATGGAGTTATTTAGTCTTCAGAAGGGGAGCAAAGGAGCATGGAGTTATTTAGTCTTCAGAAGAGGAGGCTGATGGAAGACCTCATTACCCTTTACAACTCCTTGACTGGTTGGAGTTGAGGTAGAGATTGATCTCCCAGGGGACAAGTGACAGGACAAGAGGAGATGGTCTCAAGTTGTGCCAGGGGTGGTTCAGGTTGAATATTAGGAACAATTTCTTCTCAGAAATGGTTCTTGGGTATTGTAACAGACTGCCCAGGGAGCTGTCACCATCCCTGGAGGGATTTAAAGACATGTGGATGTAGTACCAAGAGATACAGTTTCACAGTAGTAGCTTAGCAGCACTTGGTTGGATTGTGAGATCTAGGCAAGCAGTTGAGCTCGTTGATCTCAAAGGTCACTTCCAACATCAACAGTTCTAGGATTCTAACAACCCAGGCAGTGCTGTGATCAAAGATTCCTTTTTTTTTTTTTTTTTTTTTTTCAAAGCAAGCACACCAGCTTGTACCTCAGAAGCTTAAAAGCCTTTACTAGAAGAGCAACTTTTTACATTTAGAGTAATGAAAATCTCGCCACACCAACTTAAGGCAATTGGAGGCAATTCTCAGTTGTTAAATTTAATTTCCCATCAATAAACCAAATGATCTAATTCAATTTCAGGTTCTTAATAAAAATGGGTTCCAATGTCATTACAGCCACTATCTCTAATATCTGAGACTCAATAGGATTACAGGCTGTGTGTAAAGACGATTTCTGCAAACAGATGGATTTTCCATGCAGATGGAGCAACACAAAATGATGTCAGTAGTTGTGTCAGCTTCCAACTCCTAGAGTTTAGGGGGTGTTCAGCCTGGGGAAGGCTCCAGAGAGACTTTGTTGCGGCCTTGGGAGGACTCTACGAATCCTAAAATCCTGGAGTTGTAGAATGGTTTGCATTGGAAGGGACCCTAAAGGTCATCTAGTTTGAACTCACCTGCCAGGGGCAGGATCACCCACATCAGTTTGCCTAGGGTCACAATATCCGGCTGAGTTTGGAATCTCCCCAGAGAAGGAGACTCCACAGCCTCTTTGGGCGGCCTGCTCCAAGGCTCCACCACACTCACACCAAACAAGTTTCTCCTCCTGTTCAGATTGAACCTCCTGGGTTCCTGTTTGTGCACATTGCCCCTTGGCCTGTCACTGGGCACCGCTGAGAAAAGTCTGGCCCTACCCTTTTGCCTCCCACAGGTCCTTTAGCTCTTGATGAGCATTGATCAGATCTCCTCTCAGGTTGCCCTTCTCCAGGCTCAACAGCTCCAGGGCTCTCAGCCTCACAGACATGCTCCAGGCCCTTCAGCATCTTTGCAGCCTCTCTCAGACTCTCTACAGTAGTGCCTTGGGATCAATTAGGGCTCTGCCTACAGCCAGATGATTCTCCACTGGCTTGCACAGTTAGATGGACAGACCTAAAGAGTCCTTCTTGGGCAATATTTGTTCTCAGTGTCCGATTTACAAGCCTCTGGAGAGACTCAGAGTTAACACTTGAGGAACTGATTTTTCAACATCAAGTTGGGAATTACACAAAATTTCAAGAGAAGAGTGATTGAAAGGTGTGGAATCAGAAATTAGTTAGAAATACATCACTCTTGGTGGCTGCCACCTAAAATCCTCACATAAACCAGTGGAGAGGGGAGGGAGAAAAAATGTGGATCATAGAACCATAGAATTGTTTGGGTTGGAAAAGCCCCCTAAGATCACCAAGTCCAACCACTGACCTACCACCACCATGCCCATTAAAGCATGTCCCAGATTGCTATATCCACATTAATCTCAACACCTCTAGGGATGGTGACTCCACCATCTCTCTGGGCAGCCTGTTCCAATGCCTGACCACTCTTCCAGTGAAAAAATATGGTTCCTCATGTCCCAGTTTAGCCTCCCCTGGGGCAACCTGAACCCATTTCATCTCATCTGGTTGCTTATTGCCTGTGAGAAGAGACCAATCACACCTGGCTACAACATCCTTTCAGGGAGTTGTAGAGAGCATGAGGTCTCCCCTCACTCTCCTCCAGGCTGAAGAGCCCCAGTTCCCTCAGCTACTCCTCACCAGACCTGTTCTCCAGACCTTTAACCACTTTCACTGCCCTTCTCTGGACCCTCTCTAGCCCCTCAATGCTGTTTTTGTAGTGAACAGCCCAAACCAAAGGAGGCTTTAATAAACTTTCAACCAGAAGGAGAAGACTTTACAGAATACAAATCACAGCTGAAGCACAGCTGGTGTGTAGCTTCTAATGTTTTTTTCAGGGAAGCCATTCCCCATGGGCTCTGAAGATGGGACAGCTTTAGGTCTGTTGTCATTTAGCACATATATTGTTCAGAGGAGCCTTTAGGCAAAATCACTTCTCTGTTTCTTTGACTCTTTTTCTTTCTTTTTTTTTTTTTCCCCTTCAATAAAATTTAGCTGCAGGAAGTACCATTATAGCCAGCCTTCAACTCTCACATTCATCTTTGTTTTGTTTGCAATTTGGCCAGCTCCAGGATGAAGGAGAGGAGGATGCTCACAGCAAGACAATGCTCCAAGGGAGTGGGCTGAGATGCTTAGAGCAGGGACAGCCACAGCACATTGTCCATCACACCATGAAACTCCAGCTATGGGAGTCTTCCACTCTACAGGTTCCTCAGTTTCAGATCATAGAATCATAGAATCACAGATCGTACATCATAGTATCGCTGTTTTGGTTGGAAAAGACCTCTCAGATCATCCAGTCCAACCATCAACCCATCACCACCATGACCATTAAACCCTGTCCCAAACTGCTATCTCCACACATTTCTTGAAGACCTCCAGGGATGATGACTCCACCATCTCTCCCATACAGCCACAAAACTGCTGTAAACTCCATAAATTCTTTGTCTCAAAGTCTTGTTACCCAAAGGAGAAGAACAAATTGCAGTTGTTTTCTGGTTCAAAGGGTCCTGTTCAAAACTCAGGATGTCCAAAGGCCTTTGTTCCAATGACTGCTGAGCTTACATAAATACTACCCTGAAATCTTCCCTATTTACTCCACAAGGTCTCACACTAGATATGAATATGGATATCATGCGCTAAGTTGCTCTCTCTGGGCAGTAAAGAAAGTTCAAATAATGATTCATTTGTGACCACTCTCCAATTAATTTCAAGGTTGTATCAATAACCCTTGGTGTCCTATTGACTGGGATTAGTAGGAAGTACAATGGAAAAATTTGAGTGATTACCTGCATGAGAATGATCTGGTTGAGTGTTGGAAAGGGAAACGTCTCCTTTACAAACCCCCAGCTGCCAACAGGAGCATGGAAAAGGCTGATCCAGGTAATGGCCTCAATATGGATGAGCAGGAGAACTGGTTTTGAAGACCTTCATCACAGGGAAGATGTTGGAGAGGTTAAAGATGATGAAAACAGGAATGAATCACTCATTCTTGAAGTTCACCACCGAAGGCAGCTGAGCACCTCTCAACATCTGAAAGAAGGATCAGAGAATCCCATCATGGTGGGCGTTGGAAGAGACTTCATCTAGGAGATCATCCAGTCCACCCCCTCTGCTAAAGCAGGGGCACCCACAGCAGGTAGGCCAGGATCACAGTGACCATGTGAGTTTGGAATCTCTCCAGAGAAGGAGATGCCACAATGTCTCTGGGGAGCCTGCTCCAGGGCTCCAGCACCCTTACACAAAATTCTTCCTCATGTTCAGATGGACACTCAAAGCTCTTCTAGCGCAGTTCCCTTCAGTCAGCAGAGTTAGAGCATAGAATCATAGAATCAACCAGGCTGGAAGAGACCTCCAAGCTCATCCAGCCCAACCTATCACCCAGCTCTAGCCAATCAACTAGACCATGGCACTAAGTGCCCCATCCAGGCTTTTATTGAACACCTCCAGGGACAGCGACTCCACCACCTCCCTGGGTAGCCCATTCCAATGCCAATCACTCTCTCTGGCAAGAACGTCCTCCTAATATACAGCCTAGACCTCCCCTGGCACAACTTGAGACTGTGTCCCCTTGTTCTGTTGCTGGTTGCCTGGGAGAAGAGACCAACCCCACCTGGTTACAACCTGACATGCAATAGTTTCAGGGATGGGGCATCTACCACCTCTCTGGGCAACCTGAGATAGGGTCTCACCACACTTACTGTTCAACATTTCTTCCTTCGCTCCAGTCTGAATCTCAGGGTGGATCACAGAGTGGTTCTGTCTAAATATGAGTTGGAGTTTCATTGCTTTGAGGGTGCTGGAGCCCTGGAGCAGGCTGCCCAGAAGGGTTGTGGAGTCTCCTTCCCTGGAGAGATTCCAAACCCTCCATTGTGATCCAGGGCAGTCTTCTGTGGGTGCTCCTTCTTTAGCAGGGTGGGTAGTCTGGGTGATCTCCAGAGCTGCTTTCCAATCTCCACCATGCTGTGATTCTGGCGTTCTGTTAACAACTTCTCTCCTTTATCAAATCTGTTTTAAGAAGAAGGGTAGAATTGCTGCAAATAACCCCAAATCTCAATTCACAGTGGTTAATAATCAGATTTTGGATGGATTGTTATAGTAGAAGTCTAGAGAATGCTGCTGTCTTCTGTCCCAACCCAGAGAGACATGAGGAAGAAAACAAACATCCATGAAATGCAGGTTGATAGAAAAATAAATGGAAGAGTTTAACAGAAGAGTGGAGAGGCATGTGCTGAACACTCCTAAGTGTCATTACATAATTAGGTGGCTGCATCATATATCAACAGGGACCTGACATTTATTGCTTTCTCCTAACCAAAATGAGTCAGTTCCTAGAGCAACTACATGAAGCTAATCCAAAACCATGAGTGGATATTGAGCTTACCTTCACAAGGCTGAGAACTGGCTCCTGGTAAGTCTCACTTGAACTTAAGAAGAAACTTTTTGGTGTGAGGGTGCTGGAGCCCTGGAACAGGTTGCCCAGAGAGGTTGTGGAGATTCCTTCATTGGAGATTTTGAAGACACATCTGGATGAGTTCCTGTGTGACCTGCCATAGGTCCAGTGTGGCCTGCTTTGGCAAAGGGGTAGAACTGGATGATCCCTAGAGGTCCCAAACAGCCCTCACCATTATATTAGTCTATAAATAACGACCAGGTCAGATCTGTAATCAGAGTCTTGATATCACAGAATCACAGAATTGCTTCAGTTAGAAAAGCTCTCCAAGATCACCAACTGAGTCCTGGGCTGCAGCAAGAGCAGTGTGGGCAGCAGGGCAAGGGAGGGGATTCTACCCTTTTACTCTGCTCTCTTCAGACCCCACCTGCAGTCCTGTGTGCAGTTCTGGAGCCCCCAGCACAGGAAGGACATTGAAGTGTTGGAGTGAGTCCAGAGGAGGACATGAAGATGCTCAGAGGGATGCAGCAGCTCTGCTATGAGGACAGACTGAGAGAGTTGGGGCTCTGCAGCCTGGAGAAGAGAAGGCTTCCAGGAGACCTTAGAGCAGCCTTCCAGGATCTGAAAGGGGCCTACAGGAAGGCTGNTTGGATGAGGCCTTGAGTGAGCTGTACTAGTGGGAGGTGCCCCTGCCTATGGCAGGGGTTTGGAACTAGGTGATCCTTGAGGTCACTTCCAACCTTACCATTCTATGATTCTATGACTCTAAGTCCAACCATCAACCTACTGCCACCACAACCACAAAACCATGTCCTGCAGTTCCATGTCCACAGGTTTCTTAACGGCCTCCAGGGATGGTGACTCCACCGCAGTATCACAGTATCACAATATCACAAAGTACCACCTCCCTGGGCAGCCTGTTCCAATGCCTGACCACTCTCGTAGCAAAGAAAATGTTCATAATCTCCAACCTAAATATCCCTGTAGAATTTCAGGCCATTTCTTCTCATTCTATCACCTAATATTAGGGAGAAGAGACCAACCCCTACCTGACTCCAAGCACTTTCCAGGGAGTTGTTGAGAGCCAGAAGGTCTCCCCTCAGACTCATTTTCCCCACGCTGAACATCCCCAGTTCCCACTGCCACTCTTCGTCAGATCTGTTCTCCAGACCCTTCAGCAGCTCAGTGCCCTTCTTTGGACCTGTTCCAGCCCCTCAATGTCCTGCATGGACTGAGGGACCCAAAACTGAACCCAGGATTCAAGGTGCAGCCTCAACAGTGCCTAGTACAGGGGCACAATCACAACAACTTATTTAAACTCAGAAGCAAGTCTAGAGATGAGCGTTTCAAGATTCCCCTCATTACGACTCCACAGGAGCTTCACCAGGCTTGGTTATCCCCTCTTATTATCCTATTTTCCATGTCTTGCAAACCTTTAGTGGTTTTATGGGCTGTAGCAGGCATTATAGAAAGAGTCAGGCTGAATAAATTACTTCTACACGCAGATAATTTCCATTTCAGTGAGCAGCACAGGTAGGTGACACCTTTAACCTTGGAGAAATTTGAGTGATGTCTCTAACTCCTAGCTGAATCTTTCTAAATCCAAAAAGCTCATTTTTTAACAAGAATTTGTGGATCATCCTTGAGAGTTTAAGTAGAGAGCAAATAATTTAATTTATTTAAGACTACAGTAGAATGAGGGATGGAGTAAGTTGGTTAGAGGCAGCTGGGATCCAAGCGTGGAAGTACCAAGGAAGATCTTAACAGGTAGAATTCATTAAACCCACACTTGTGAGTACAGATCAAGTGCAGTTAAGAGAGCTGCTCCACCAGAATTGAATTTTTTTTTCTCTTATGCAACATTACCCAAATCTTGCAAATTCACATTTCAGTAAATAAATAACTAAAACCCACACTGGAATTCAGTTTTCACTTGACAAGGAACAAACCATGGACTCACAGAATGCATTGGGTTGGAAGGGACCCTAAAATGCCATCTTGTCCAACTGCCCTGCAGTCAGCAGGGATACAGAATCATTGAATTCCAAGTTGGAAGAGACCTCAAAGATCATCTCATCCAACCTTTACATTCCTGCTCCTGCCAGTTGGCATCAGGTTGGCACAGGTGTCTTAGAAACGTGGAGATAGCCACACTGCAGGGATGATGAATCTGAGAGTGAAGGGTTTTAAAGGGCGAAGGAAGGCAAAAGGGCAGCAATGGGAAGAGTCTGGTGGGTGGTGGTGGGCTGGGCTGCAGTCAGCCCAAGGAATGCTGTAGCTCTTCCAGCCAAGTTGTCATAGAACCATAGAATGGCAAGGTTGGAAGTGACCTCAAGGATCACCTAGTTCCAAACTCCTGCCATAGGCAGGGACACCTCCCACTAGTACAGCTCACTCAAACCCTCATCCAACCTGACCTTGAACACCTCCAGCAAGGGAGCAGCCACAACATCCCTGGGCAACCTGTGCCAGTGTCTCACCACATTCACTGCAAACAACTTCCTCCTGACATCCAGTCTAAATCTCCCCTCTTCCAGTTTAAACCCATTACCCCTTCTCCTGTCATTGCAAGACCTGAGCTATGTGTGAGAGCCAGAGCAAGGGACACAATGCTTGAGGAAGACCTCATTAGCCATTGGATGGATGGGTAGGTGGTAGGTACCCAAATTCACACTCGGCCCTCAGTGATTTCATCTCTGCAGGATGGCTGGAGGCAAACAGGGACAGCAAAGCCACCCCTTGGCCAAGGGAACTAACCAACTTGATCAGGGCCATAGAGAAGGAGGTCCATGGCACACCAATGATTTGATCTCCAACTTGATCAGGTTGCTTAGGACCCCACCAAGTCCCTTTCACATCTCAAATACAGAAGAACACCAGAAAAACAGAAAACAGGAGTGACAAATTCTCTCCCCAAGAGTTTAACATCCTGTGATTCTGCAGCTCTCAGAGGGTGTAGTCCTATGAGCATTCAGAGCACTTTTGGTATTTATCATCATCTCAGATTATTTCTGAGGAGACTGAGAGGAGACTTCATCTGCCTCTATGACTCCCCCAAAGCAAGTTGGAGCCAGGTGGGGGCTGGTCTCTTCTTACATGCAACAAGTGACAGAACAAAAGGAAATGATCACAAGTTGTACCAAGGCAGGCTCAGGTTGAGTGTTAGGAAAAATTTCTTCCCAGAAAAGGTTCTTGGGCACTGGAACAGGCTGCCCAGGGAGGTGGTGAAGTCACCATCCTTGGAGATGTTTTAAAGGTGTGTGGATGTGGTGCTGAGGGACATGGTTTAGAGGCAGTAGCTTAGCAGTAGCAGAAGGGTTATGAACAGTTCATGATCTCAAAGGATTTTTCCAACATGACCAGTTCTTTGATTCCATGATTCTATTTCATCTTCAACAACTTTCTGTCTGTACCTTGGCAGGAAGGTACAACAAAGCCCTCACTAAGCAGCCTTCACAGAATGTGGGCTCAGAAACATCAATCAGAAGAGTTTGTATCTATTTATGATAATGCTATGAATCATCTCCTGAAAAAAAAAAAGTTTCAGCCTGACTCACCTGACCTGTTGTCAGCTGATGTCTCATCTAAACAACTTCAATGCCAACTGAATTCATGTTCTCTTCCATAGAACGATGGAATGATTTTCATAGAATGATTTGGGTTGGAAGGGACCTTAAAGACCATCTAATTCCAACTCCCTACCATGAGCAGGGACACTTTCCACTAGACCAGGTTGCTTATCCAGTCTGGCCTTGAGCACCTCCAAGGAGGGGGCATCAGTTCCATCATCCAACATCCAGTTCCCAGACTTCAAGTCTCATTTTCTCTGGCTATTTTATCACAGCAAAGCCTAGCAAAACAGTGCAACCTGGTCCAAAGCCTGAGAGTGCAGAGCATAAAACAATATGGCACCTGATTTGCTAATCCAGCCTCAGAAAGATATCTTCTCACTGCAACCTTGGCAAACAAATCCAGAACTCAACCCAAGATCTCCATCAGAGCTGTAGGAATAATTGATTTTTCATTTCAGTAGCCAAATTGGAAAAGTAAATAGGTTGAAATTAACCCAAAATGGTTTTCTGGGTTGTTTTTGTCATGAGAGTGAGACACAGAGCGAGGACAAGCTGCTTCTCCTCCACCCAACAACAAACAATTTGGTGACTATTTCTCTGGGGGATTTTAAGACCCATCTAGATGTGTTTCTGTGTGACTTGTCCTAGGTGGCCCTGCTTTGACAGGGGGGGTTGTACTTGACCATCTCCAGAGGTCACTTCCAACCCCTACTAACCTCCACATGTGACCTGCATTGAATTCCTTGATTCCTCTCCCCACAGAAGGACTCTTATCACCACCCTACAAGGCATTTGGAAGGAGGCTGCTCTTCTTCTCTCACTGCTCTCATTTCCATAGGTTATTTCACCACCCATTAGAAGAGAAAAACAAGTGTCCTCCCACCACTGCGGGAGATGTGCCCCAAATAGCAGATGATTGAATTACTCTTGGCACTCAAATGCTTTACATCAAGAGAAGCATAAGATACAGGAGAGCTTTTTACTGCACATGGTCACAGATCCAATGTTTGAAACGTTCCCCCAGGAGTGAAGGAAGAGTTTCCAATCCTCACCTCCATTTCTCCCAGGCACCCAGCAACAGAACAAGAGGACACAGCCTCAAACTGTGCCAGGGCAGGTTTAGGCTGGAGATTAGGAAGAAATTCTTCACAGAAAGAGTGATTGGCATTGGAATGAGTTGCCCAGGGAGGTGGTGGAGTCCCCATCCCTGGAGGTGTTTAAAAGGAGGCATGGATGCCCTGGATGAGGCACTTAGTGCCATGGGTTAGTTAATTAGAAGGGTCAGGTGATAGGTTGGACTCGATGATCCTAGAGGTCTCCTCCAACCTGGTTAATTCCACGATTCCCTGCTTCCCAAATAAAAATAAATGGGCTTCTGCTACCTGGAATGAGATGAATGGCTACATGAAAGTGTAATAACAGGAAGAGGACATGCTTAGAATCATGGAATCTTTTTGGTTGGAAGAGATCCTTGAGATCATTGAGTCCAATCATTAAGCCAGCACTAAACCATGTCCCTCAGCACCCCATTTCCACTGCTTTGAAACCATTCCAGGGATGGGGACTCCACCAATGCCCTGGGAAGACAGGCCCAGGCCTTGACAAACATTTCAGTGCAGAGGGTTGTTCTTTCCCAGGTTCAGAACTCTACACTTAACTTCATGAAGCTCAACAAAGACATCTCCACTCAATCCTGCAGCACTGGATATACTACATCTAAAATTGTACCTCTACAGTTGGAGACACCACAAACTTGAGTCTTAGAATCATAGAATAGTAAGGTTGGAAGGGACCTCAAGGATCACCTAGTTCCAAACCCCTGCCATAGGCAGGGATACATCATGAGGTTTTATCTGTACACAGTAGAACATTTCTGAAAACTAGAGGATAAAAATTATTATAGAATCATAGAGTTGTTTTGGCTGAAAAAGCCCTCCAAGATCACCAAGTCCAACCATCAACCCAACCCCACCATGGCCATTAAACTATGTCCCACAGAGCCAAGTCCACGCATTGTTGAACACCTCCAGGGATGGTGACTACACCACCTCCCTGGGCAGGCTGTTTCAGTGCCTGACCACTCTTGCAGCAAAGAACTTTTTCCTAATCTCCAACCTAAATGTCCCCTGGCACAATTGCAGGCCATTCACTGGAAATGCAACAGATGGAAATTCCTCCTCATAAGATTTTTTTTTTTTTGGTGAGATAATTATCTAATGAACGGAAACGTGCTACAAAAAAACGCTGGAGTACGCCGACTTGAGTCTGTGCTTGAAACAGAGTCAGAAATCCCTGGTTTCCTTTTACAAACAAGGCTGTTAAAACAGCTTAAAAACCTCCCAGGAAATCCAGGAAAATTTATTCTGTGTGCTCTGAAAGAGGAAATCTCTGTTATGCGACCGGATACCCACCAAATACATGCACATTTTAATTAATCCCATTAATTTTACAGGCTTCCTTGCTTGTTTAACCTCTAAAGCAAGCAGCTTTCTTGAATGGAAATTAAATTTCAAGCTTCAAAGTAAGTAGGGTTGGGTTTGGTTTTTTTGTTGTTGTTTGTTTTTGGTTGGGTTGGTTTTTTTTGTAACAACTAACACTAAAACCCACAAAATGTTTCTTGCTGCGTGAGAATCTCATTTTGTTTTTCTCATAGATATTATTGGGTGGTGAATGGTTGAGAGCAGCCCTGAGGAAAAGGACCTGGGGGTCTGGGCTGATGAAAAACTCAACATGAGCCTGCAGTGTAAGTGCAGCCCAGACAGCAACTGAGTGCTGGGTTGCAGCAAGAGCAGTGTGGGCAGCAAGGCAAGGGAGGGGATTCTGCCCTTTTACTCTGCTCTTGTCAGACCACATCTGGAGTCCTGTGTGCAGTTCTGGAGCCCCCAACACAGGAAGGACATGGAACTGTTGGAGCAGGTCCAGAGGAGGGTCACAAGCATGATCAGAGGGCTGCAGCAGCTCTGCTATGAGGACAGGCTGAGAGAGTTGGGGCTCTGCAGCCTGCAGAAGAGAAGGCTTCCAGGAGACCTTAGAGTAGCCTTCCAGGGTCTGAAGTGGCCCTACAGGAAGGCTGGGGAGGGACTATTGACAAGGTTTTGTAATGATAGGACAAGGAGCAATGGGTTTAAACTGGCAGAGGGGAGATTTAGACTGGATGTCAGGAGGAAGTTGTTTGCAGTGAGGGTGGTGAGACACTGGCACAGGCTGTCCAGGGAGGTTGTGGCTGTTCCCTCCCTGGAGGTGTTCAAGGCTGGGTTGGAGGAGGTCTTGAGTGAGTTGTACTAGTGGGAGGTGTCCCTGCCTATGGCAGGGGGTTGGAACTAGATGATCTTTGAGGTCCCTTCCAACCTTACCATTCTACGATTCTGTGATTTTCAGAGCAGTGACAGAAACTGAAAGCACCGCTCCTGGTTGCTTTATAGAATGATGTGCAGGGCAGGAAAAAATTATTTATTGTGTTGTAGGTCTGAGGGAGCTATATTTGATGTGCTGGAGCATGTCCAGAGAAGTGCAATGAAACTGGTAAAAGACCTGGAGAACAAGTCTGGTGAGGAGCAACTGAGAGAACTGGGGCTGTTTAATCTGAAGGAAAAGAGGCAGAGGGGAGACCTCATTGCTCTCCAGCTCCCTGAAAGGTGATAGAATGAAAGGAAATGGTCTCAAGTTGCACAAATGAAGTTTGCTTGGATATTAGGAACAATTTATTTGCTGCAAGAGTGGTCAAGCATCAGAACAGGCTGCCCAGGGAGATGATGGAGTCACCATACCTGGAGATGTTCAAGAAATGTGTGGACCTGACACCTGGGGACATGGTTTAATGGCCATGATGGTGCTGGGTTGACGGCTGGACTGGATGATCTTAGAGGTCCTTTTAACTGAAACAATTCTTCCCTGAAGAGATTTCAAACTCACCTGGTATTGTGATGCTGGGTAAGCTGCTGTGGATGACCCTGCTTTAGCAGGGAGACTGGACTAGAGGATCTGCAGAGTTCCCTTCTAACTCCTACCATTTTGTGATTCTGTGAATCACAAGCTGGATTCAGAGTCCTGCTATCACAGAATTCTTGAGCTGTTTCATTTGGAAAAAACCCTCTGAGACTGGATGATAAAGAACTGGCTTGATGGCCACACTCAAAGAGTGGTTGCCAATGGGTCCATGTCCCAGTGGAGGCAGTGACAAGCAGAGTCCCTCAGGGATCAGTGCTGGCCCAGTCTTGTTCAACATCTTTGTTGGTGCCATGGACAGAGGCATTGAGTGCAGCCTCAGCAAGTTTACTGACAACACCAAGCTGTGTGGTGCAGCAGACAGGCTAGAGGGCAGGGATGCCATCCAGAGTGACCTGGACAGGCTGGAGAGGTGGGCACAAGCCAACCTCAGGAGGTTAAACAAGACCAAGTGCAAGGTCCTGAAGCTGGGTCGAGGCAACCCCAAGCACCAACACAGACTGGGCAGTGACTGGCTGGAGAGCAGCCCTGAGGAGAGGGACTTGTGGGTGCTGGTGGATGAGAAGCTCAACATGAGCCAGCAGTGTACACTTGCAGCCCAGAAAGCCAACCAGAGCCTGGGCTGCAGCAGAAGTGCCAGCAGGTCGAGAGAGGTGATTCTCCCCCTCTACTCCACTCTAGTGAGACCTCACCTGGAGTACTGCATCCAGTTCAGGAGCTCCTGGGACAAGAGGGAGGTGGACATGCTGGAGTGTGTCCAGAGAAGAGCCACGAGGATGCTCAGAGGGCTGGAGCTGCTCTGCTATGAGAACAGACTGAAAGAGTTGAGGTTGTTCAGTCTGGAGAAGAGGAGGCTCCCAGGTGACCTTCTTGTGGCCTTCCAGTATCTGAAGGAGGCCTTAAAAAAAGCAGGGAAAGACTTTTTAGGTTCTCAGGCAGTGACAGGACTAGGGGGAATGGGGCAAAGCTGGAGGTGGGGAGATTCAGACTGGATGCGAGGAGGAAGTTGTTCAGCATGAGAATGGTGAGAGCCTGGCATGAGTTGCCCAGGGAGGTGGTTAAGGCCCCATCCCTGGAGGTGTTTAAGGTCAGGTTGGATGAGGGTCTGGCCAGCCTGATCTAGGGTAGGGTGCCCCTGCACATGGCAGGGAGGTTGGAACTAGATGGTCCCTTCCAACCCTAACTGATTCTATGATCTCCTAGATGAGGTCCCTTCCCACTGCCATCATGCTGGAATTCTGGGATTTGTGCAATGACTGCATAGAGTAGCTTGCAAAATTTAAAAAAAAAAAAATAGAAAACATAACAAGAGAAAAAAGGATGCAAATTCCTTCAGTTTGTTTTTTCCTGCTCAATGTGCTGGAGGCATGTGACAAATATTGATAATAAACTAACATCTTCAGGTGTAATGAAAGAGAAACTTGTTCAAGGCTGTGGGAAAGTGGCAGCATCATGTATCAGGAACAACATCTCAGAGCACAGGTACCACCAGCTACACCATGGCCTGTCAGCTGTAATTAGGTGCTATGAATCATGGCATACATTTCTCTTTGAATCACAGTGTATGGATTGATGTTCTGTTGAACAAAAAAAAAAAAGAAAAAAACCAAAATAATGAGAGAGAATGGTTACTTCTCCTCATCTGTGAAGTTTATGCCCTACCAGGCAACAATATGATGCTCGAGGAACCAGATGGATGGAGAACTTCTCTGCTGCTGAAGATGGAGTTCACAGAATGTTTTGGGTTGGAAGAGACCTTAAAGACATCCAGTTCCAAAACCCCCCAAAAAAAAACCAAAAAAACAAAAACCCCAGTTCCAAGTCTCCCACTAGAGCAGGTGGCTCAAGGCACCATCCAACTTGGTTTTGAACACTTTGAGGGAGGGGGCATTCACAGCCTCCCTGGGCACCCTGTTGCAGTGTCTCACCACCCTCACTATAAAGAATTTCTTCCTAATCCCCAGTCTAAATCTGCCCTCTTCCAGCTCACAGCCACTGTCCCTCATCCTACCACTACAAGCCTTTGTAAAAAGTCCCTCCCCTGGTTGTCCTGTAGAACCCTTCAGGTACTGGAAGGCTCTAAGGTCTCCCTGGAGCTGCCTTCTATCCAGGCTGAACAGCCCCAATTCTCAGAACATGTACCCAGGAGAGAGGTGCTGCAGCCCTCTGATCATCTTTGTGGCCTCCTCTGGAACTGCTGAAGCAGCTCTATGTCCTTGTGCTGGGGGCACCACAACTGGGTGTAGTACTCCAAGTGGGGCCTTCACCAGAGCAGAAGGCTCCCCAGCATAGGGGGACATTCGGCTGCCCATAAAGGCACTGCAGCCCATGAGGAGCATCTGCAGGAGGAAGATGAGGGATCACCAGGGCTGAGCTTCGTTTCCACTGGCTGCTGTCCCAGAAGGACTCTGTCCCTTTTGCCTCCCATCCCCATTGTTGTGTTCCAGAATCCAGCTCCTGAAAACAGTTCCCATCTGCTGCTGAGTCCAGTGCGGGACTTGCCCAGTGCCTGACCCCAGCAGCAGTGATGGAGCCAATCTCTTTTCCATAGTCCTCAGCAAAAAGACAAGAAGCAACAGCTACAAATTGGAACATTGAAAGTTTCACCTCAACATAAGGAGAAACTTCTTAACAGTGAGGCTGATAGAGTACTGGAACAGGCTCCCCAGGGAGGTTGTGGAGTCTCCTTCTCTGGAGACTTTCAAAACCTGCCTAGATGCACTCCTGTGTGGACTACCCTAGGGGATGTTGCCTTGGTAGGGAGGTTGGACTCAATCCCTGGAGGTCCTCTTCCAGCCTCTGAGATTCTGTGATGCCAGTGGTGCTGTCACTGCCATCAGGATTTGGTTCCATATTGGTTTGTGTCTCTGTGTCTCTATTCTATAGGGTTGCTCTTCTTTCCATCCCAGTTGGCTCACTTTATTTCTCTCCCTACTCACCTCTCTTCCTTTCCCCCTTTCTCCTCCCTTTCTCAAAGCAGAAGGGTTCACAGAGAGTCTCTAGCACTCCTTTGGTGGTCAGCCCATCCCAAAGCCTTGGCACTGGCAATGAACTTGCAGGCAGGGACAGTCCTGGACCTGTTCCAGGCAAGCAGCTTTCAGCAATTAGATAACTTTGTACACTTTAAACCTCAGCAATCTCTCTGGGTTGTTCAGATGCTGTGAGATTATTTAGTAACCCTCTGGCATTTTCCTACCTTTTTAACTTCAGCATCACAAGGACACAAGCTGAGTGGATGTATGATGGCACCTGTGGATGCCAAGGAGCTTCCCACACCTCAGCACCTCTGGCAAGCCAATCCTCCACAGCTTCATCTGCTTCATCCCCCTACCAAGGAGCATTGGTGAGGAACACTATCATGAATATTTCATCCTCTATAAATTCATATTAATATTGATGGAGATGTTCAGATCTTATAACACATCATATGGTGCAAGGTGACAGATCCTAACATCTCAGCCAGCAGCAGAGGAGTCACACTTTTCACTTTAGGAAACAGAGAATTCACCCCATTGGTGTAAGAGCAAGTAAGAGAGATCTGGGAAAGAGATTTTCTTGGCAGAGATGAATTAA
This sequence comes from Eubucco bourcierii, assembly GCA_013396675.1. NCBI lineage: Eukaryota > Metazoa > Chordata > Aves > Piciformes > Ramphastidae > Eubucco > Eubucco bourcierii. Next base: position 14,963 of record VWZE01013849.1, on the reverse strand, counting down.
ATGCCTGGTTGATACAGTTGGAGAGTCTGAAACCACTCTCTCTGCAAAGAGGTCCTTAAATCAAAGCCTTGCATGCTGTACTGGGAGGAGCTGCCTCCTCTGCTCTGGAGTATAACAGGCTGCTGGTGAGAGTGGTTGCCAGGGAAGAGAGACCACAGAATAAAGTGAAGGTGATGTTGAAGGAGAAATACAGAGTTTGTGAGATTGAAGAGACAGCAGAGATAGGTAGGTAGGTAGATAATATATAGATGACAGATTTATTGATTGACAGATCAATAGATGTTACTCAGGTACCTAAATTATATATAAAATCTGAATTATATATAAATCTCAAAAAATTAATCAGAGTACCATAGAATGGTTTGGGTTGGAAGAGATCTTCAAGATCATTCAGTTTCAGCCCCTCCAGCCACACACAGAGACACCATCCTCAAGGACCATCAAGTCCAACCATTAACCCAGCACTGCCAGGTCACCACTACATCATGCCCCTCAGCACTACATCTCCATGGCTTTGAAACCTTTGAAGCCTTGGCCAGCCCTTGGCAAATTTCTGAGGAAGAAATAGTCCCTAAAATCCTTGTCCTACTGTCTTCAGCTCCCACCACATAAACAACACAAGTTGCTGTTAGTTGATCAATTGCACTTCCAAAAAATGCACTTTATTAGCACTTTTGTCTGAGGTCCTTTTCATTGTCTCTCACCTTTCCTTCACCAGAAACAATTATCTCAGTCTGCACAAAAACAAAAACCGCAAGAAGGTTAAACTGAAACTGAGAGAAGTGAATTAATGCAATATTCCACAGAATCCCAGTATGGCGGGGGTTGGAAGGGACTTCTGGAGATCACCCAGCCCAACCTCTCTGCTAAAGCAGCATCACCCACAGCAGCTTGCCCAGGATCACAATGCCCAGGTGAGGCTGGAATCATAGAATGGTAAGGTGGGAGGGGCCCTCAAGGATCATCTAGTTCCAACCCCCTGCCATAGGCAGGGGCACCTCCCACTAGTACGACTCACTCAAGGTCTCCTCCAACCTGGTCTTGAACACCTCCAGGGAGGGAGTAGCCACAATCTCCCTGGCCAGCCTGTGCCAGTGTCTCACCACCCTCACTGCAAACAACTTCCTCCTAACATCCAGTCTAAATCTCCCCTCTGCCAGATTAAACCCATTGCCCCTTGTCCTGTCATTGCAAGACCTTGTCAATAGTCCCTTCCCCCTGGAATCTCTCCAGAGAAGGAGAATCCACAGCATCTCTAGGCACCCTGCTCCTTCAATGTAACAGAACTTGGAATAGAAGACCTGAGCCCTACTCCATCCTTGAGGGCTGGTTCTCATAGCTTTGGAAATAGTGTGAAAACCCCAATTCCTATTTTCAGCCTCACTCTAAACCCCCAAACCCATTCACTACTCTTCATTTTCTGTTCTTTGCCCAGGGCTCCTCCAACTTCATGTAGGGATTTGGGGAGTCCCATTTGAAACAAATTGTTTTTAATTAAAATAGTAATTTTCAGCCCCAAGAGATGTAAACTATTCAAGAGTTGCCGGGAGGGAGATCCTACTAATGGAGAGCAATGAGCAATTACAGCCAATCTGCTGCAGGTTCTCTGAGAAAAAGACTGGAAAAGGAGAGCAGCCACTTGCCAAGGGACCATTTATCACCACAGACAGCATTTAACAGCGTGCAGGTTTTTCCTTCCATAAAGGCTCAGCAAGTGCACTTCATTTTCTCATGTGTCATCAAGTCATTTTGATGTAAGAGGAGAGATCAGCCAAGGGAAATGGGAGAAACAAATCTCCTCACCGTTAAAGAGCTCGTCAGCACCTGAAACAAGAAGCAAGGCAGGCAAATGAAAATGTTTTTCCTCCTGAAAGTGAACACTTTGGCTCAGACAAGGCCAGGTAGGATGAGACTTCTGAGCAACCTGGTGTAGTGCAAGGTGTCCCTGTCCATGGCAGGGGTTGGGACAAGACAATCTTTAAGGTTTCTCCCAACCCAAACCATTCTCTGACCGTCTCATATCCCTGCTCCTTTTATCCCAAATACCCAGCACTTCACAAATAGTCATTGGAGACCTACCAGATGTGCTGGTTTGAGGCTAATTGGAATATTTTAGTGGAGAAAATTATACTATAGTCTGTGAAAACGAAACGATGGTGATGACTACTTCACTCATAGGCTTGCTGAGATGTTTAAGAATACAAACCATAGAAAACACAGACACTGGGGCTTGCAGACACTCTTAGGCTGTCTAGCTTCTGGCCTCCTCTCCCCTCTGCTGAGTAACCTCACTATCCACTTTCCTTCTAACCCCCCTGGCCCATCCTCCAAACTCACCTTGAGAGTAAGGTAAACCCTTGGGTAAGGTATAGGGGTGGGGAGAAGGTGGAAGGGTGGTTGGGAGCCCCTTCTGGGGTCTCTGATTTCTGGGAGGGGAGTTGTGTTTCTGTATTACCTTTAACTTGTATATTTCTGTAACTATTCCTGTCTATAGTGTCTATATCTGCTTGTACTTTGTGCTGAGCTGTAAATAGAGCTTCAGTCCTTAACTTCCAGCTGGCTGAGTCTAGTCTGGGTGATTTTACAAAGTGTAAAAAGCTTTTACAAAGCTCCCAAACCATCACAGCAGATTTGGGGACTATTTAGAAACTCCAACAAAGTCCATGTTTCCTTTTTCTCCCACACAAAGTTCAAAGAGAATTCAAAGTTCAGAGGGGATTCTGCCCCTCTGCTCTGCTGAGATCCCCTCTGCAGTGCTGGGGCCAGCTCTTGCAGTCCTCAGCACAGCAGAGACATGGACATGTTGAATCGGGGCCAGAAGAGGCCACAGCAATGATTGAAGTGCTGGAAGCCCTCTGCTGTGAGGCCAGGCTGAGAGAGTTGGGCTTGTTCAGCCTACAGAAGAGAAGGCTCCAAGGAGACCTAGAAGTCTTTCAGTGCTTCAGGTGGCTGATTGGGAAGCTGAGGACAGACTTTTGAGCAGGGCCTGTTGTGACAGGACAAGGGGTGATGGTTTGAACTCAAAGAGGGAGATTCAGAGTGCAAAGAAGCAAGAAAAAATATTTGGCACTGAGTGTGCTGAGAACCTGGCCTGAGTTGCCCAGAGAGGTGACAGGTGCCCCATCCGTGGAACCATTGTAGGTCAGGTTGTTTGGGTCACTGAACAGCCTGCTCTAGTTGCAGATGTCCCTGCTGACTGCAAAGGGGTTGGACTAGATGACTTTTAAAGTTCCCTTCCAACTCAAACCATTCCATGATTCTATGAAACCACATATTGCAGTGTGAAGGTTTGGGAGTTACCCCCTTCCCCCCCACACTTGTAAAATGACCCAGACTAGCACTCAGTCGGCTGGAAGTTAAATGATGAAGCTATATTTGCAGCTTTGCACAATGTACAGCAGATATTTACACTATATACACAATATTTACAGAAATATACAAGTAAAAGGTAATACAGCAACACAACTCCCCTCCCAGAAATCAGAGACCCCAGGAGGGGCTCCCAACCACCCTTCCACCTTCTCCCCACCCCTGTACCTTACCCCAAGGTTTGCCTTACGTGCAAGGTAAATTAGGAGGATCGTCCAAGGGGGTTAGAAGAAAAGTGGTTAGTGAGGATTAATCAGCAGAGGAGCCAGAGCCCAGAAGCTGCTAGATCCCACCAGCAGCTCCTGCTCAAGCAAGCGACAGAGAGAGACTGACTTATCAATTGTTTTGGTTAGTGTTCCCAAACAATTCTCCAGCAAGCGTATGAGTGAAGTAGACATCATGATGTTTTCCTTTCACAGCCTATAGTGTAATTTTCTCTATTAAAATATTCCAATTAGCCTCAAACCAGCACATGCAGGAAATGGATGATATCCAGAGGTCCCTTCCAACCCTCAACATGATGGGATTATATGATTATTGTTAGAATCATAGAATTGTTTGGGTTAGAAAAGGCCTCTAAAATCATTGAATCCAAACATCCACCATGGTCATTAAACCACTTCCCCAAGTGCCATGTCCACGTTTCTTGAAAAGCTCCAGGGATGGTGACTTCACCATTTCCATGGAAAGCCTGTTCCAATGCCTGACCACTCTTGCAGAAAAGAAATCTTTCCTAATCTCCAACCTAAAGCTCCTCTGGCACAATTTCAGGCCATTTCCTCTCATCCTATCACCTGATACCGGGGGGAAAAGTTCAATCCCCACCTCCTCTCAGGGAGTTGTAGAAGGCAATGAGGTCTCCCCTTACCTTTCTCTTCTCCACACTGAGCAACCCCAGCACTCTTAGCAACCCCAGTACCCTTAGCTACTACTCACCAGACCTGTTCTCCAGACCTTTCACCAGCTTTATTGCCCTTCCCTGGACCTTGTAAGGTCCCTTTCTCACCCAAACCAGTCTGTGATTCTACAATAATACTTAAAGATCAAGCACTGTAGCAAGCTTCCTAGGGAAAAAAAAAAAACCCTCAAAATAAAAACCCATCTATTTTCTGTAAATTATATTCAGTTATTCCTTGTTTTTCTCTTCAGGAATCACAGAGCATCTGCCTCTGCCACCCACAGCCACAGCCACAGTCCAAGGAATAGTTGTTCACGTCAGCACAGTGACCTACCAGAGGTAGCATCAAGATGAAGAGTCATCGTCGTCTTCTGTTTTTTTCCCCCTTCTCTCTCCATCCAAAGCTCATTAAATCAGGAGGAATGTTCACCATAGATCTCAGCAGGTGCTGCATGGAATGGAGACATTGTTTATTCATCCTGGTGGCATCTGAGTGGCTTAGGCAGTGCACGCCAGCAGATGACACAATATTTCACCCGTGGCTATGCTGTAATAATTAAATAATATTAAGTAGAAGTGCCAGGGATGGGATTAGTGGTGAACTCCAGACTCTTTAAAAGAATCCCATTGAAAGATGTTTTAAGCAGACATTCCACAAGGGCAAGCAGATAAATTAAATTTTCCCTCAGCAATCTCAGTGACAAGGGGAGAATACTAAGCAGGGAGCGTGAGGGACGTGTTGTAGCAAAATGTTTGGCCTTATTTTTTTAATTTAAATGTAGTTATAGAGATGAAAAGCCTGGAGGCATCAACCATTGCCAGCCTAAGCTTACATAACGAGGAAGCCTTTAAAAGCACACTCCAATCAGCACTGCCCACAACTGCTAGAGTATCACAGTATCACAATATCACAGTATCACCAAAGTTGGAAGAGACCTCAAAGCTTATCAAGTCCAACCCATTACCACAGACCTCAAGACTAGACCACAGCACCAAGTGCCACGTCCAAACCCACCTTGAACACCTCCAGGGACGGTGACTCCACCACCTCCCTGGGCAGCCCATTCCAGTAGCCAGTGACTCTCTCAGTCAAGAACTTTCTCCTCCCCTCCAGCCTAAACTTCCCCTGGCCCAGCTTGAGACTGTGTCCTCCTGTTCTGGTGCTGGTTGCCTGAGAGAAGAAAGCAACCTCCTCCTGGCTACAACCAACCTTCAGGTAGTTGTAGACAGCAATAAGGTCTCCCCTGAGCCTCCTCTTCTCCAGGCTAAACAATCCCAGCTCCCTCAGCCTCTCTTCATAGAGCTGTGCTCGAGGCCTCTCACCAGCCTCGTTGCCCTTCTCTGGACACGCTCAAGCACCTCAATGTCCTTCTTAAATTGAGGGGCCCAGAACTGGACTCAAGGTATGGCCTAAGCAGTGCAGAGTACAGGGGAAGAATGACCTCCCTGCTCCTGTTGGCCACACTATTCCTGATGCAGGCCAGGATGCCATTGACCTTCTTGGCCACCTGGGCACACACAGAGTTGTCTGAGGATGGATTTATTTCTTCAGCATACACATAGAATCATAGAATGGTAAGGTTGGAAGGGACCTCAAGGATAACCTAGTTCCAACCCCCTGCCATAGGCAGGGACACCTTCCACTAGCACAGCTCACTCAAGGCCTTGTCCAGCCTGGCCTTGAACACCTCCAGGGAGGGAGCAGCCACATGTGCAAAAGTCTCCTCTTTTCTTTTCTTTCTGCTTTTTTATTTTTAATTAATAAATATATTATCCAAACCCATGATTTGTCTCTGGCAAAGAAATCCTTTGAAGCAGCCCAAGCAGCCTTTGAAGTTAAAATAGAGAAGGCACTTTGGATTCATACAGCCATTTCTAAACTCCTCGACCCTAAAAAAAAAGAAAAAGACACATAGCTAAGTGAGAAACTGATATACTGAAATTAGAGAGTCATAGAATGGCTTCAGCTGGATGGGACCTCAAAGGTCCTCTAATTCCAACCCTGCAGCCCTGTCATAGGAAGGGACACCTCCACTACACCAGGTCACTAAAAGCTTCACCCAGCTTGGTCTTAACCAGCTTGGGACATCAGGAGTGTTCACACAAATAAAATGTCACTTAAATGTCAGGGTTTGTATCTTTGGGTGTAAATTGATGTCACAGGTCAGAGCTGGGCTGACCACCAGAGGAGTGCCAGAGTCTCTCCATGGACGCCTCTGCCTTCCCAAAGGGAAGACAAAGGGAAGGAGGAGTAGAGACTGGTGGGGTGGGAAAGAAATTAAACCAGGTTGGGATGGAAAGAAGAACAATTCCATCGAGTAGAGATACAAACCAGCATGGAACCCAAGTCCTGACAGCAATGATGGCACCATTGATGCTGGAGGCAGGCACTGGACAAGTCCCAGACTGGACTCAGTAGCAGACAGGAACCAGATTCAGGAGCTGGATTTTGGGACTGGATTCATGAAGACAGGGATGGGACTGGATTCATGAAGACAGGGATGGGCCTGGTGATCCCTCATCTTTCTCATGAGGATGATGTCCATAAAGTACCAGCACTGAGCAGAGACTGAGCTGAGAAGTCAAACAACTAAAATTGTTTTAGTTTCCTTTCCCACCCTATCAGTCTCCCATCTTTCCTTTCTCTTCCCTTTTGTAAGGCAGAGAAGACCATGAAAAACCTCTGCCACTTCTCTGGTGTCCAGCCCAGCCCTTGACTCTTGACAGTTTGCTGGACTCTTCTTATTCCATCATCCACTATTTTCTTTTACACAAAAATCCTATCAAAACATCAATTTAAACTTTTTTTTTCCCAGTGAAGAAACAATGACCTGATTTACCTTCCCCCCCCCCCTTTTATATTTTATTATTTATTTTAGTTTACTTTGGTTTATTTTCTTTTGTTATATCTTGAGTTGTTTTAATTTTAGGTTATTTCACTTCATTTTATGTTATTTTACTTCATTTTATGTTATTTTTTGTTTAAGGTTTTTTTTATGTTTATTTATGTTATTTTTTGTTTAGTTTTTATTTAGGTTTGGTGTGGGTGGGCGTTGTTATATTTTGTTTTCTTTTATCTTAAGTCCTTACTATTTAATCCCTTTTTATGCAGGCTGAGTGCTCAGAAAGAGGGCGACAGTCATCATGAGAACCAAAATTAAAAAGGCAAATACCTCACATAAGAGAAATGCTCATAAATCTCTATTTACAACAGGCATAAAAGTAAACTCCCCACAGATGACTTACTGCTCTTATAATGAATTTGACTAATAGGTCCTTGGATTTTATTAGCATTGGGAAAGAACATATTTTATGGTCAAATATTTAAGATACTTGTAGGAAGCAAACTCAAAAAAAAAAAATACTGCAAATATTAAGACACTGTAAATATTAAAGCGTTCAAATACTTCAAATAATGTAAGAAACTCATTGCAAAATAATTCCCTGCCTGCAGAACAGGTGATTGCCAATATTTGAAATGCTTTCTTTGCTGATGATGGCTTTATTTGGAGTGCAAATGAAGAATTTGAGGTGTTCCTCAGAGAAACAGGCAGCAGAGCAATTGACATTTGGAGTGCTGACCAGAGGAGGCCTTCAGGGATCAATAATTACAGAACCACAGGATCATTTAGGTTGGAAGAGACCTTTAAGATCATGGAGTCCAAACATTAACCCAGCACTGCCAGGTCACCACTAAACTACCTCTCTCAGCACCACAGCTCCTCAGCTTTGCAATCCCTTCAGGGACAGCGATTCCATCGCTTGTGAAGTGACAACGAAGCACTACAAAAGAAGTACAGGATACAAAAGTACTCACTTCAGGAAGGGTTTCCTCAATTTCCATCACTTCATGGTAGCCCACACAGCTTTGAAACAGCCCCAGAATTTTTGGACAGAGCTGTGATTTCTGCATTGTCCATGTGGCAGCCACCCAGAGGCCAGATTGCTGGGCCTGGTACAGACTTGTTCTGAAAACAGGAAAAGGAAGAACATAGAATCAGAAAATGGTTTAGATTGGAAGGGACCTCAAAGACCATCCGGTTCCAAGGGGCACCTCCCACTAGAACAGGTTGCTCAAGGACTCATCCAACCTGACCTTGAACACCTGCAGGGAGGTTGTGGAGCACAGAAGCACAGAATGTGATCAAAGATCACATTCTGTGCTTCTGTGCTCCACAACCTCCCTGGGCAACCTGTGCCAGAGTCTCACCACCCTCACTGCAAACAGCTTCCTCCTAAAATTCAGTTTCGATCTCCCCTCTGCCAGTTTGAACCCATTGCCCCTTGTCCTGTCATTGCAAGACCTTGTAAATAATCCCACTCCAGCCTTCCTGCAACCCCCTTCAGATACTACAAGGTCTCCTTGAAGCCTTCTCTTCTGTAGGCTGCAGAGCCCCAACTCTCATAGCCTGTCCAAGATGCAGGAAAGAAAAATACCGCAAAATGGTAGGGAACTCTGGAGATGAACAAGTCCAAACCTCCTGTCAAGACAGGTTTACCTAAAGAAGGTCACACAAGAACACACACAGATTGGTATTGAATGTCTCCAGACACGGAGAAGGCTCAGTATCTTCCTCAAAATGTGAAACTTAGACTTGCTGATGGCTTACAGCAGTCATAGAATCATTACAGTTGAAGAAGACCTCCAAGAGCATCAAATCCAACCATTAACCCAGCACTGACAAGTTCACCGCTGAACCATGACCTTCAGCACCACATCCCCATAACGCTGAAATCCTCCCAGGGATGGCGACCTCACCACTTTCCTGGGCAGCCTGAGCCAGGATTTGACAGCCCTTTCAAGGGAAAAATTATTCCTCATGCCCAACCTAAACCTCCCTTGCTGCAACTTGAGGGCATTTGCTCCTGTCCTATCTCTTGTTTCTTGAGAGAAGAGCCCAATCCTTACGTGGCTGCACTATCTATGATGATCTGACCACTTCACTAAAGAATCAGCAAGCCTGGAAAAATCCAACAGACATTTAGTTTGAGTTTTGTGTTTAACTTTGCCACAGATGAACCAACACTGCTTTCTGCAAAGATGTTCTGGTTTACTATGCAGCTGAGAAATTAGCTGCAGAAAATACTGATTTGAGGAATAGATACAGAAGTTGTTTGTCTGTAGCTTTCCTCCTAACATTCAGGTAAGATGAACACCAAAAGTAGAACTTCCAAATGTATAGTTCTGTCCATATTAAGCTGGTGAAGAAAAAAAGAAACCTTTTTCTCTATAGTTCTCTGCTTTATCTTACCTTTCCCTTGACCCTAGATGCCCAAATGTCCAAGAAGGACATTTTCTAGCCTACAAAGCAACATGACGTTGCTGTCTGCTAAGGACCTGGAGCATCTTTGTGAGGAGGGAAGGCTGATAGCCCTGGGGTTGTTAAACCTGGAGAAAAGCAGCCTGAAAGGGAATCTGATCAATGACCAGCAAGAGCTAAAGGACCTGTGGGGGCAAGAGGATGGAGCCAGACTCAGCAACCATGCCCAGTGACAGGCCGAGGGGCAATGGGCACAAACTGGAACCCAGGAGGTTTCATTAGAACAGGAGGAGAAACTTACTTGTTGTGAAAGTGCTGGAGCCCTGGAGCAGGCTTCTCAGAGAGGCTCTGGAGTCTCCTTCTCTGGGGAGATCCCAAACCCACCTGGACATTGTGATCCTGGGCAAGCTGTTGTGGGTGCCCTTGCTTTAGCAGAGGAGTTGGACTGGATGATCTCCAGAGCTTCTCCCAATCCCCACCAGCTGGAGTAATGTAACAGGCTGGCAACCTCTGTGCTTTGACAGCTCCCAATCTTGTAACTCAACTGGGTACAGACTGCTAGCTTGGAGTGTCTGAGCTGAACCTAGGTTTGGTGCTTACCTTCCTGCTAAATGAGGTGAGAGACCTACCTCAGATGAATGCCTGTTTATACATTTTAATGGTACATTAAGGGTGTTCTGCAGGTACCTAGGAGACATCAGTGGCATATTAACTGAGATATAGCAAAAAAATAAAAAAGAAACACCAAACCACCAAACCAAAACATTGACACATTTGCAATTATTCTGCAATTATATGGCAATTACATTCCACACTAATTGCTCAGACAGGTGCCTAACAGCTCCTCTAAATGGAGGGGTGAGAACTCACCCATGGGGATTCTCCATTATTTTGCTTGACCACCTTTTGCCTCTCCTTAAAGCAGTGAAAACAGGAAGCAGCCCTAACAAGTTTTTGTCCTGCTGGGGGATGTTACTTTCCAGCACAACCCAACGTTCTCCTGCCTTTCTGCAACCCCCCTCCCCAGCTCATTGCTCCTCACCGGAGCAAGCTGTTCTTCTGGCAACCCTCCCAAGTCTCTAAAAGCTTCTCCAGCTTTGTTCCTGAAGCATCAATGGTCGATCTCCCACAGTTTTTTAAGGACCTGAGGAGTGAACCTCATCATCCTGAGCACACTCCAGTCCTCAGAATGACTGTGTGAGCAGAGCCAGTGCTTAATAAACCTCCCACACGTACTCTAGATACAAATTATCTCAGTCCAAGTACAGAGAAACAAATAACCAGCTCTGGTCTCTTATTTATCTCCATTAATTTGAAGACTCTCCTCGCCAGACAAACCATGCTGTGAGGAAAAGGAATGGTCCTGCGTTTCCAAGGGGTCATCAATAAGAAACCCAGCATGGTGGGGGTTGAAAGGAACATCTGGAGACCATCCAGTCCAACCTCCCTTCAGGAGCACCCACAGCAGCTTGCCCAGGATCACAATGGCCAGGTGGGGTTGGAAGCTCTCCAGAAAAGGAGACTCCACAACCTCTCTGGGCAGCTTGATCCAGGGCTACAGGACCCTTAAAAAGCCCCAGGTTCCTCAGCTGCACCTCACCAGACCTCTCACCAGTTTCACCTTTCTCTGGGCCCTATATAGGACCTCAATGTCCTTCTTGGAGTGAGGGGCCAAAACTGAACCTGGGATTCTTGGCTGTGAATCATACATCTGCCATACACCTGGGGTGATGAAAAGCTCAACATAAGCCTGCAGTGTGAGTGCAGCCCAGACAGCAACTGAGTGCTGGGCTGCAGCAAGAGCAGTGTGGGCAGCAGGGCAAGGGAGGGGATTCTGCCCATTTGCTCTGCTCTCCTCAGACCCCACCTGCAGTCCTGTGTGCAGTTCTGGAGCCCCCAGCACAGGAAGGACATGGAACTGTTGGAGTGGGTCCAGAGGAGGCCACGAAGATGATTAGAGGGCNTCCCTCCCTGGAGGTGTTCAAGGTCAGGTTGAACGAGGCCTTGGGTGAGCTGTACTAGTGGGAGGTGTCCCTGCCTATGGCAGGGGCCTGGAACTAGATGAAATTTGAGGTCCCTTCCAGCCTTACCATTCTATGATTCTAAAAGCTCAACCAACCCAGAAGAAACAGCCTTTCCTTCAGGGAACTACCACCAAGTTCCATTGCAGAGAACACCAAGAGCTGTACCATCCTTTCCAGAACCTCAAGCTCCAGTGTACTTCTCCAGTCCTTTACGAATCACTGTGTTATGTACATTCTGTATCATAACCCCCCCCCCCCCATAC